>OZ005735.1:150927839-151504625 GCA_963930755.1 Eudasyphora cyanicolor | reverse complement strand
CGGACAGACTATTGGGTGGCTGGTTGCTAGGGGAATTTCATCTCCTCAGTCCGACTTTCGGACAGACAGACTATTGGGTGTCTGGTTGCTAGGAAAATGTCATAATATGATGAAATTCATAGTGGTTTAGTGCGGTCGGGGGAGATATGTATGTATAACTGTGCTGTGATTCACAACAAACTTCAAGGGTGGTAATTTTGTTGTAATTTTGATTATTGATATGCCTATTTTGTGTGTGGATGGGGTTGTTCCTGTGTTAAGCCTTAAGAACACAATTTTTTTAAATATATATTTTCTAGCAAATAAAATTTTATTTAAAAATCAATAACATATATTTGGATCACCTATATTAATGTATTACTACAATATATGCTTGCGTAATAATTTTGTCAAATAAAATATGTTTTCAAATAGAAATAAAAGTATTGTTTGGAATTTCTCCAAATATGTTTTTTAATTAAAAACAATTGCAAACCATTGCAGATGTTTCGAATTTCATTTTTCGTTTTTCATTGATTTCGGGTTATACCTTAAAATTTAAAATGACATAAGTGGGAATAAAATTTGTTTTAAAGCACTAGTTATAAATTTCTATTTATTCCAAGTCATCATATTCTGTCATACGATTTAAATAACAAATAAAAAATTTACGAACATATAACAAACAAAACCATTTTACGAACAAAAAAGTGTACTTTGAGTTACTGAAAACCTAAAACTTGGCTGACAACTAATGTATCGTTATACTTATTTTCTGATTACGAAAATGCAAATAAATCTTTGTTACAGAAATAATAGTCAAAATAATATAATATTTGGATTGAAAGAATTATTTGTTTAGAGCAACGCCTCCCCAAATATATAATTTTTTCTGTGCAAAAAAATAATATATTTCGAATGTACCCTAACCATATGTATATTTACAGCAGAATATGTTTGGGGCAATATACTATAGAAGCGATTTTTTTCAGCTTGTATATATTTATTTATTGACAAACTTTGCAAAGTAATTTGAACATGGCACGTTTTCTTATTATCTATGGGTGGCATGTTTGTTGTCAAATATTTATGATCTTTCAAATTCAATCACAAACATTTTCCTAAGTCTTTATGAGAGGAGTGAATTTAGATCCTGTGTGGAAGACTGCTTTCAAAGAGAATCATATGGTAATGATCTCTCAATCAATTTAAATAAATAGCGTCAAATTTTGTGTCGATAACACAAAATCTTGATAAGTACCTGTCATTATTCCCTGCATTACCAAATAATGACCTCTCATTATTCGCTGCATTACTTTCGGCTAATTAATAATGACTTACCAATAATAAATAAATCATTTTGGCAAATTTTAATATAATGCAATTTTGGTTATTGCACAAGATTTATTTATTTATTATTTTATATGTTTTCAAATAACACGTGCAGTTTTTGAATGAAAATACCAAAAATATTTACGTATTACGTATATTATGTTAAATCATTGAAGAATTTTGCACATGGGGTGTTTGGGTTCAGAAATTTGAATTTGGAATGAGGAAACTGAAATGCGCGAATATATGGAAAAAATCAGTTTAAATGGCCATTTCTACATATTTACTACATATTTTATAACTTATTGGTAATGCATTATTCAAGTACTTAAAATCATGAAAATATAAGCACATATTTATGTATGTGGTATGCCTATGCTAGATATAAGTACTTATTATGCTACTTTATTGTATACTTTTGGGAAGTACATTCTCCAATGACATGTCCATGTTAAAATAATGAGAAAAGTGGCTAAATAATAAGTACTTACCATTATAGAACTTTGCGTACTCGTCGGATTATTTGGTAATCAGAAATTTTGCTGGGTAATGTGAATATCATGAAATCTAATACGGAGATTATAGGATCTTTCAACAAACTGAATTTTAAAAAATTCTTAGTTTGAAGGAAATGAAACTTAATACAGAATATCCCATCAAGATAGCATATCGATGGCTTATATCCATAGATTTTGATGACAAATGCGTCTGCTTTACATGATTGTGCTACAGTGTACATGTGTTTTAAGCCTTTTCAACGTTTTGTTGTTTTGCTATGTTGTTTTCTTAATTTTTACGAAGACAAAAAGACCATACTTACATTTTTTATTTCATTTCCAAATTGCTGACAATACATTTTTCGATGTAGTATGAACTTTTCCTGTTGATCTGATTACATTTCTGTATTCAAAATTTTTGCAAAATAAATACATTTGGAGAAAACCGCGGAAGAAAATTTCAAATTTGATGTATTTTCCAATCCCGTGTATTACTCATTAACCCTCTTAAACGAAGTTTAAGATGCCCACTATGAAGAATGGACTCTACTTAAAGACACTTCTTAAAGTATATTGCAAAATCGCGATAATTTTGTGCTTTTGACTGCAGAATCCATTACTAATCCACATTACCTAAATGCGCTATAACACGAGGAAATGATTTAATTTTCAAAATATTTAAATCTAAAAATACTTAGAGTCAAAGTTTTATTATGAATTCCAGTTAAAAAGTTATAAATCTGAATGCATTTCCAATGTACACAGGAGAAAACCTATTTTATGTGTGATATCTACAAAACATCAAAACTATTTTCCTTGTTATGGATAGCGCAGAAAAAGTAGAAAACACTGTGTACAAAAAAAAATTTCACAAAATCGCAAAATGCAATTTTTTAAAACAACTTGAAGTGTATAACGCGGAAAAGGTAGAAAACACTATGTCCATACATTAAAATATTTGCAAAAAAAAATCGCGAAATGCAAATTGTAACGCGGAAACACTATATTCAATTAACTTTAAAATATTTGCAAAATCATTGCAAAAATCGCGAAATGCAATTTTTTTTAAAAGCACATGGTGTGGGCAACATAGAAAAGATAGACAATTATGATGTGATAACATTAAAACAAATAGCGAAATTCAATATTTTCGAGGAGCAACCTCTACATCACGATCAAATTATAATTTCTAAGACTAAATGGAAGCATTTACAAGAATTGAAATCTGTGATTTCATCCAATTATCATTACTATTATCATATATAAGCATTTGAATTACGTGTACTATTTGCAAGTATACAAAAATCGTTGATACCGTCATACATATTTTGTTCTACACATTATATCTAGGAACACCCACGTTCTTTTCAACGCATGTAAGTCTTGTGTACAGAATCGCGACAAAATCTTCTTTAATTTGGACCCACACATAGTATTTCACACACTTAAAATTTCTGTGAATATAACCCTAGCCGTTTTTTTACTATTTAAAAGTAGACAGTTTGGCGTTTAGTTTCAATATATCTTTTAAATTGAATTATGTTTAACATTTCTATTTTCAATACAAACTAGCTGACCCCAGCAGACGTTGTCCTGCCCGCTCTTTTCGTGATGTATTAGTTTGTTATTAAATGATATTTCATTCAAAATCGCATATATACCTAGTTTCAGGAAAGTACAATACAGCGCATTTCAGTTAAATCGCTCTGCAAATGCAGATTTTGCAAAAAACTTGACCACTCCGGCATTTATCGCAGTTTAAATAATTCTTAAACAAAGATGACCCCGAACCGAACCCAATGTGCAAATTTTAGCCAATTCGCTTTATAGTTTCGGAGATCATGAGTTAGTAACAAACATACAAGGATTTTATATATAAAGTTTTAAATTTGAACAAAAGCTGCTATACTTACCAATTCAACAAAACATAGCCAATTTACGAAGGAAAAGGGGTTTATTTCAGAACTTCACGTATAATGGACTATACTACATTTTTTGTTTGTAGCACATTGTAGCAATATGTAAAACAAAAATTTGCTGAATCTCAAAATGTCACAATAAAATAGTTTTTTTCCTTGCTCTTCTGAAAAATTGTTTTTTTTTTTTAATATAGCTACAACTGGATATAAGCCACCGATATACGTCTTCGGTTAGTTAATTTTCTTAATAAAAGAATTGCACTGTTTTTTCTAGAAGTAGTCACATTTAGAAGACATATTTTCGTAAGATATCTGTATTTTGTCTGTCCAACAACAAAACGTACTTAAAATAATTTACAGGCGAAAGAATATCTTCCATACTGCAGTAGTCAATGGAACTCATCGACCATTCTAACCCATTACATATTTGTTTACAAAAGTCATTTTCTCCGTCCCTCTCTGCTTAGTTATCGGATTTCATGTTGTTTGAAAACAATGTAATTCAGCGCAAAAGAGGAGCCGATCATATATGCCATCTATTTCATGTATGTAACGTTATATTTCTCATGACATTTGTGTGTTGAAATAATATACTACAAAAAACAAATTTCACTCTTCTACTATAATTTTATATACCCACTTGTGCGAATATGAGCAAAACCCATGTCCAAGTAGCTGATATAAAGGACTTCTATGAGAGAGATGTTGAAATATACTTAACTCGTCTACGAGTATGTTTCGAGCTTGGTAAAAAATGGAAAATTTAGTAAACAAGATATTTAAAATTTTCAAATTATCTTCTAAAATTTATTTATTTAAATGTAATAAGAATCTTAAACATAAATGACCACAATTTGCAGTATCAAATTGTCGCCTTCTCTTGTAGTTATAATTTATGTTCGCCCTTAAATAATTTGTTAATTCCAAAAACGGTTGATGATTTCCAAAACTGTCGAAATACCTAACCTAACCTAACCTAACCTAACCTAACCTAACCTAACCTAACCTAACCTAACCTAACCTAACCTAACCTAACCTAACCTAACCTAACCTAACCTAACCTAACCTAACCTAACCTAACCTAACCTAACCTAACCTAACCTAACCTAACCTAACCTAACCTAACCTAACCTAACCTAACCTAACCTAACCTAACCTAACCTAACCTAACCTAACCTAACCTAACCTAACCTAACCTAACCTAACCTAACCTAACCTAACCTAACCTAACCTAACCTAACCTAACCTAACCTAACCTAACCTAACCTAACCTAACCTAACCTAACCTAACCTAACCTAACCTAACCTAACCTAACCTAACCTAACCTAACCTAACCTAACCTAACCTAACCTAACCTAACCTAACCTAACCTAACCTAACCTAACCTAACCTAACCTAACCTAACCTAACCTAACCTAACCTAACCTAACCTAACCTAACCTAACCTGATTTAGCTGGGAGGTGAAAATTTATGACGTAGTTTTGGACGTGGGATACATTGTATCCCTTTTAATTTTATTATTATTATTTTTTTTACTATTAATATTTTTTGATTATTTTAATAAAAGTTATAGTAATTTATTTCTTACCAACAAATGAGAACCGAAACATGTTTATCAAAAATATATATATAAATAGTAAAAAAAAAATAATAATAATAAAATTAATAGGAATACAATGTATCCCACGTCCAAAACTACGTCATAAATTTTCACCTCCCAGCTAAATCAGGTTAGGTTAGGTTAGGTTAGGTTAGGTTAGGTTAGGTTAGGTTAGGTTAGGTTAGGTTAGGTTAGGTTAGGTTAGGTTAGGTTAGGTTAGGTTAGGTTAGGTTAGGTTAGGTTAGGTTAGGTTAGGTTAGGTTAGGTTAGGTTAGGTTAGGTTAGGTTAGGTTAGGTTAGGTTAGGTTAGGTTAGGTTAGGTTAGGTTAGGTTAGGTTAGGTTAGGTTAGGTTAGGTTAGGTTAGGTTAGGTTAGGTTAGGTTAGGTTAGGTTAGGTTAGGTTAGGTTAGGTTAGGTTAGGTTAGGTTAGGTTAGGTTAGGTTAGGTTAGGTTAGGTTAGGTTAGGTTAGGTTAGGTTAGGTTAGGTTAGGTTAGGTTAGGTTAGGTTAGGTTAGGTTAGGTTAGGTTAGGTTAGGTTAGGTTAGGTTAGGTTAGGTTAGGTTAGGTTAGGTTAGGTTAGGTTAGGTTAGGTTAGGTTAGGTTAGGTTAGGTTAGGTTAGGTTAGGTTAGGTTAGGTTAGGTTAGGTTAGGTTAGGTTAGGTTAGGTTAGGTTAGGTTAGGTTAGGTTAGGTTAGGTTAGGTTAGGTTAGGTTAGGTTAGGTTAGGTTAGGTTAGGTTAGGTTAGGTTAGGTTAGGTTAGGTTAGGTTAGGTTAGGTTAGGTTAGGTTAGGTTAGGTTAGGTTAGGTTAGGTTAGGTTAGGTTAGGTTAGGTATTTCGACAGTTTTGGAAATCATCAACCGTTTTTGGAATTAACAAATTATTTAAGGGCGAACATAAATTATAACTACAAGAGAAGGCGACAATTTGATACTGCAAATTGTGGTAATTTATGTTTAAGATTCTTATTACATTTAAATAAATAAATTTTAGAAGATAATTTGAAAATTTTAAATATCTTGTTTACTAAATTTTCCATTTTTTACCAAGCTCGAAACATACTCGTAGACGAGTTAAGTATATTTCAACATCTCTCTCATAGAAGTCCTTTATATCAGCTACTTGGACATGGGTTTTGCTCATATTCGCACAAGTGGGTATATAAAATTATAGTAGAAGAGTGAAATTTGTTTTTTGTAGTATATTATTTCAACACACAAATGTCATGAGAAATATAACGTTACATACATGAAATAGATGGCATATATTATCGGCTCCTCTTTTGCGCTGAATTACATTGTTTTCAAACAACATGAAATCCGATAACTAAGCAGAGAGGGACGGAGAAAATGACTTTTGTAAACAAATATGTAATGGGTTAGAATGGTCGGTGAGTTCCATTGACTACTGCAGTATGGAAGATATTCTTTCGCCTGTAAATTATTTTAAGTACGTTTTGTTGTTGGACAGACAAAATACAGATATCTTACGAAAATATGTCTTCTAAATGTGACTACTTCTAGAAAAAACAGTGCAATTCTTTTATTAAGAAAATTAACTAACCGAAGACGTATATCGGTGGCTTATATCCAGTTGTAGCTATATTAAAAAAAAAAAAACAATTTTTCAGAAGAGCAAGGAAAAAACTATTTTATTGTGACATTTTGAGATTCAGCAAATTTTTGTTTTACATATTGCTACAATGTGCTACAAACAAAAAATGTAGTATAGTCCATTATACGTGAAGTTCTGAAATAAACCCCTTTTCCTTCGTAAATTGGCTATGTTTTGTTGAATTGGTAAGTATAGCAGCTTTTGTTCAAATTTAAAACTTTATATATAAAATCCTTGTATGTTTGTTACTAACTCATGATCTCCGAAACTATAAAGCGAATTGGCTAAAATTTGCACATTGGGTTCGGTTCGGGGTCATCTTTGTTTAAGAATTATTTAAACTGCGATAAATGCCGGAGTGGTCAAGTTTTTTGCAAAATCTGCATTTGCAGAGCGATTTAACTGAAATGCGCTGTATTGTACTTTCCTGAAACTAGGTATATATGCGATTTTGAATGAAATATCATTTAATAACAAACTAATACATCACGAAAAGAGCGGGCAGGACAACGTCTGCTGGGGTCAGCTAGTTTGTATTGAAAATAGAAATGTTAAACATAATTCAATTTAAAAGATATATTGAAACTAAACGCCAAACTGTCTACTTTTAAATAGTAAAAAAACGGCTAGGGTTATATTCACAGAAATTTTAAGTGTGTGAAATACTATGTGTGGGTCCAAATTAAAGAAGATTTTGTCGCGATTCTGTACACAAGACTTACATGCGTTGAAAAGAACGTGGGTGTTCCTAGATGTAATGTGTAGAACAAAATATGTATGACGGTATCAACGATTTTTGTATACTTGCAAATAGTACACGTAATTCAAATGCTTATATATGATAATAGTAATGATAATTGGATGAAATCACAGATTTCAATTCTTGTAAATGCTTCCATTTAGTCTTAGAAATTATAATTTGATCGTGATGTAGAGGTTGCTCCTCGAAAATATTGAATTTCGCTATTTGTTTTAATGTTATCACATCATAATTGTCTATCTTTTCTATGTTGCCCACACCATGTGCTTTTAAAAAAAATTGCATTTCGCGATTTTTGCAATGATTTTGCAAATATTTTAAAGTTAATTGAATATAGTGTTTCCGCGTTACAATTTGCATTTCGCGATTTTTTTTTGCAAATATTTTAATGTATGGACATAGTGTTTTCTACCTTTTCCGCGTTATACACTTCAAGTTGTTTTAAAAAATTGCATTTTGCGATTTTGTGAAATTTTTTTTTGTACACAGTGTTTTCTACTTTTTCTGCGCTATCCATAACAAGGAAAATAGTTTTGATGTTTTGTAGATATCACACATAAAATAGGTTTTCTCCTGTGTACATTGGAAATGCATTCAGATTTATAACTTTTTAACTGGAATTCATAATAAAACTTTGACTCTAAGTATTTTTAGATTTAAATATTTTGAAAATTAAATCATTTCCTCGTGTTATAGCGCATTTAGGTAATGTGGATTAGTAATGGATTCTGCAGTCAAAAGCACAAAATTATCGCGATTTTGCAATATACTTTAAGAAGTGTCTTTAAGTAGAGTCCATTCTTCATAGTGGGCATCTTAAACTTCGTTTAAGAGGGTTAATGAGTAATACACGGGATTGGAAAATACATCAAATTTGAAATTTTCTTCCGCGGTTTTCTCCAAATGTATTTATTTTGCAAAAATTTTGAATACAGAAATGTAATCAGATCAACAGGAAAAGTTCATACTACATCGAAAAATGTATTGTCAGCAATTTGGAAATGAAATAAAAAATGTAAGTATGGTCTTTTTGTCTTCGTAAAAATTAAGAAAACAACATAGCAAAACAACAAAACGTTGAAAAGGCTTAAAACACATGTACACTGTAGCACAATCATGTAAAGCAGACGCATTTGTCATCAAAATCTATGGATATAAGCCATCGATATGCTATCTTGATGGGATATTCTGTATTAAGTTTCATTTCCTTCAAACTAAGAATTTTTTAAAATTCAGTTTGTTGAAAGATCCTATAATCTCCGTATTAGATTTCATGATATTCACATTACCCAGCAAAATTTCTGATTACCAAATAATCCGACGAGTACGCAAAGTTCTATAATGGTAAGTACTTATTATTTAGCCACTTTTCTCATTATTTTAACATGGACATGTCATTGGAGAATGTACTTCCCAAAAGTATACAATAAAGTAGCATAATAAGTACTTATATCTAGCATAGGCATACCACATACATAAATATGTGCTTATATTTTCATGATTTTAAGTACTTGAATAATGCATTACCAATAAGTTATAAAATATGTAGTAAATATGTAGAAATGGCCATTTAAACTGATTTTTTCCATATATTCGCGCATTTCAGTTTCCTCATTCCAAATTCAAATTTCTGAACCCAAACACCCCATGTGCAAAATTCTTCAATGATTTAACATAATATACGTAATACGTAAATATTTTTGGTATTTTCATTCAAAAACTGCACGTGTTATTTGAAAACATATAAAATAATAAATAAATAAATCTTGTGCAATAACCAAAATTGCATTATATTAAAATTTGCCAAAATGATTTATTTATTATTGGTAAGTCATTATTAATTAGCCGAAAGTAATGCAGCGAATAATGAGAGGTCATTATTTGGTAATGCAGGGAATAATGACAGGTACTTATCAAGATTTTGTGTTATCGACACAAAATTTGACGCTATTTATTTAAATTGATTGAGAGATCATTACCATATGATTCTCTTTGAAAGCAGTCTTCCACACAGGATCTAAATTCACTCCTCTCATAAAGACTTAGGAAAATGTTTGTGATTGAATTTGAAAGATCATAAATATTTGACAACAAACATGCCACCCATAGATAATAAGAAAACGTGCCATGTTCAAATTACTTTGCAAAGTTTGTCAATAAATAAATATATACAAGCTGAAAAAAATCGCTTCTATAGTATATTGCCCCAAACATATTCTGCTGGAAATATACATATGGTTAGGGTACATTCGAAATATATTATTTTTTTGCACAGAAAAAATTATATATTTGGGGAGGCGTTGCTCTAAACAAATAATTCTTTCAATCCAAATATTATATTATTTTGACTATTATTTCTGTAACAAAGATTTATTTGCATTTTCGTAATCAGAAAATAAGTATAACGATACATTAGTTGTCAGCCAAGTTTTAGGTTTTCAGTAACTCAAAGTACACTTTTTTGTTCGTAAAATGGTTTTGTTTGTTATATGTTCGTAAATTTTTTATTTGTTATTTAAATCGTATGACAGAATATGATGACTTGGAATAAATAGAAATTTATAACTAGTGCTTTAAAACAAATTTTATTCCCACTTATGTCATTTTAAATTTTAAGGTATAACCCGAAATCAATGAAAAACGAAAAATGAAATTCGAAACATCTGCAATGGTTTGCAATTGTTTTTAATTAAAAAACATATTTGGAGAAATTCCAAACAATACTTTTATTTCTATTTGAAAACATATTTTATTTGACAAAATTATTACGCAAGCATATATTGTAGTAATACATTAATATAGGTGATCCAAATATATGTTATTGATTTTTAAATAAAATTTTATTTGCTAGAAAATATATATTTAAAAAAATTGTGTTCTTAAGGCTTAACACAGGAACAACCCCATCCACACACAAAATAGGCATATCAATAATCAAAATTACAACAAAATTACCACCCTTGAAGTTTGTTGTGAATCACAGCACAGTTATACATACATATCTCCCCCGACCGCACTAAACCACTATGAATTTCATCATATTATGACATTTTCCTAGCAACCAGACACCCAATAGTCTGTCTGTCCGAAAGTCGGACTGAGGAGATGAAATTCCCCTAGCAACCAGCCACCCAATAGTCTGTCCGTCTGAACAAAATTAGAACAAAAAGATGTCCAATACCAAACCAATATGCAAAATGACAACAAAAAATTGCACCTGAGCTATACACGACAAACAATATGCGATCCCTTTAGGATGGGGTGATCTTAACTCACACCTCTCAATATTGATCGTAATAACAGCCAAACCACCCCACAACGTCGGAAAGAATCAATAAACACGTGTCAGACACAGGACTAACTCCATCCAAACATAAAAAGCAAACAGAAAAAAAAACAAAATTTCCGTAACCACACAAAACAGACATATCAATGATCACAGACACTATACCGTTTTAAAAATAAAGTAGCATAATCAAAATTACAACAAAATTACCATCCTTGAAGTTTGTTGTTGTTCTCCCACGACCTCACTAAACCGACATAAATTTCATCATATTATGAAATTTTCCTAGCAACCAGCCACCAAACAGTCTGTCCGTCCGAAAGACGGACTGAGAAGATGAAATTCCCCTAGCAACCAGCCACCTAATAATCTGTCCGTCCGACAGACGGACTGAGAAGATGAAATTGCCCTAGCAACAAGCCACCCAATACAAGTAGTAGGCCGTCCGAGAGACGGACTGAGAATTCCTCTAAATCCATTCTTGAAAATAAATGTAAACAAAATATTCAACGATCTAAATCCATCTCAAACATAAAGAGCAAACAGAAAAACCAATGCCTAGCGATATCTAAGAAAAAACCAATGCCTGGCGATTGCAAAATAAAACAAAATTCGAAAACTGTTTACATTCGTCTCCAAATTAGTCTATTTAAAAACTCGTGTTAGATACAAGACTATCTCCATCTCTAACATGAAGAGCAAAAAAAAACCCAATGCCTGGCGATACTAATTCGTTACAAATAAAACAAAAAAACTAGCAACCGCCTTAGAGAACAAAATTAATCTAAAAAAGTTAAAAAATTATTTCACATATTGTCCTATTCACTCAAATACAAAATTTAAGTGTGCACTAAATAATTTATTTAAGATATTTGTATTTATGGAGAAAAATTATTATCAAATTCATGATATTATTATTGACACAATAAATTATTAATAAAACAAATAACAAAAACAATTTCGTTTAATTTCAATAAAATATTTAGGATTTGTTTTATTTATAGAATGAAATATAAAATATATCTTTAGATAACATTGGTCTTAATTCGAATGAAATATATAATCGTTAACACCACATACATCAAAACTTATTTCTGGAAGGATACGATGTAATTCTGCTGAATTCAGAGCAACATTATTGGTGGTCATTCGTTTTAGTAATGAACAATTCTTCGACCATCACAAATGTTCAGCAAGTGGTGTATCGGTATATTCCCACGCCCATATTTCTACTTCACAGAAATAACATTTAACTTTGTCCATTTCACCAGTGTAAAACATGCCCAGCATAGCCAATTCTTTGTAATTTATAAAATCTAATGGCCATAAGTCGAAAGTTCGCAAGCGTTGTTCTTCTCGATGAAATCGATCGTTCATAACATATCGAGGTTTAAAATTCTCTATTTCCAAAAAAATCATGTTTCTTTTTAGATTTTCTAAATGCGACTGCTTCAAAGAAAAGCAGCGTTATTCTTTTATTAAGAAAATTACTCTAAACCTCCCCCTCTTCAACCAAATGAAAAGAACATAAAATATTTCATTACATACTATTTTTTATTTATTTATAAAATGGTGTAAAAAATATATCTGTAGGTAACATTTGTCTTAATTCTAATTTAGAAAGTTCCGATCCTTCACGTAATTGTGATTTAACCACAGCAAATACTCCATCACCCAATCGTTTTATAACTGCATCCGTAAGAGATAGGAATCTTGATGGCAAATATAAAATGCATTCATCCAATTGTAGCACAATTTTGTCACCATATGGAGTTGAAGACTTATATGCTGCCTTGATGGGATATTCTGTATTAAGGAGCATATCCTTCACACTTAAAATTTTTTTAAAATTCAATTTGTTGAAGGTTTCTATAATCTCCGTGTTAGATGTCATGATGTTCAAATTACTTTTCAAAGTGTGTCATCGACATGAAATTTTACGCTATTTATTCAAATTGTTTGAGAGATCATTAGTATAAGTTTCTCTTTGAACATCCCTCCGCACACATAAGGAAACCCATAAATCAATATCTAGCAAAATCACGCATAACAGTAAACTAACCAACCAATTACACGAGACAAGTGAGAAAAACATTATTACCACACGATCGCAAAATTATCGTCTTCGAAAACATCCACTTCACACATAAGTAAACTCATAAATCAATAACTAGCAAACCGCCCTCCCACAACGCAGGAAAGAACCAGTAAACATGTGTTAGATACAGGACTAACTCCATCTCAAACATAAAAAGCAAACAGAAAAAAAATACTGCCTGCCGAACCTAAATTGTTCATTCATATTCAAACAGATTTAGACAAAAAAGGCAACATACACAAAACACACGACAACCAATATGCGATCCCTTAGGATGGGGTGGGATCTCAATACATTCCTGGTGGCTATAAAAATCTCATTTGACACAAACACACGGCAACCAATATGCGATCCTTAGGATGGGGTGGGATCTCAATACACATTAGGATGGGGGGTGCGATCTATATGTACACCTGATGGCTATAAAATCTCAGATATTCCATTTATTCACACCTCTTGACATTAATGATCAATAAATCACACCTGCGGTGACATGCTGTCAAGGTGTTGACAGGTGTCACTATCTGAAACGAACAGTTCCCCTCTACTGGTTTCCTAGGAATAGTGCCACAAAACAATATTTTCTGAAAGGTAAATCTTACTAAATTTTATTATTGTTTGATCAAAACATGTGATCTACAAGAAATCAGTGCATATTGACTGATATAATAACTAATAAGTACAAGAAGCTAGGGAAAAATTAAAAAAAAAAAAATTGCGTATAGACAGAAACGTAAATACGGCATAAAATTCTTAAAAATGTATATATTTCGATGAATTTTTTTTTAAAGTTCTTTAGTTTGATATTAGAAATAATAATCAAACGCAACATGTGGAAATTTCTAGTGGAAATCCCTCAATTCCCAAAAAATACATCAAAAATCCCCAAAAATGGGATTTTTTACTTTTAGTCCTATATCTTCGATATGAAAAGCCGCGCTCGGGATTCCCTTTGCAGTCGATTTTGTTACACCCTAATACAAAGAAATGCGAAGAAAAATTTAACAATTTAGCTTTGCGATTGGAGAAAATCGATCAAACTTTGGAAATTTATGTACAAAACAAGTAAGAAAGTTTCAGTCGGGTAAACCGACTAAGGTATACCCTCACTTTGTGAGTAATGTAATATTGAATATTACTCGAATTATTCTGTCAATTTGTGTGGGAGGTACCAGAAGGGGTTTATCAAACACACCTTTTTTTGCTGAACATTAGATACTTTAAATTCATTGCACTGTGCCGACTTATAAGCATTTATGTGCGTTGGTATAAACTTTGAGACATTAAATTGTGGTATGATTTGGGCATTTTGTGTGGGAGGTACAAAAAGGGGCGTGGCAATAACGCCCATTTTTCACAGGGCTATAGACACTATAAAAACATTACACTGTACAAAATTTCAAGTATTTTTATACACTGGTTTTAATGTTATAAGCTGTTAATTTGGTGCAAAAAGGTACCTTTGTGTGGGAGGTACCAAAAGGGGCGTGACAACAACACTCATTTTCCCTGGACTGTAGGCAATATAAAAGCATAATACTGTACAAAATTTCAAGTATTTTTATACACTGTTATTAATGTTATAAGCTGTTAACTTTTGGTGCAAAATTGTGCATTTGTGTGGGAGGTACCAAAAGGGACGTGGCGACTTCGCCCATTTTTCTCGCGTTGATAACGACTAATAAGCTAGTATTAGCTTATTTCAAAAGATTAGAATAAGTAGTATAGCAGTTATTAAAGAATCAATATTTCACAACATTTTAACCCTTTGTGGGGGAGGTACTAGAAGGAATGGACCAATATGGCCCATCTTCGAACTTAGCCGGAGATAGAAAAAAATATTACCACATACCAAATTTGAGGTCAATCGGTTACTCCTTTCGAGAGTTATCGTGCGCACCAGCCAGCAGACACACAGACAGACAGACAGACAGACAGACAGACAGACAGACAGACAGACAGACAGACAGACAGACAGACAGACAGACAGACAGACAGACAGACGGACGGACATTGCTCATTCGACTTAAAATGACCCAAAACGGATTTCCTCCGAACATACTTGGGATCTTAGGTCACTCCTTCGACGTGTTACACTTTTTTCCGTAGCAAATGATATATACCCTCGTCACACTAAAGTGAGGGTATAAATAGTCCAAATCGGAGAAGGGTGGAAACCACACCAATTAAAAGTTTGGCTTCGGATTTCCTCTAGTATATTCTGTGAAACGTCTCCTTTAAAATGAGTATAAATTTGATATTCTTTGTGTAACAAACAATATACAAGACCTAAATCTCCAAAATGAAATTTTTTCAAAAATATGACTTTATAGGTCCATAACTTTCTTATTTCTTCACATATCTTATCGATTCTTTTTTATGATATTGTAAATTTTATTGGCAAACCATAAAAAACACGCGAACAAAATCGGTAATTTTTTGACTGAGATATTGGCAAAACTCCAAGGCAAAGTCGGCGAAAAAATGAAATATTCCAATTTAAAATCCACATATCTCGGAAACTATTCAAGATATCTTCAACCTATAAAATGTTTATCTAGGAGTATCCACAGAAAAAAACGCCACTAAAACCGGACACTCCATTCAAAAGTTAGAAGCCGATGGAAATTTTGTATACCCGAGGTGGTCAACTTTAGGGCCCTGTAGCTCCGCCCCTGTATGAGATAGGGGCCCAGGTTCTTAACTTAAACTCTCTAGCACCTCTTGTATACACACCTAAAATTTCATCGCCATACGATAAGTGGTTTTGAAATGACAGAATTATGTCAATTTTTTTCCATTTTAGCCCACTGTGCGGCGGTTCACATGTAGAGCGCAGCTCTTTAACAGTCTGGTGTATGGAAGTTCACCAAATATTCTATTATTCACAAATACTTTGACATTATCTTTATACACTACCTCTGCTTGTAAGGCAGTAATACAGGGTCGGCTTTCTCAAGAATCCTAATCATTAAACTTCTTTATGCAATCATTAAACATCTTCTTAGAAGGACGGGTATACTTGCTGGAGGAAACCGATATACCAGGCAGAACCACCGCCTTAGATGAGGACGTTGTCGTAGTCGTTTTCCTTGCACAGGGTGGTCCAAATACATGTTTTTGAAACTTGAAAAATATGGTCAAAAGTCAAATTCTTTCGACATGCATATGTACATATTATTTTTTATTTGAAAGAGAAAACATTTTCATTATTTGTGGAAAACGATTCCATTCTTGTGGCTGGCTTCGCGGTATCGCAGCCCGTTAATCCAATTGTCTAAGACCTAGGCGACGGTTTCTGGACCTATTTCACCAATGGCTTGCTCAAAATTCTCCCTTTGGAAACCAATCATTGGTATCCGGCTGACACTCCTGGTTAAACGGAACACTAGCGTATGTGCCAGATGAGAGGTTAAAACGTCTCGTTTATTGAGAATATCTAGACATTCACTTCAGCCAAGGGAAATTGAAAAATCTTTCCAATTAATATCTGTATTTTAGATTAATTTACCAATGACTATTGTCTGACAATGAATGAACAAAATAGTTCCGCCGTTCTGGCATCCCCACAAAGTGAGGGTATATGTACTTTAGATGATTCGTTTAACTTCGATTTTCTCATCCGCCTATCCACCACCGACGGTTTTTGCTCGACTTCATTGCCCTATGCACCCTCCTTTCTGTAAGGCGAGTTCTTGGTTGATTTCAATGTTAAACTGCCAACTAATTCTACAAATGATGACTTTTAGGAAACATGGAGTGAAAACGTTTATGTGTACACTGTTCATATTTGAATGGCCTACATTTTATAAGAAATACAATTTCCACTGTCATGGTTATTTATCCATTACTTTTGAAGTATTTTTTGCAGTAATATTTGTATTGCCGATTAGATGTCAGTATGTACTGTATTCAATTCAGTTAACTGACCCAATTTAATATATGTATGATGGATAAATTCATCTGTGTACTGTTCGCATGTAATCCACCATTACTATACATACAATATTTATCATAAATAAATTGCTGTAATTGTATAGTTTTTATGTATTACCAAAAGGGGCGAGCCAATTACGCCCACTTTTTACTGGACTCTAGGTACTATAAAAGTATTACACTGTACACAATTTCAAGTATTTGCAAGAAGCGATATTAAAGCTATAAACAGATAACTTTTGGTGCAAAATGGTCCATTTGTGTGGGAGGTACCAAAAGGGGCGTGGCAACTTCGCCCATTTTTCTCAGAGTGATATTGACTTAAAAACTAATACTATGTGTAGAATTTCCGCAGATTCAAATTAGTAGTACAGAAGTTATTAAATAATCAATAATTCACTAAATACTAACCTTGTGAGGGAGGTACTAGAAGGAGTGAACCAATATGGCCCATCTTCGAACTTAGCCGGAGATAGAAACAAATATTACCGTATACCAAATTTGAAGTCAATCGGTTACTCCTATCGAGAGTAATCGTGCACACCAGCCAGCAGACAGACGGACGGACGGAAATTTATAATTCGACTTAAAATGACCCAAAACGGATATCCGAAGAACATACTTAGAGTCTTAGATCACTCCTTCGATGTGTTACACTTTTGGCCCGTAGCAAATGATATATACCCTCGTATCACTAAAGTGAGGGTATACACAATTTTGCCCTTAAATCAAAGAATTAATATGTCGTTGTTTGAAGAATAAATTTCTTTTAATTTATGAAAATTTATTTGATTTCAAAGACACTCAGCAGAAGCTTAAGGGAAAGCGAAATAAAAATATCCCATATTTCACCCATGGAAACAGAAAAGTCATAACTGACAAAGACAAAGCTGAAGAACTGTCGAATTCATTTTCATCCTCGCACAGACTTACTTCCACTTTCAAGCACTCGTTTGACAAAACTGTTAATTCGAAAGTTAATCGCTTCAACTTCACTGACACGGATCGCGAGGAACTAGTTCCCACATCAATAAATGAGTTGATATCATTAATTGCATCACTCAAATCAACAAAATCACCAGGTCTGGATGAGGTTTCTAATGTATTAATTAAAAATCTGCCTACTCAAGCTGTTAAATTGCTTGTAATTATTTTTAATAGCTGCATCCAAATGAAATATTTCCCGGACCATTTCAAGAAAGCCAAAGTTATTGGTATTCTTAAACCAAACAAGCCTAGCAGTTATAGACCTATCAGCTTACTGAGCAATTTGGGAAAACTCTATGAAAAAAATATCCTGAATGATTTCATTGATAATTCATCGATAATAACCGACGAACAATTTGGTTTCAAAAAACACCATAGTGCAGTTCACCAAATTAATCGCATTACTAATATAATAAAAGCAAACAAGCATCGTAAACAATCAACAGGTCTAATAATATTAGATGTAGAAAAATCATTTGACACAGTTTGGCACAACGGACTAGTATACAAGTTGCTTCAGACTAATATACCGAGATATCTGTGCGGCCTTATTGCAAACTTCCTTGCCGACACGACATTTGTTGTTGCTGCACTATCTAAACCAAAAACAATCACTGCTGGTCTACCACAAGGATCAATATTATCTCCGATATTGTATTCCATTTACACGTCTGATTTTTCCCCTCCTTCATTCTTGAGGACCGCATATTATGCAGACGACACAGCAAACTTACAAAAGCGCTTAAGTGGAAAATAAAAATTAACCCCAATAAAACTCAGGCAATTATATTTCCTTACAACAACTCTCCAAAGAGGCTTCCCAACCGTCCACTACCTTTGAAAATGAAAGTCTTAGTATCCAAAATGACGTAAAATATCTAGGTGTATATTTGGACAAAAAAATAAATTTTGCAAAGCACATCGATGCAACTTGCAAAAAATCCCTGAACACAATAAGAGCGCTCTCGCCGATATTGAACAAACGTTCTACACTTAATTTTAAAAATAAAAATCTCATATACAAGAGTGTCATTATTGACTTATGGAAGTCCCATTTGGTACAAAGCTGCAAAAACACATCTAAAGAAACTACAAATAATCCAAAACAAATGTCTCAAAATCATAAACAAAAATTACTGGAGATACTCCACGCAATTACTTCACAGCGAGACTGGTTACGAAAGGATTAGCGACTTCGTGAAACAAATAAATGACACATATTTTGATAAAGTAGAAAATTCTTCTTATCATCTGATAAGAGAATGTAGAGAATCGGCTTTATAATAGCTTTAAGACAAAAATCAGCAATTAGAAAATTATATGTATGTAATGTTTTATTTTTTTGAATAATACAATTATATACATATGTATTTTCCCCCGATATTTGAAATAAATTTTCTTTTCATATAAAGGTTTTCCTGTTTTCCCTTTAAACAATGTTAGTACTAGTAAAGAAATCAATATCTGTGATCGTAAACTTTATTCGCTGTAATATCGATAGATAGAATCTCGAAAATGTAAATATGTGTATAAATACAATATGTAAATAAAGATGATAATTTAAAAATGAAAAAAAAAATCACGACGATTAAGAATATATATACTTTATGAGGTCTCAGATCAATATTTAGAGGTGTTACAAACGGAGTGACAAAATGAATATACCCCCCATCCTATGGTGGAGGGTATAAAAATACATTATCTAGAAAAAGAAAACACCATTATGTTATTTTCCCCTTTGGCAGTGATAAGTTCACATAAAAATGCAAAACATGTGACGTCTGCATAAAAACATTATAAGTATAATTTAAAATTATTGATATTAAAGCGGAATTGCAGAAAGAAAATTATATATTTTAGCAACAGTTAAACATTTTCTTCTTCCCCCTGAAAACTTTTTGAAACTGGACATCATATTTGCATGTTTTGCTACGATTTGTCATAATATACAATTTCGAAGTGATACAAAGATTTTGATGTGAACAAGTCTTAATTTATGTGTAAGAAATATTTACATATGGGCAATTCTCCAATGTCGAATGCGACATTCGTACGCATTCAAAGTGAAAAAAAACATATGCCAAAACATTATTTCATTTTGACAAAAGGCGAAACTTATAGGTCTTGATTAGCACTATAATTGGTGCTAAGGTTGATTTTGGCCAATTGTTCGTTTTCAAGACATTCGCACGCGACATTTTATTCCATCGTTCTTTTTATGTTTATTATCCCCTCACCTTAGAGAGGAGGGTATATATCATTTACTACGAGTCAAAAGTGTAACACATCGATGGAGAGTCCTAAGACCCTAAGTATGCGGATATCCATTTTGGGTCATTTAAGTCATTTGAGCAATGTCCGTCTGTCTACTGGCTGGTGCGCACGATAACTCTCGAAAGGAGTAACTGATTGACTTCAAATTTGGTATGCCGTAATATTTTCTTCTATCTCCGGCTAAGTTCGAAGATGGCCATATTGGTCCACTCCTTCTAGTACCTCCCCCACAAAGGGTTAACTTTTAGTGAAATAGTGATTCTTTAATACCTTCTATACTACTTACTCGAATCTTCTGAAATTTCACACATAGTATTAGTTTGTTAGTCGCTAACACGTCAAGAAAAATGGGCGGAGTGGCCACTCCCTTTTTGGTACCTCCCACACAAATAAACCATTTTGCACCAAAAGTTAACAGCCTATAGCTTTAACACCAGTGCATACAAATGCTTGAAATGGTGTACAGTATAGTACCCAGAGCCCAGAGAAAAGTGGACGTTATTGGCAAGCCCCTTTTGGTACCTCCCACACAAATCTACCATTTTCCACAAAAAATTAATAGCTTATGAATTTAATACTTGCAGGTTTGTACAGTGTAATGTTTTAATAGTACCTAGAGTCCAAAGAAAAGTGGGCCACTCCCTTTTTGGTACCTCCCACACAAATAAACCATTTTGCACCAAAAGTTAACAGCTTATAGCTTTAACACCAGTGCATACAAATGCCTGAAATGGTGTACAGTATAATGCTGTTATAGTACCCAGATCCCAGAGAAAAGTGGACGTTATTGACACGCCCCTTTTGGTACCTCCCACAGAAATGGACCATTTTGTACCAAATGTAACCAGCTTTAAATTTAAATAAATAAATAAAGCTATTTAAATTGATAATAATTTACTTAAAACAAAAAAATTTACGAATATTTTTTTGAGACTCAAGGTGACGGGATTCATAAGTCGGTTTACACGACTGAACTTTCTTACTTGTTTTCTATTTAATGAATCTGTTTAATTTTTTTTGCAGATTGATTTTTAGATTTAACAAAAATGTATAACTGGGACACTTAAACATGAATTGGGATTGTTCGCCGCTATCACGCACTGGAGTCTGTAGTTTCGATTCAAAGAGAGTATAGGCGAACGTGTGGCGGCAGATGGACCATAATGAGGCTTGTCAACAATTTTGCCTAGCATGGGACAATCAACAGAAGACCTTACCATCGAAATCCTTCAGTTCAGACGGAGAAAACAATCGATGCAGTAGCTGCTGCCATACAAAACAATCCGAGTTTCAACAAGAAGCTTATCTGCTCAAATGGGTATAAGTAGACAGTCATTGCAGTCAATTATGCACAAAGATTTGGAGTTATTCCCATATAAAATTCAAATGGCCAACAAACTGAACGCAGCAAACTTCCCGATTCGCTTGGAATTTTGCCAGAAGATGCTTCAAATGGTGGAAGAGGACGAGAACGTGTTGAATTTTCGTTTCAACAAATATAACAACAAGATAAACAAACAAAATTGTCTAATATGAAGTGCTTCCAACCCACATATACTCCATGAGAGGGAATTGCATCCACTTCGTGTCACAGTGTGGTGTGCAGTTTCATCACGCTGCATTGTCGGGCCCTACTTCTTCGAAGAAAACGGTCACACCGTTACGGTTACTGGAGACCGTTACTTGAGCATATTGAGAGATTTTTTCTATCCAAAATTACACCTAATGAGAATTTCTTTCAGCTCTGTGTGGTTTCAGCAATATGGTGCAACTCCTCCAATAGCCCGGCCTGTTATGACAGAATTGCGACGAAAATTTCCCAATAAGCTGATATCCAGAAACTCCACATTTCGTCGGTCGCCTGACCTTACTGTACCTGACATTTTCTTGTGGGGTTATTGCAAACAGGACGTCTACAACGGAAAACTAACAAATTTGAATGAACTAAAGCAATCCATTCGAGAAAAAATTGCGGCTATTCCTCTATTAACTCTCCGAGCAGTAATGAAAAACTTTTTGGTGAGATGCCGCACATGCATCAACGGGCAGAGGGGCATTTTTAATTAAGCTATCTATATATAAACTTGGATTTGTGTATGGGTGTGTGTATGTTACGTATGGACTCCAAAACGGCTGGACCTATTTCGGTGAAATTTTCAGGGACTATATAAATTCTTGATTGAGGGGGCATATAAGCCAATTTGGAGTTATCATTTTTTTAGTGCTTCCTACTGTCCGTACCTACGAATACATTAACGAGATTCCTACTGTCCCGTAATCCCAGATTTCTGTGGTCCAACTGGAAGTAGCTGGGAGGCTAAGTGATTGGTTCAAAAATGGGCGGGATTGGACCAATGGACGTGGCCCCATCCATATAAGCAAAATTTTGAAATTGAGATATCTTGCACAATTTGTGAGCGAGAGTGCTGTAATTTTGTGTATATGTATCTGGTGGTAGTATTCGTGATTGGTCTAAAAATGGGCGGGATTGGACCAATGGGCGTGGTCCCGCCCACTTGAGTCATGTTTTGAAATGGAGATATCTTGAACAATTTCTTAGCGAGAGTGCTGTAATTTTGTGTATATAGATTTGGTGGCAGTCTACGTGATTACACCAAAAATCGACGGGATCGGAAATCTGAAATCTAGGGTAACGAAGTGGACCGGGTCGGCTAGTATTTATTAAAATTGAATGAGCTTTAACATGAATAAAATAAAAATGAATTCCATACACTGAAAAAAAGATATTTGAGTATCTTAATGTAGCAATATTCATCAGCCACCCTGCACGTTTGGAAGATTGAATAATAAAATTGTTGAAGGCTGCATATTTTGTATCATTCAAACTCCTGTATCGATTTCAAAAGAGGAAGGACTAGGTTAAATGTTTAATTTCGAATTTAAATTTGATATTACTATTTATTTTAAATATCTTTGTACCAGGTCCCGATGGTATATGTTTATGCAAATTCGAGGAATAAAAATCATTTTTAGCAAAAATTGTCGAACGAGGATGTTATTGACGAAGAGTTACACTTACATGCATTTCAACTAGGAACAATTTTTAAATATCATTTATTTGTTCACTAGAATAAATATTCTCTCTATGAAGAAAACTAGACTAAACACAATGACTAAGGGTATCGTCAGGTAGGTGCAGTAAACCGGGTTGGACTCTATGTAAAAAATAGTTCTCGAATTAGTGGTGGAATATGACAGCTTACGTCGAGACAATCGCAAAAACATTTTTTTCAATTTTTTCCAAGCCCGCGGAATCGGCCCAAAATCGTTTTTTCGTAACTTTTCTGTTTGTAGCTCGATATTCACATGCAATACATCAATGTATTGGTCTCGATAAGTACTGCATTTCCCTCATAGAGGACGCTGATGTACAAAGTCATTTTCTAATGTAGACTACACTTACGGCAGTTTCTACCCATAAAATTTAAAAATACTCTTCCATAGGATCAAAGAGCATTACAACCCATGAACATTTTGCTTTGGGTGTACGCCATTTTATTCAAAAACAAAAAAGTTATGTCTTCATTAGAAAATTACGTGCACATCGGCGACATCTATGAGAAAATGTGGTACTCGTCGGGACAAACACATTGATGAATCGCATGTGACAATCGTCCTACAAACAACAAAGTTACGATAAGAAACGATTTTGGGCCGATTCCGCGGGCTACGAAAAAAATAAAAAAAATGTTATTGCGATTGTCTCGAAGTGAGCTTTCATATTCCGCCTCTCATTTGATAATTTTTTTGGTGACCCGATTTTCAGTACACATTTTTTCAGTGTGGAAACTGAGTACAAAAACTGTCCTCAACTGTCGCAAATCTCTCAATGAATTGTCATAACAGTTTAATATTTACCAGGGAACTGAAAAGCAGATGAAATTTCAAGACTTGGAACTAGCTTACACGCCCTGGGGAACTGGAATATGTGGGCGTGCCCCTAGCGACCTGCAAGCGTATCTTAAATGATAGTACTCTTATGGCAACAAATGACATGTGGACACTAGTAAGGAACTGCATACATCCAGGCTGCTGTAGCCCTCCGTAAACTCGAAAGGCACAAACGAACCGCTGTCGTAATCGATTCACTGCCTTATTGGACAGCATCCAGAAAGATTGAAGGGCTTGCGAAATTAATTTTGCTATAGTTGCGGAGATGAAGAGGAGAAGGAATCAATATAACATATTGTGTGCCCGCTCTCTCTAGAAGGCAGCTGGTTTCTCTAGGATATATTTTCTTTTCTTGACTGATGTTAAAATGTGCCAACTTTTGAGCTTTCCAAAGCAATCAAATCGGTCAAACGGGAGGGCTGAAATATTAAGACGACTTAGCCCTGTCTGTCATTCTGTCCGTCTGTTGAAATCACGCCCCAGTCCGTAATAATAGAGCTAAGTTGAACAAATTTGGTAGACATACTTCCTATAGTTGCAGGTCGTTTGGGATTACAAATGGGCCATATCTCTAAAATACGGTTTTTAAGCGATAGATACCACATTTTTAAAGCAATTTAGCTGAAACTTTGCAATGTGTATTCTATTTTGATAAGAATTCATCACAGCAAAACTTTTACAAATCGGTTCATATTTTGTTATAGTCATCCTATATAGGTCGCTCCAAAATACGATTATTTAAGCCGTAAATACCACATTTTCTAAGCATTTTAACTAAAACTTCGCAGATTGTTTTCTATTAAGACAAGAATTCATCACAGTAAGCATTTATTAAATCAGTTCATATTTTGTTATCAGTTCATATTTTTGTTGTCGCTCCCAAAATGTCTTTTTATACCCTCACTTTAGTGTGACGAGGGTATATATCATTTGCTACGAAAAAAAGTGTAACACAGCGAAGGAGTCACCTAAGACCCCAAGTATGTATGTTCGGCTGAAATGCGTTTTGGGCCATTTTAAGTCGAATGAGCAATGTCCGTCCGTCCGTCTGTCTGTTTGTCTGTCTGCTGGCTGGTGCGCACGATAACTCTCGAAAGGAGTAACCGATTGACTTCAAATTTGGTACGTGGTAATATTTTTTTTCTATCATCATGGACCATATTGATCCACTCCTTCTAGTACCTCCCCCACAAAGGGTAAAAATGTTGTGATATATTGAATCTTTAATAACTGCTATACTACTCATTCGAATCTTCTGGAATTCCACACATAGTATTAGTTTAGTAGTCACTATCAACTCGAGAAAAATGGGCGAAGTTGCTACGCCCCTTTTGGTACCTCCCACACAAATGCACCATTTTGCACCAAAATTAACAGCTTATAACATTAAGACCAGTGTATAAAAATACTTGAAATTTTATACAGTGTAGTGCTTTTATAGTGACTACAGTCCAGTGAAAGATGGGTGTTATTGCCACGCCCCTTTTTGTACCTCCCACACAAAGGTGTCATATTGCACCAAAAGTTAACAGCTTATAACATTAATACCAGTGTATACAAATAGTTGAAATTTTGCAGAGTGTAATGCTTTTATAGTGTGAGTACCAATGCACGAAAATGCAACAACATTTTGTACAGTGTAACGCTTTTGAAGTGCCTATAGCCCGGTAAAAAGTGGGCGTTATCACCACGCCCCTTTTGGTACCTCCCACACAAAATTGTCAAATCATACCATAATTTAATATCTCATAACGTTAATATACCAGTGCACATAAACGCTTATAATTCAGCAGAGTGCAATGTATTTAAAGTATCTATTATTCAGCGAAAAATAGGTGTATTTGTTGAAAACCTTCTGGTACCTCCTACACAAATTGACAGAATAATTCTTTTAATATTCCATATAAAATTACTCACAAAGTGAGGGTATACCTTAGTCGGTTTACCCTACGGAAACTTTCTTACTTGTTTAGTCTTAAGCACCACATTTTCTAAGCAATTTAGCTGAAACTTTGCAGTTTGTATTCTTTTTTGACAAGAATTATTCTCAACAAAAGGTACCCAAATCAGTTCATACTTTGCTATAGTCCCCATATAGAGTCGCTCTTAAATATTTTTATTTAAGCCATAAATATTACATTTTCAGTCGATTTGTCTGAAATTTTGTAGTTTCAGTTTTATTTATACCAAAATAATGCACAAAGAAAATGTTCCACATCGGTCCAAGTTTTGATTTAGTCCCCACGTAGAGGTCCTTCTGAAATATCTTTAGTTACGCGATACATAGATAATGCATTTTCTATCCAATTTAGCTTTTGTTTTATTTTTAAAAGTATTCGCTACAAAAAGAACTACACCGCTCTACGATTTACTACTCTTCGACTTCAGAGTTATTTCCGATTATAGATTAAATTCAATCCATGGTGGAAGGCAGGGCTGTGGAGTGAAGCCAAAAGTACTCGACTCCGACTCCGGCAGTTAAATAACATACATTTCAGAAATTATATTTGTACTAAGACGTGAGTTCAAGTTATTGAAATTAAGATATAGCTTTAATAAAAAAACACAAAAAAGTAGGTATTCGATACCAGTAATTAAATAAAATTATAATATTTATTTATCCACGCTTGACTTGCAAGTTGCAACTAATATGACAATTCATTTAACATGGAATCATGATAAAATTTTCATCAATCACTGCCTCTGTTTTAATAAACCGCAATTTTTCGTTAGTTATTGTACCCTACACCTAGGGTTGCCAGACACCGTATTCGAAAAGTCGGGATAACCGAGACTTAAAAGCGGGATTTGTCGGGACAATTAAAAAGATAATATTTTATTGGTTTTGGCATTTAAAAAAAAAACTCATTACAGTTTCAATAAAAGTCTAACATAAGAATATTCAAACTAAGTTATATACACTATAGGTCAATATTATGTTTGCCACAAATACTTTCTTTGTGTTATTCTTCACGAAATTCGCTTTTGCTTTAAAACGGTTGGATGTAAACTATATGTACACGCTGAAAAAAATCGCTTCTGTAGTATATTGTCCCAAACATATTCGGCTTGAAACATATATATGTTTATGGTACACTGTAAACATGTAATATTTGGTACACACAAAAATTGTGTATTTGGGAAGATGTTATTCTAAACAAATATTTGTTTTCATCCCAATGTGACTGTTATTTCCGAAACAAATATTTATTTGCATTAAGTATTCATAAAATACGTAAATTGTTTTAAATTTTTCAGTAATTCAAATTTGAATTTTTAGAAATGTTTAATGTTCGTAATAATAATTGAAATCGTAAAATCTTAGATCAATATAAAGTACTTAGAGGATTGACAACTAATGGCTTGGAATACTCAGAAATTTTAAATGATTGATTTAAAAAGGAGTTATTACTGCATATGGTATAATAACTGAGAGGTACAGTTCGAAACCAAGAAGAAATTAAAACTGAAATTCGAAAAAGGCAGCAAAAGTTTTGGAAATATTTTTTAAATAAAATATATTTGGAAAAATTCTTAAATAATAATTTTATTTGTACTTAAACACATATTTTATTTGAGAAATTTTGTTTGCAAATATTATTTGTTGAAAACTAATAATATATGCGTTCCAAATATATTATATTGATTTTCAAATAAAATTTATTTGCAAAGAAATATAAAATATTTAAAAATTGGTGTTCCAAATATATTTTGTTTTGATTCAAACATATCAAAAAAGCCGATTTTGCCCCGTGAAGCTTCTATAGGGCTTAAGGGCCAATTAGGACGAAACATATATATGGGATATAAGTCTAAATCTGTACCGATTTTCGTCAAATTGAGCAAAGTTGTTCTCTGGATAAAAAACTCTACCATGCTAAATTTCAAAACAATTGCATGTAAAATACAGCTTTTATAACTAATGAGCTATATATAACTAAATCTGATTCTTAGTCGATCGGTATACTTTAAGGTGGGTCTAGCTGTAGAATTTCTATGTCTCACAAACATCTGCCATGAAACAGAGGTATAAATATCCGTGGCAATTTTTAACAAATAACTCGAAGATTGCAGTAGTCGATGCACATGTCATAGGACAATGCATCTAAAATTTGTATAACTTTTAAAATTTCTACCAAATTCGCCCACGTTAATAGCTATTCTTTTACATAAGTTGCTGAATTCGTTCAAAATTTACATTTCTTGAAAGATGAAAGATTAGTGACGGAAAAATTACAAATGTACATAACAAGTACATATGAAAATAGCATTTTCTTGTACTTTCTTTATTATTTTTTTTACTGCGCTTTTATTTTCCATAGTGTAGAGAGTAAATGGAAAAAAGTCGGGATTTCCCCCCTAAATTACTTCAATAATCGGGACTCTGTAAATACGCGAAAAGTCGGGAAAATCCCGACGAATCCCGACCGTCTGGCAACCCTACCTACACCACACTATGGAACAGGGGTTTATAAATTTGTTTTTTTTTTTTGCAGATTTGTAAAAAATACTACACAACTTAAAATATACCATTCTACTCAGAATCACAATCTTTCCATCTTAAGTTGCTCGTTAAGTAAATTTCGAAATTTCACTACGATCCTGCTAAAATTTGGCAATAAGAACTCTTTCACCTGAGGAGGGGGAAACCTGCTGGAATTGGTGAAAATCGGGTCAGATCGATATTGCCCCCAGATATAAATGTTTTGTTTAGATTTGGCCTAGTAACGCTATGGAAGATGTATTTCAAATTCAATCATTTTAAATTAAGTAGAGTATAATTTATTTATCCAAGAACGCATATTGTCGAATTTTAACAAATTCTGTTTAGATTTAGATTTATAAGGTAATTATCTCACATTTATATAGGGTAATCCATTTCGAAGTTCCCTACTTTTTTTAAAGAAAAAAAACAGAGAATTCAAATTGAATGGGGACTGTTTATTATCATTTGAAAGAACATTCTTTGGCATTTATTTTTTGAAGATTATATCTATCAAATGTTGGCCGCGGCTACGTCTCAGATGGTCCATCCGTTGAGTCCAATTTTCGATGACTCGTTCGAGCATTTCGACTGGTAACTGGCGAATGACACGCGTAAACGTTGTTCAGGCGTAAGTCTTTCCATGATGAAATGCCAAACAATACTTAACAAAAATAACATGACAACATGACACGACTCACACGTGATCTGTCAAAAAAAAGGCTATTGAAAAAAGTATCTCTACTTGGACCACCCGTTATTTACAATATCTGAGCTTATTCTGCTCTAACAAGGTGTTGTATGGTATCATTCAGTTGGCTTCGCCCGGCCTTTCCTTACTTGTTTTGTACTATCTTAGGAATAGTGTATAGTCTTGCAGAAATACTTATTTTGTAAGCTAAATATAATCAGAGCTTCCCTAAATAGTTTTACATAAAAACTCGATAGTTTGGTTAACTTTATAGATATATTTGGCTTACAAAAATATTTGGTTAAAAACTTTGAATATTTTATCCTTCTTTTGTATCAAAATAGTTTTCCCAAAAATTTTTAAATGCAAAAGTTCTATCACATAAATGGTACATTTTGCACAATCCATCTCGCAGTCGGAGTCGAACATAATTTTCGACTCCGGACTCCGAATCCGGGCAAATTACCCCGACTCCGACTCCACAGCCCTGGTGGAAGGTATATAAGATTCCGCCCGGCTGAACTTACTACCGTTCTTACTCGTTTTGGAATAATTATGTGAGTTTATTCAGACCGAATGTTGACTCCATTATTCAATTTGAAGTTTTTAAGATAAAAATTTTGTGATTTTGTTTTTTATTATGTGACAATAACATATTCTTCCAACATTCATATACTTACACATTTCATTCACGTGTTACATACAGGGTGGCTGATGAATATTGCTACATTAAGAAACTCAAATAACTTTTTTTCCAGTGTATGGAATTCAGTTTTCTTTCATTCATGTTAAAGCTCATTAAATTCAATTAAATATAGCTTAATTAGTTTTAAAAATAATGGAATTTAAATGCCCCCCCCCCCCCCCTGCTCGTTGATGCATGTGCGGCATCTTACCAAAAAGTTGTTCATTACTGCTTGGAGAGTTGAGACGGGAATATCCGCAATTGTTTCTCGAATGGATTGCTTTAGTTCATTCAAATTTGTTGGTTTTGCTTTGTAGACTTCCTGTTTGCAATAACCCCACAAGAAAAAGTCAGGTGCAGTAAGGTCAGGCGACCTGGGGGCCAGCGGAATGTGGAGTTTCTGGATATCAGCTTATTGGGACATTTTCGCCGCAATTCTGTCATAACAGGCCGGGCTATTGGAGGAGTTGCACCATCTTGCTGAAACCACACAGAGTTGAAAGAAATTCTCATTCGGCGTAATTCTGGATAGAAAAACTTTCTCAACATGCTCAAGTAACGGCCTCCAGTAACTGTAACGGTGTGACCGTTTTCTTCGAAGAAGTAGGGCCCGACAATACAGCGTGATGAAACTGCACACCACACTGTGACACGAAGTGGATGCAATTCCCTCTCATGGAGTATCTGTGGGTTGGAAGCACTCCATATTCGACAATTTTGTTTGTTTATGTTTCCGTTTAAATCGAAATGGGCCTTGTCAGACATTAAAAGACAGTTCAACATGTTGCCGTCCTCTTCCACCATTTGAAGCATCATATCTGCTGAGTTCACTTTGTTGGCCATTTGAATTTTATATGGGATTAACTCCAAATCTTTGTGCATAATTGACTGCAATGACTGTCTGCTTAGACCCATTTGAGCAGATAAGGTTCTTGTCGAAACTCTTGGATTGTTTTGTATGGCATCAGCTACAGCAGCGATTGTTTCCTCCGTCCGAACTGAAGGGTTTCGATGGTAAGGTCTTCTGTTGACTGTCCCATGCTCGGAAAAATTGTTAACAAGTTTCTTTATGGTCCATCTGCTCGGAGGATTGCCGCCAACCGTGCCCCTATACTCTCTTTGGACCGAAACTACGAACTTCAGTGCGTAATAGCGGCGGACAATTCAAATTCTTGTTTCAGTGTCCCAGTTATCCATTTTTTTTAAATCTAAAAATCAATCTGCAAAATAAAAATAAAATTAACCAGATTCATTAAATAGAAAAAAAGTTATTTAATTTTTTTTGGTAGCAGCTTTCATCAGCTACCCTGTACGGTTAACCAGATTTACCAAACTATGCTTACTTATAAGAAAAGCAAAAAGTTTATTTACCTGCGTTCTCTGTCTCATATGTGGAAATGCCATAAAGTTAAGATATCTCATAAGAAATAAATAAAGTGAACATCGGCAATGTCACCAATACACACAAACATACATACAGTCATTGGCAACATAATAGCACAAAAAATATAATGAAAATCAATTAAATCAATATATTATGTTCAGAAAAACTTAAGTGAAGGAGGTACGAGTAAATGTTAACTAACGGGAACATTTTTATTGGTGAATGGGTTTAGATAAAATAATTGAGCTGAAATTTTTCGTTTTTATGGCGTATGCTCACCAGAAGACGCATAACAGCAAGTTTCTGGCAACAACTCTAGCGAGATTTGTAAACAAATGGAGGCGACAGGGTGGAGTACTGACACCACTTATTTGGAATCTGGCGGTGAATGGAATCTTGTTAGATATGGAAAGTTGCGATGCACCTTGTCGGACCGCAATACAGAAATTGGTGGAAAAATTCGTGCTGTTGGGACATGTTAGTGATGTGAAGAATAAAACCCGTGCACGTCGCTCAAGAACAACTGAGAATATTGCTGCTGTAGCCCAAAGTGTTGAAGAAAACCCAGGTTTGTCCATTTATCCAGATACACCGTATCTTGCATAAAGACTTGGGTCTTAAGGCTTATAAAGTTCAGTTAACACAAGAACTCAAGCCGGCCGATCATAAACAACGTCGTGTCTTTGCTGAATGGGTCCTTGAAATGCATGAAAATGATCCGGAATTCCATCGAAAAATCATCTTGACTGATGAGGCCCATTTCCACCTCGGTGGCTACGTCAACAAGCAAAATTGTCGCATCTGGGGCTCGGAAAACCCAAGAGTTATTGTTGAGAAGCCTCTCCATCCTCAACGTGTGACTGTTTGGTGCGGTTTATGGTCCGGCGGGGTCATTGGACCTTACTTTTTCGAAAATGAGGTTGGATCAACACTTACGGTGAATGGATTGCGCTATCGAGAGATGATTAATGATTTTTTATGGTCGGAGTTGGATGGTATTGATCTGAACAACGTTTACTTTCAACAAGACGGCGCTACGTGCCACACAAGCAACGAAACCATTGCTCTGTTACGGGAAAAGATTCCGGACCGTGTTATCTCTCGAAGAGGTTATCACAATTGGCCACCGAGATCTTGTTATTTAACACCTTGCGACTTCTTCCTTTGGGGCCACGTGAAAGATAAGGTCTACGCCAACAGCCCAGCGTCGATTCAAGACCTCAAAGATAGAATTAGTGAGGCTATCGAGGACATAGGGCAGCCACTTTGCGATTTGGTTATGGAAAATTTCATGAAGAGGATATGTCCTGTATGCGTGGTCGTTGTGGGCATTTGGCTGATGTTATATTTCATTATTAACGGCAAACCTTCCTCTTTCTTATGAAATAAACATCCGATCATTTATCTCAAAAATGGCACTTTTCTTTGAATACCAAAATAACACCTCTTGTTGGAAAACCCTTTACATACATAACAGTAGTTCGTTCAACAACAACTTTACGGCATTGTGGTCTGCTGGACGGCAACTGATAAACTATCCATCAGCAGTAAATTAGGTCAGATAACTGCCAGTCTTAGCAGGCTTTAGGGACTACAGCAACAGAGTCCATATAAGGACGGCATTAAAATTAAACTGTCTATCAATGTGGAGGTACTAGAACTACGGCCACATGAAGATATGACACTGTAGCGTAATGATAACTGACCGAATGGACTGTATACCAACGGTGTACTCCTTTGAGAGATACTTTGTCACAAAGATGCCTGCCAGAAAGGACTGGGTTGGCAGTATGCCAGGAAATGGAATCTATCTCTGCTTCTTTACAGATGCTTCGAAGCTTGATACGAATGTTGGCTCAGTTTTTCACCGTACTGATGCTTGCAATGTCTATCAAATTAAAATAATGACGATAAAAATAGTCTCCTAGAGGCTGAGTCGCATCATAGTAACCAACACTGGCGTCGTCGTTTACTCGGACAGCCACGCTGCCATCTATTCCCTGCAGGCCACATGCTTAAATTCACAAACAGCCCTCGACTGCCACAGATCTCTTAACGAGATGGCTGAGCAGTTTACAATTATCTCATACGGGTACCTGGGTATTGGGATATTCCGGGGAACTACAAAGTCGATGAACTTACTAGGAAAGGAGCGACACTACAAATTCTCGAAGAATTTGCAAATATTGGTGCGACACCGTCAACATACAAGCTTTGGCTTAGGCAAGAGCCAGTCTCGCAGTCCAATGAGAGAGGGACTGAAATCGACACCTGTAAGGTAGGTAGACAAATCTGGCCAAACTACGACCTAACAAGTAAGAAAGTTCAGTCGGGTAAACCGACTTATAAACCCCCTCACCTTGAGTCACAAAATAATATTCGCAAATTTATTGATTTTTTTGTTTTAATTAAATTACCATCAATCTAAATTGCATTTAATAACTTTAAAGTATGCACTGGTATTAAAGCTATATGCTGTTGATCTTTGGTGCAAAATTGTCCATTTGTGTGGGAGGTACCCAAAGGGGCGTGCCAATAATGCCCTCTTTTCTCCGGATTCTAGGTACTATAAAAGTATTACACTGTACAAAATTTCAAGTATTTATATGCACTAGTATTAAAGCTATAAGCAGTTAATTTTTGGTGCAAAATGGTCCATTTGTGTGGGAGGCACCAAAAGGGGCGTGGCAACTTCGCCCATTTTTTTTTGTCGGATTCAGAAGATTCGTTTAAGTGGTATAGAAGTTATTAAAGAATCAATATTTCACTAAAAGTAAACCATTTTTGGGGGGGTACTAGAAGGAGTGGACCAATATGACCCATCTGCGAGCTTAGCTGTAGATAGGGAAAAATATTATCGCATACCAATCGGTTAATCCTTTCGAGAGTTATCGTGCGCACCAGCCAACAGACATACACACAGACGGACGGACGACCATTGCTCCAATGACTTAAAATGACCCAAATCGAATATCCACCAAACATACTAGGGGTCTTAGGTCACTCCTTCGATGTGTTACACTTTTGGCTCGTAGCAAATGATATATTCCCTTCTCTCTAAGGTGAGGGGATAAAAAGGTCAAGATATCTCCTCGAACTAGAGAGGAAAATACTGCATGCGTTAGTGTCAGTTCGGACGGTATATTGCGTGATCGGCGACTTCTGTAGAAGCTTTGGATATGAGGAGAAAGTGGAGAGCATTGAGCGCCTGCTTTGTTACTGTCACTCAAACTACGAAGCCGACGCAAAATTGTCGGCGGCGGCGGCTCGTCGGCTTAGCCGATCCAATTTTGACAAATCGGCTTCTCCTTCAATGAACTCCTTGTGACTGTGGTTCTTCATCGAAATCCGCATTTGAAAAAAACGTTTAATAGATTTTTGTGTCATTTTTCGACTAAACTGTTTGCAATTACAACGAAAAAGTGTGAAAAATAAGGGTACCACTAGTTAAGCTAAGTACACACCATTTGCAGATCGGACAATATTGCCAGAAAAAGGCGGAATAATGCAACCCTGTGAATTTACAACCGTGTGAACATAACATTTTTGTCTTGCAACGTTAGCAGAAAAGTCATTGTGAGATATTTTGCAGATAATTAGATTTGCGAAGTTTATGCATGTAACAACGGCGCTATTGTCAGAAAAACATGTTATTGGCCTGTATATAAATATTTACAAAATATATTGTAAATATATGAAATTTTAAGGTTTTCTTGCAATCGTCTGAGCTGTAAATTCACCTTTGCCTAACAATCTGTCATTGTCCGAACATTTGCAGCACTTTAACAGGGTTGATAATGTTGTCCGATCTGGCAATCGTGTGTACTTACCTTTAGACGCCATATCCAAAGATGCTAAATGTGGCTTCTTCAGATTCATGGTTGGATTGAAATCTGTCCTTCGCTTCGCGTGACGCAGAACATTTTTCGGAGGCTGAGTTTCAGTCGAAGTGAGCCGATCATGTCAGCGGCTGATCTTTAGCCGAATTGAGCTGTTCATGCCGGCGACGGCTTCGGCTCCACAAAAATAACCGGCGGCGGCTAGCCGCCGAGTCGCGCCATTTCGGCTTCGTAGTCTGCTGTTGCTCTTTAAGTAAACAACGTCTGGATATACTGGGTTCGGTCTTACTAGAAAGCCTGGCAGGTCTAGCTAGTATCGATGTATAATTGATAACTTTAATGAACATCACCTGAACAGGTTTCGAAATACTTTTTTCATATTTTTGATGACTGTTACTAAACTAAAGTTTCTACGTAAAAGTGAAATATATAAAGTTTACAGCCATCATAACCACTTTAAATTTAACCAGTAAGGAAAGGCTAAAGTCGGGCGGGGCCGACTATATAATACCCTACACCACTCTTGTAATATTGAATAACTCTAATATATAAATTTTGTAATTCATGTATAAATTGTTTACATAAATTTACTTTTGGGACATTTTATACTTAAATAATACCCTGTACCACAGTGTGGTGTTGGGTATAAAAACGGTTGGAACCGATTTTCTTCAAATTCGGCAATATGGGAGCTATACCTAAATCTTAACCGATTTTCTTCAAATTCGGCAATGTTGGTTCATGGATCAAGAAACTCTACCATTCTAAATTTCAAAACGATTGGACGTAAAATATAGCTTCTATAGAACTAAAGGGCCAAATCGGACGAAACATATATATGGGAGCTATAGCTAAATCTTAACCGATTTTCTTCAAATTCGGCAATGTTGGTTCATGGATCAAGAAACTCTACCATTCTAAATTTCAAAACGATTGGATGTAAAATACAGCTTCTATAGGACTAAAGGGCCAAATCGGACGAAAGATTTAATGGGAGCTATATCTAAATTTGAACCGATTTCAACCAAATTCAATAGGGATCTTTACCGATGCGAAATACTATAAACTGCAAAATTTCAGAACGATCGGATTGAAATTGCGACCTGTAGTCGACGAACAACTTTACATGGACAGACGGACGGACGGACATGGTTAACTCGACTCAGCTAGTGATTCTGAGTCGATCGGTATACTTTAAGGTGGGTCTACCTGTGTTATTTTCAGGTGTTACAAACATCTGCCGTGAAACAAACTTATAATACCCTGTACCACAGTGTGGTGTAGGGTATAATGATCTATACTTCAACTATATAGACCAAACAGTATAATTTTAACAAAATTTTTTTTCATTCTGTTCTTTTAGGATACCAAATTACACCAGAAAATGTTGTACATGTCATCGAAAAACATTTTATAAAATAGTGTTGTCTTCGGATAGTTGTTCCTTTTAGGAATAAACAAAAATAAAAATCTTTGGATATTGCTATTTTTTCATGAAATTTTCTTTCAAAAAATACTGTTATTTTGACTTTTGCAGAAGCTGTGGAAACGAAGAGGAGGAGGATGAATCAATAGAAGTCTTTCTTTATATGTGCCCCGCTCTCTCCAGTAGGCGGCATACATCCTTGGGTTCTTACACGCTAAAAAAAACAAAAAAAAATTATTGCTTTAAAACAGAAGATATTGCTACCTATGTAATTTTAAATTGTAAGATAAAACTCGAAATCAATGACAAATTAAAAACAAAATGGGAAAATCTGCAACGTTTCGAAAATATTTTGTAAAGAAAATATATTTGGAGAAATTCGTAAACAATAATTTTATTTGTATATACGTAGCATGTACGAAAAATATTGGGAATTTTTAATTTCCGCGGGCTACGTGTATTTGATTTTTGATATTTTTGTAGCGTTATGTTGGTACTCATGTCCCTTACTTATGCTGATAAGGTCGGCCATATTGAATGTTTAGTTAATTTTTGACAACGCCCGGATTTGTGGAAGAACAAAAACTGGCTTTTGCACCATGATAACGCCCCTGCACACACATCTTTGCTTGTGCGCGAATGTTTGGCCAAAAACAACACAGTAATGGTGGCAGCTACCGTATTCCCCTGACCTAGCCCCCTGTGACTATTTTTTGTTCGCAAAACTGAAAAGGCCCATGAAAGGACGACGCTACAAGATCACAAAAAATGATTATTTGAAGTGCTTCGAGGATTGGAAAAAAACTTTTGGCAGAAGTGTATTATATCCGAAGCGAATTACTTTGAAGGGGACAAAATATATATTCATGAATAAATAAATACTTTTTGAAAAAATACAAAACACAAAAAAATAAACACACATTTATTTGAGAAAACAAGTAAGAAAGTTTCAGTCGGGTAAACCGACTAAGGTATACCCTCACTTTGTCAGTAATGTAATATTGAATATTACTCGAATTATTCTGTCAATTTGTGTGGGAGGTACCAGAAGGGGTTTATCAAATGCACCTTTTTTTTGCTGAACATTAGATACTTTAAATTCATTGCACTGTGCCGACTTATAAGCATTTATGTGCACTGGTATAAACGTTATGAGACATTAAATTGTGGTATGATTTGGGCATTTTGTGTGGGAGGTACAAAGAGGGTTTTAATGTTATAAGCTGTTAACTTTTGGTGCAAAAAGGTACCTTTGTGTGGGAGGTACCAAAAGGGGGGGTGACAACAACACCCATTTTTTCCCTGGACTGTAGGCAATATAAAAGCATAATACTGTACAAAATTTCAAGTATTTTTATACACTGTTATTAATGTTATAAGCTGTTAACTTTTGGTGCAAAATGGTGCATTTGTGTGGGAGGTACCAAAAGGGACGTGGCGACTTCGCCCATTTTTCTCGAGTTGATAACGACTAATAAGCTAATACTATGTGTGGAATTTCAAAAGATTCGAATAAGTAGTATAGCAGTTATTAAAGAATCAATATTTCACAACATTTTAACCCTTTGTGGGGGAGGTACTAGAAGGAGTGGACCAATATGGCCCATCATCGAACTTAGCCGGAGATAGAAAAAAATATTACCACATACCAAATTTGAGGTCAATCGGTTACTCCTTTCGAGAGTTATCGTGCGCACCAGCCAGCAGACACACAGACAGACAGACAGACAGACAGACAGACGGACGGACATTGCTCATTCGACTTAAAATGACCCAAAACGGATTTCCTCCGAACATACTTGGGGTCTTAGGTCACTCCTTCGACGTGTTACACTTTTTTCCGTAGCAAATGATATATACCCTCGTCACACTAAAGTGAGGGTATAATTAGTTTGTAAATATATGTTGTTTTAATATATTTATATATGCGTTCCATATAAATTGTATCGATTTTCAAATAAAATATATTTGTGTTCCAAATATATTTTTTTTATAACCTACACCACACTGTGTTACAGGGTATTATAACATTGTGCATTTGTTTGTAACACCCAAATGGAGAAGAAATAGCTCCATCGTTTATTAAACCGATCGACTTAGAATAACTTTCCGAGTAAATTTAGCTATGTCCGTCTGTATGTCTGTGCATGTATTCTTGTAATCAAAGAACAGGTCGCAATTATGGTCCGATCTCGACGAAACTTTACATATATCTTTTTCTGGCCCAAGGACGATCCCTAGTGAATATAGTTAAAATCGGTTCAGATTTAGATATAGCCCTCATATATACGTTACCCCCGATTTGACATGTAAGCGCTGTAAAAATCTTATTTTATATCCGGTCAGTGAGAAATTCGGCAGAAAGAGGTGTCTTATTACATGAAGGAATACTGCCAAATCCAGAGAAAATCGGTTCAGATTTAGATATAAACCTCATATAGATGTTACCCCAGATTTTAAATGTAAGCGCTGTAAAAACTGTATTTTAAATCCGATCAGTATGAACTTCGGCAGAAAGAGGTTTCTTCCTACATGAAGGCATACAGCCAAATTCAGAGAAAATCGGTTCAGATTTAGATAAAGCCCCCATATATATGTTACCCCCGATTTGACGTGTAAGTGCTGTAGAAACTGTATTTTATATCCAATCCGTGCGAAATTCGGCAGAAAGAGGTTTCTTATTACTCGAAGGAATACTGCAAAATTCGGAGAAAATCGGTTCAGATTTAGATATAGCCCCATATATATGTTACCCCCGATTTGACATGTAAGCGCTGTAGAGACTGTATTTATATCCGATCAGTAGGAAATTCTAGGAAGGAGTTCTTTCTACATGAATGAGTATTCAGGGAAAATCTGTTCAGATTTATATATAACCTCCATATATATGTTCCTCCTGATTTGGTATCAAAGCGTTATAGAAGTTGTTCTTTACTTCCGATCATTAAAATTTTCCAGAAAGATGTTTCTCTATTTAGGAACGAATATTGCTTCATTTAGCGATTACACTATGCAACAAAATGTTTGTCCAAGGGATGTGGATAACAGTTTCTGGTGCAAATAGGTGTCACAAACACGAAAAAAATATTTAAAAAATTTGTATGGTAATTTTTTTAAAATTTTTTTTTTTTAATTTCAGCTTTCATGGAAAGTAGTATAAGCCTGATTGAGCCGTGTTATGCCTCAAATGAAAGGGAATTATGAGGCCTACATATGCTGCAAATATCGCTTTCACGTAGAATCGTTGGTTCAGTAACAGTCATCAAAAATATGAGAAAAAATTATTACTTTTTCCTGTTACAAAAAACCATAAAAAATAGGAAATAATCGAAAAAATTATTTTATCACTTTCTTAAAAAGCCAGCATGCTAACGAAGAAAACACTGTCTATTTGAAAATCTATGGATAGATGTAAAAGTTATGAGCCATTTTGTAAATGTTAGGGAAATTCAAAAAATCTTGTTTCATATTTTTTCGTTTTTAAATGATATTTTTGCTTATATTGAATTCGCCATATGTGAGAGAGACATATAAGAGACATTGCACTTGAATTTTATTTTATGGGGATTGATGTCCGACATTATAAAATTATAAAGAGGACGAGGTTTTATGGCCGTTCGTAACCCTCCATAAAACATGATATGCAATATTTGGGTGAGATCCGCTCAGATAGAGGGTCATTCAACAATATTTGTGGTTTTTTATTTATGAGGTTTCCATTCAGTTACGCCTTTTAGGGACATGGACATCCCAGTCGTATATACAGGTAGTAAAATTATATGTACGCAATACAAAGTAGAACGCGGCAGTCTTGAAAATATTGGGTGTCTACTTTCGAAGCAAACTATATGTCAGCTACAGGTACTGCAACTTGTGAACCTTAAAACCGGAATTTATGAATGAAATTTCTTATTAATAAATTAGTGTAATTCAGCGCCTCAAAGAGATAAGTCGATTTTCTGAAAAATATTACAAAGTTATATTTCGAAGTATGAGTAAAAGGCAAAGAACTTTTCAATGTGTAAATGATCCCCACAATTTCTGCTACATCTGCGGGAAATATGGAATTAAAAAAATCGACGTGCGTTTAGTAAAATAATAGAAGAAATATACTCGTATGTGTAGTATTTTGGTATACGAGTTAAAAATATGAACGAACCGTGGACACCTGGTATTTTGTGTAATTCGTGCCATGTAAATCTTACTCGATGGACTAGTGGAAGCATGCGGTAAGTACTTTACAATTAATGTATTACAATGTTTTGTGGAATAAAACGTTTAAATTTTAGACTTCACGTGCAACTTGGAATGCCAATGATTTGGAGACAACCATTCACTCACGTTACGGACTGCTATTTTTGTCTAAGTTAATAGATTGGAGTAGGAAGTGTCCACGTATAGCTAACAGCCTAATAACGGAAACATCATGAAGTTCAACTGAGTACTCAACTCTGAGCGATTCAGGTTTGAGTCAGAAGTCATCGTTTTAACTCATTGATCTCGTGAGAGATTTGGAACTGACCAAAGATAAGGCAGAACTACTTACATCTGGGATGAAACAGTACAATATTTTGGCCCCAGATGTTAACATATCATAGTATTGAGTCCGTCATATACATTACAAACAATTTTATACGACTGTGGATAACAGACGCTTTTGCAAGGACATTCCCGGATTGCTCGAGGAACATAATCAAACATACAATTCAAAACAATGGCGGTTACTTGTTGCAGTAAAGCAGTAAAGAAAGTTTGAAAGCAGTACTTTTACACAACGGAAGTCATCAACCGTCGATTCCCATTGCTCAAGCTGTCAACACTAAGGAATCATACGAAACAATGGCTAAATTGATAAAATACAAAAAATATGAACATGACTGGAAAATTTGTTGCGATTTAAAAGTAGTTGGTATGTTATGCCTCTGGGATATTTTGCCACCACGGCATATTAAGCCGGGGCTCTTTAAAAATTTTGTAAAAGCCTTAAGGAAAGATGGCAATTCACTCTCATATTTAAAAAGTTTATTTAAAAGTCTTTCTTTTCAAAAAATCGAAGGAGTTTTTGATGGGCCTAAAATAAGGAAACTGATGAAAGATGTGAATTTCGAATCATATTTGACGTCGGATGAAATTGCATCATGGAGGTCGTCTTTAAAGATTGTAATTTCAAATTTCCTTGGAATAAAAGCCCGCAATATGAAACAATGATTAATGATTTGTTAAAAAATTATGAAAAAATTGGTTAGAAATATATTTTTTTATATTTATGTATATAACACATATGTATGTATTCTTCCAACTTATTTTTCGCTTTATGTATTCCAACAGGTGTAAATAGTATGTATGTCCCTCAAAATTCATTTCTTGCATTCTCATTTAAACTTTTTCTCCGAGAATCTTGGCGACGTAAGTGACGAACATGGCTAAAGGTTTCACCAAGAATTGAAGTCCATCGAGCGGCCTTACCAAGGGCACTGGGATGAAGGAATGATGGGAGATTATATTTGGTTCCTTATTACAGAAACTGATTCCGAAATCTACAAACGTCAACAAAGAACTCACAATTACTTCTAATGAAACTTGTTCATGTAAATAAACTCAAATGTACATAATATAAATAAAAGTAGTAAATAAAATCGCTATTTAAACAGAAATTAAAAAAAAGATTTTTTGAAATTCTCTTACCTCTACCAAATTTTTGTCCCAGGATTTTTTTTTTTTTTTGAAAATCTACCTTTTCCAATTTGTTTAATGACTGTTACTAAAGCACTGTTTATAAGTGAAAGAGATATTTGCAACATTGGTAGCCCACATTAATAGCTTCAATTTAACGTATAAGTCGACCTGATTGGGCATATACTCCAAAAATTATAGTGCAAATACTAAGGGTACCTTCGACGATAACAGTATTTTTAATAAAAAATTGTTTAAAAAAAATGTATCCATAAAAAAATTTTTGGTTTTGATTTTATATAACAGTATGCCACAATCTATACAAAAAATTATTTTTAGGTCTAGGACACAAAAAATTTTTTTTTTGTTGCGTAGTGTTATGGGTTTAGAATTAGATAATATGTTCCTACCCATTTACCAATTATTTCAAATTATTATCGCAGTGACCCTTATCGCATTGTTAGGGAGGTGTAGGGTATTTTATAGTCGGCACCGCCCGACTTTCTGCCTTTCCTTACTGGTTTCGATTCAAACATGTCAAAAACGGAGATTTGGCCCCGTGTATTACTTTGAGGAGTTAGCTAACTTGGCTGATGTTGGAATCCGCCAACTTTTGAGCTTTTGAAAACAATCAAATTGGTTCAACGGGAGGGGCTAGGCATAACTTATGTTTTCCTTACGTCCCTGTGGTAACACATTGGACTGGATAGTCTAACGGTGATTTCGTTTCTGAAAATAATATCACCACATCATGTTGCGACATTTTAAAATTTCCCCCTGCACCAACTACTAATTTCGCATTTTGCATGCGAACAATCGAACAAAAATCGTGCGGTGAGTAAAATCCATACCTACATTATCGCGCAACCACTTGATAGTGCATTAAGAATGTACGCTTTCAATTAGGTTTGTTTCTGAAGTTTGCTTTTTGACGTTGCAACACTCCACACCGTGGACTGGGCTGAGTGTAGAAAATGCGATATTTTCGCATTTGCGGAGTGTAATAATTTTACAAACGAAATCAAAACCCGTTCATATGGCTGCACCATATTTACAAACGAATCTAAAAATGCGGTTTCAGTGTAAAATGCAGAAAATATTTTACATTTTTTTGCACAAACGAAATCACCATAATTGAGTCTGTTTTACAGACTGCCACTCGTAACCTATCATAACCTAACATTGTATCTCTCTAAGAAAACAGACTTATGGCAACATGACTACGAATATAAGAAGCTAAAGCAAAGTAAAACAAAGTGCTAATATTTTGATAACCACTGTATAGACCTAAAGAAATTAGATTTCCTGTATATGTGTGGATTATGAAGAATTCCTGTCAATTGAGAGAATTTCAACGAATCGCATAAATTTGGCCTCCGTCCCCAACAATGCATCAATAGAAATGACAATACCATATGGATTGATTAAATGCCTCCAATCATCGCTGACAGATATCCGTTCAAAAGTTTATCGTTGGCAAACGACCGCCCGGATGTCTGGAACACAAATAAACATTGTTCCTATGAATTGTTGTTTAGCAATAAAAATACACAGATATTTTCGGAAATAAGTCAGTTCAGTATTTTTGTCTTCGAACTTTATTAAGTGTGTTTAAATCTTATGTAACAAGTCCAATCAGAGTTTTATGTGCCTGCGGGGCTATTGAACGTTTGTCCTGCAGATGACAATATAATTTGTACTTATATGTGTATGTATATATTAGAAGGACATTTTGTTCATATCAAACATAAAGCGACAACTTCTAATTTATAGAAGACTCTTTCATTACATCAACTAATTGGAAGCAGGAAAAGGTTATGTATGTATTTGAAGTCTTCTTTTCCGAAGGGTATTGCATTGTAACAAGAAATGTTTAATGCTGATTATGTATTCAAATTCAGAATCGATTTTAATCAGTAATAAAAATACTTTAAGAAGAAATAAAAAAAGATTTGTCTTATGTGTTTGTTAAATTTTGTTTTCATCCAGAAGAAATGTCTCTCTCTCACTCTAGTGAGGGTGGGTTTATATCATTTGCTACAAAAAACTGTGTTACATCGAAGGAGTGGACTAAGAATCTATGTTTTTTTGGGGGTGGGATGGTTTCAGGAGGGACCGATTGAGTTTAAAAATTGTATTTGGCCATGTATTAGGCTCGATAAAGCCGGGTATCATTCAAAGTAAAAGAAATTATTTTTATATTTTATTCAGTCAGAATTTATTTGGTTTCAGACCATATGTTTCAGTTATTGTTCAGTTGTCAATATTGTCAAAAAAGCTATAGAAACAAATACAAAAATTGGTAGATAGTTTTAATTGCTTGGTAGAATTGACTGCAGTTTTGATGGATACCACTCCATCATCTTCAGAATTCAATATACACTACAGTTATGCTTTTTTTTGGCTTCGGTTCGATTTTTATATTTTTTAAATTTTATATAAATTAAATTTCTACATACAGTTGAACTTCGATTGACCGTGATGTTCGGGACCGGGCTAATCACGGATAACCGAAAATCACGGTTAAAAGAGGTAAAATTTTACATGTATAAATTTTATTATTTTTATTTATTTTTGACAAAAAAACATGTAAATCTGCGTCTATAAACAACTTATCATATATCTAGGAATACATAAATTTATTTAAAAAAATCTTTATGGAAGTCTGTCTTATGTTTTTAGCTTTTGATTGTTCTTCCAACAAATGAGTTTGTATGCGATATATTTGCATTTTATCTGGTTCTGAAATACTACTTGGACAATTAAAGTTTTCTATTATCTAGCCTCTATTGTCTGAGCCAATGTAGGCGTTTCGTCTGCATTGTAGATCTGTTCAGTTGTAAGTTGTTCGTTTTTAATGATTTCATCCAAGTCGTCCACAAACATCGTAGCAGACTCATAACACTATGCAACAAATGAACACTTTTTGAAAAATACACGGACTTGACAGTATAGGTTCGATTATACTATCAAAGGGTAGTATAACCCTATACTCGGTTTGGCGAAATTGGTGACCAAGTTTTTTTTATGGGCCCCCAAAGTTTCTGAAAATCAGAGGGCCACTCGAAAAAGGTGTCATCAGCTTTTGTCCAACAACTAATTCCGACTTGGGGATACCGCTTAACTATGTTTGGCAATAATGTAGCTAAGAATATGCTGAACAAAGTTTCTTAGCATTTTTTGCGAAAAAAATTGTTTCCGGTACTTTTTTTTTAAAAAGTGAAGGAAAAAAATATTTTTTTTTCACTTTTTTCCGCATAACTTCCGGGGACTCGTAATTTTTCACTAGCACTGCTTGGCAAAATTGTAGCCAACGTAAATCTGAAAATTGTTTGTAAACATATCAATACAATCTTAACGTGTCTAGGTACCCTAAATAGCTCAAAAAACCACATTGTACCCCATAAATCTAAGTATTTCACTGTTATGTAACAAAAATATACTGTTTTTGGTATAGGGCATGTACAGCAAATTTATAGAAAATATTAAGGCCAATATTTTTGTGGAACATTTTAACCCTCTAGCTCCCCCACATAGCTGTAATTTTTGGACCCATTTTAACAAATCGTAAAAAACACCCCTTAAAAGGGGGAGGGCGGGGATGAAATGTTCTACAAAAATGTTCGCCATAAAATTGTACTATATGAGTCGGAACACACCAAAGGCCAAATCTTAACACAAAAACCCAAAAAACGGTCACCAATTTCGCAAAACCGAGTATAGGGTTATACTACCCTTTGATAGTAGAATCGAACCTATACTGTCAAGTTTGTGTATTTTTTTCACTGTTGCACAGTGTAATCAGCACACTCCTTTTCTCGCGTAGATTTCAGTCGACGGATTCCATGACGTTTTTTGAATTTATCCAACCAACCAAATGAATAAGTGCACTCTGAATTCATGTTTAACTTCAAATGGAACATTTTTGCCTTTTCGACAATCATTTCGCCTGAAGTTCAGAAGCAAATTTCAGTTTATGTTCATACAATATCTCGATTTCAGTTAACTTACCTGAAATTGGAGTTCCCTTAAATCTTTCTTGCCGAAACCATTCATATGTTGCGAAATCAACTTTTGGATTTTCGGATGTTTTTAGTGTATATCTGTGTTTAAGGCCAAGCATTGAATCAGTATCGGAGCAAAATTTTAAAATCCGATCTTTGTTTTTTTTTTAAATCGGATACAGTTTGAATGCCAACTCCATATTTTTCAGACAACATTTTAAAAGGTACTTTACGTTTTGAGTATTCATTAATCAGCTCCATTTTTTCTTTAATTGAAAGAACCTTTCTTGCTCTTTTCGCGGATTTAGTTTTTGACGGTGGCATGATGTAAGGAAAACACGTCTTGACAGATCAAATTTCACACTGATGAATGAATACATATGAAATTTGATATGAAAATTACACTTTCATGAAAAAGGGGAATCACCGAATTTTAATATGAGAGATGTGTGAGTATTATACGAAAAAAAAAACAAACAAGCAGTCATATGGACTTGTGTATCACGGATAATAGAGGTAAATCACGTTTAATAGAGGTAAAAAATCAACCACTCAGCATCACGGTTAATAGATAATCACGGTTAATAGAGTCACGGTTAATCGAAGTTCAACTGTATTTGACAATGTTGGTTACTGAAATAATAAACCTACCTGAGCGCCCCAGTAGGCGAGTTGGTAGCGTACTCGGCTATGAGTTTGGGGGTCGTGGGTTCGATTCCCACCAGAGGCTTTGGTCTGTCGCTGCGAAATTAAGCCATATGGTCTTTGTAACCCGGCCTTTCCCTGGACCTTAAAATTAGAATATAAATTTACTTTGTATTGTAATTCATATAAATAAATAAATAAATAATAAACCTCCCTCCTTCGTAATGACCATATCGCTCACTCACTTCAAGAGTGACATAACTCAAAATTGAAAATTGCCAAGATGTGTAACTTGAAGTCCGTATAAAAAAATAAGTAACATGAAATAAGATGTTAAAAAATGCTTGAATAATCCGAAATATGGTTGTTTACTTATAGACCAAATTTCGCTGAGATTAGTTTATAGACATTTGCAAAATTCGAATTTTTGTAAGGCAAACTTAAAAATTTTAAATTTTGAGTTATGTCACTCTTGAAGTGATTGAGCGATATGTAAAATACAGCTTCTATAGGGTATCGATGCCAAATCAGAAGGAACATACATATGGCGGCAGTATCGAAATCAGAAACGATTTTCACCACTTTCAATAGGGTTCGTCCTTAGACGCAGTACCTAATATACCATATGGGCTAATTGTTCTGAAGTCCGTGGGGCAACACACAGACGACTGTTTTGAATAAAATATATTAGCAGACAACCCTTTCATTCGTTCTTCGGGCTGAAGTGTATATTCCGAAGACTTCCTCTTCAACATCTGGTCTGAGATAACTAACCTCACTGATTTCCCAGCAAACTTTTTGGCCGAACATTTCGAAAACAAGACCTAATCTAGAAAAACGGAATACATACCTGAATTAAGCATGGTTGGAATAGGTATAGACATAGAGTCTACTTTCTGTTACATTTTTAAAGTGTTCATTTCCAGCAATTCATAAAGAATAGATTACTATCAGTGTTGAGATGTGCATTAAGCAGACAACCGATTGCGACGAAACTTGGCATACTATGTAGTAAAAAAGGTATTAGAGAATTTAAGATTAAAATTGGTGCCTTTTGTATTATGCAGGGGTACTCAAAATGGGCCACCTCGTGCATATAAAATATGGAAATGCGTGTAAATTGTGTCTTTCTCAGCTGTCTTTCTTGTGCATTCTATATATATCTTCTATATATAAAGAAGAATGTGTGTTTGTTTGTTTGTTGGTTTGTTTGTACCGAATAGACGTCTAAACGGCTGGACCGATCTTCTTGCAATTTTCACAGAATGTACATATGTGGGGCGTGGTGAAAATAGGGTACTTGAATTTTCGATATATCAAGTGGGCGTCAATTTGTTAGCGAGAGTGCTGTAATTTTGTTCATATGTATCTGGTGGCAGTCTACGTGATTGGTCCAAAAATGGGCGTGATCGGACCAAAGGGGTGTGGCCCCGCCCATATAAGCCAAATTATGGTATTGAGATATTTTACACAATTTGTTAGCGAGAGTGTTGTACTTTGGTGTATATGTATCTGGTGGCAGTCTACGGGATTGGTCCAAAAGTGGGCGGAATTGGACCAATGGGCGTGCCACGCCCACATAAGACAACTTTTTAAATTGCGATATCTTACACAATTTGTTAGCGAGAGTGCTGTAATTTGGTGTATATGTATCTGGTGGCAGTCTACGGGACTGGACCAAAAGTGGGCGGAATCGGACCAATGGGCGTGGCCCCGCCCATGTAAGACAACATTTTAAATTGAGATATCTTGCACAATTTTTTAGCAAGAGCGTTTAATTTTGTTTACATTTATCTGGTAGCAGTCCACGTGTTTGGTCTAAAAAAGGGCACGATCGGAGCTATGGGCGTGGCCCGGTCTATATAAGCCAAATATTGAAATCGAGATATCTTACACAATTTGTAAAAGAGAGCGCTGAAATTTTGCGTATATGTATCTGGTACAAGACTGCGTAATTGGTCCAAAAAATGGGCGGGATCGGTCCAGTGGGTGTGGCCCCGCCCATATAAGCAAAATTTTAAAATTGAGATATCTTGCACAATTTATTAGCGAGAATGCTGTAATTTTGTGTATATGTATCTGGTGGAATTCTACGTGATTGGTCCAAAAATGGGCGTGGCCCCGCCCATGTAAGGCAAATTTTGGAATTGACATATCTTGAGCAATTTTTTTAGCAAGAGTGCTGCAATTTTGTGTATATATATCTGGTGGCAGTCTACGTGACTGGTCCAAAAATGGGTGGGATCGGACAAATGGGCGTGCCCCGCCCATATAAGGGTAATTTTGGAATTGGGATATCTTGAGCAATTTTTTAGCGAGAGTGCTGCAATTTTGTGTATACATATCTGGTGGCAGTCCACGTGACTGGTCTAAAAATGGGCGGGATCGGACAAATGGGCGTGGCCCCGCCCATATAAGGCAAATTTTGAAATTGGGATATCTTGAAAAATATGTTAGCGACAGTGCTGCAATTTAGTTAATATATATCTGGTGGCAGAGTGGTCCAAAAATGGGCTGGATCGGACAAATGGGCGTGGCCCCGCCCATATAAGGCTAATTTTGGAATTGAGATATCTTGAGCAATTTTTTAGCGATAGTGCTGTAATTTTGTGTATAAGTATCTGGTGACAGTCTACGTGATTGGTCCAAAAATGGGTGGGATAGGATCAATGAGCGTGGTCCCGCCCAAATAGTCCAAATTTTGAAATTGAGATATATTACACAATTTGTTAGCAAGAGTGCTGACATTTTTCGTATATATATGTATCTGGTGACAGTCTACGTGATTGGTAGAAAAATGGGCGGGATCGGACCAATGGGCGTGACCCTGTCCAAATTGAGATATCTTGCACAATTTATAAGCGATAGAGCTGTAATTTTGTGTATATGTATGTGTCTGGAAGCTGTCTACGTGATTGACACAAAAATTGGCGGAATAGGACCAGGGTGTGTAGCTCAGCCCGTATAAGCCAATATTTTAAATTGTGTCTTGCGCAATTTGTTATCGAGAGTGCTGTAATTTTCTGTCTATGTATCTGGTGGCAGTTTAGGTTATTTGTCGAAGAATGGACGGGATCGAAAAATGGGCGAGTTCGCACCAGTGGGCTTGGCCCCGCCTATATAGGTAAAATTTTTAAAAATTGGAGGGATTGGACCAATGGTAGTGAGCCATGTTTTGAAATTGATATGTCTTGAGAAATTTGTTAGAGAGATTGCTGAGTTTTTTGTATATGTATTTGGCGGCAGTCTACGTTATTAGTCCAAAAATGGACGGGATCGGAAATCTGGGGCAACGAAGTGGACCGTGTCCAGCTAGTATATATATATATTAACAAGTAAGAAAGTTTCAGTCGCGTAAACAGACTTAGGTATACCCTCACTTTATGAGTAATGTAATATGGAATATTACACGAATTAATCTGTCAATTTGTTTGGGAGGTAACAGAAGGGGTTTATCAAGCACACTAATTTTTCGCAAACTGTCGAATTATAAGCCTTTATGTGCTCTAATAAATTAACGTTATGAGCTATTCAATTTTGGAATAACACTATGCAACAAAAAAAAAAATTTTTGTGTCCTAGACCTAACAATTATTATACCCTCACTTTAGTGATACGAGGGTATATATCATTTGCTACGGAAAAAAGTGTAACACGTCGAAGGAGTGACCTACGACCCCAAGTATGTTCGGAGGAAATCCGTTTTTGGTAATTTTAAGTCGAATGAGCAATGTCCGTCCGTCTGTGTGTCTGCTGGCTGGTGCGAAAGGAGTAACCGATTGACCTCGAATTTGGTATGTGGTAATATTTTTTTCTATCTCCGGCTAAGTTCGAAGATGGGCCATATTGGTCCACTCCTTCTAGTACCTCCCCCACAAATGGTTAAAATGTTGTGAAATATTGATTCTTTAATAACTGCTATACTACTTATTCGAATCTTTTGAAATTCCACATATAGTATTAGCTTATTAGTCGCTATCAACTCGAGAAAAATGGGCGAAGTCGCCACGTCCCTTTTGGTACCTCCCACACAAAGGCACCATTTTGCACAAAAAGTCAACTGTTTATAACATTAATAACAGTGTATAAAAATACTTGAAATTGTGTACAGTATTATGCTTTTATATTGCCTACAGTCCAGGGAAAAATGGGTGTTGTTGCCACGCCCCTTTTGGTACCTCCCACACAAAGTTACCTTTTTGCACCAAAAGTTAACAGCTTATAACATTAAAACCAGTGTATAAAAATACTTGAAATTTTGTACAGTGTAATGTTTTTATAGTGCCTATAGCCCTGTGAAAAATGGGCGTTATCGCCACACCCCTTTTTGTACCTCCCCCACAAAATGCCCAAATCATACCACAATTTAATATCTCATAACGTTTTTACCAGTGCACATAAATGCTTATAATTCGGCACAGTGCAATGAATTTAAAGTATCTAATGTTCAGCGAAAAATAGGTGTATTTGATAAACCCCTTCTGGTACCTCCCACACAAATTGACAGAATAATTCGAGTAATATTCAATATTACATTACTCACAAAGTGAGGGTATATCTTAGTCGGTTTACCCGACTGAAACTTTCTTACTTGTTTTTTTTTTATAGATTGTGGAATACTGTTGTATAAAATCAAAACCAAAAAGCTTTTTATGGATACATTTTTATTAAAAAAATTTTTATTAAAAATACTATTATCGTCTAAGGTACCCTTAGTATTTGCACTATAATTTTTGGAGTATATGTCCGATCAGGTCGACTTGTACGTTAAATTGCTATTAATGTGGGCTACCAATGTTGGAAATGTCTCTTTCACTTAGAAGAAGTGGTTTAGTAACAGTCATTAGCACTCCTATTCAGACCACCGTTATATAAGGTTTAAAATTGAACGGCCACCGCCAAACACCATAAGTTTCCGTAATAAGGCTAAGACCGACTGGACTAAATTCGGAAATCTACTTAGAAATCGATTGGGGCAGCCTACACGCGATTATCTATGTGCAGAAGACATTGATATCAATGTTAAGAAGATTACCGAGGCTCTTGTAAAATCATTCGAAGATAGTTGCCCACTTCGAGAAAGGAAATCTGCCTTTGAGAAACCCTGGATGACAGGACAAATTCGTTCGATTGGCAAAGATGTCCGCAGACTTTACAACAGAGCTCGACGTAAAAAACAATCAGTATATTGGGACGACTACCACAGAAGACTTAAAGAATACAATAAAATCATTAGATCGGCGAAACGTAACTCCTGGAGGCTTTTCTGTGAATAGGTAGACAGCGTTAACAGCATGTCTAAAATGAAAAAGTTCCTCTCAAAAATTCATGTCCAAACCGAAGCACTGGTGGATGAAACAGGTAAAAGGATGGAAACTATAGAGGATACCGTAAAGCTCTTGATGAAAACTCATTTTCCGACTGGTAATGCTGGACCAACAGAGGAACAGTTACAGAATGAAAATGTATTGCATCAAGTACCTATTACGGATATAACAGATGGTATGGTTAAAGAAGCGATAAAAAGTTTCTCTCCCTTTAAGGCTGCGGGACCGGATGGAATATTTCCAGCACTTCTGCAGAATGAGGTGGATCTGGTATCAACTCATCTGGCTGGAGTGTTCACTGCATGCCTAACCCATTCGTATACCCCAAAAAACTGGCAGGAATCAAGGGTGGTCTTCATACCAAAGCCTGGCAAGGCGAGTTATACGACCCCAAAGGCTTATCGACCCATTAGCCTAACTTCTTTCCTGTTAAAAACAATGGAGCGAATAATTGATAACATGGTCAAAAGTAAAATAGCGGATGACAGGCTAAAATTCAAACAACACGCCTATGTCAAAGGAAGATCAGTGGAAACAGCTCTGCATGAGGTAGTGCACCACATAGAAGAGACCTTCAGTAAAGAAATGTATACACTTGCTGTTTGCATAGACATTGAGGGCACATTTAAGAATGTACAGACCGATACACTTATCCAGTCCTTAGGCGAGTTTCAGGTTGACCGGGCGCTGAAAAACTGGATCAACAATATGCTAAGGAATAGGTGGATTATTTGTGGGTCATATGACGAAAAAATTAGAGACAAGGTAAATCGTGGTATACCTCAGGGAGCATTTTATCGCCTCTTCTATGGGTTACGACGATACACAGTCTCCTAAAAGCCCTCACCAATGAAGGACTTAAACCAGTCTGTTATGCAGACGACGTTGTAATACTTCTAAGGGGCTTTCATCCAAATCTATTATGCAGAAGAGCTGAAGAGGCACTTAACATAGCATATAACTGGGCACAACCAAGGGGATTAAATGTTAACCCAGACAAAACAGGCATATGTCTATTTACAAGGAAAACAAAGATCCCACGTTTTACCGCGCCTCGATTCCTGAATAAGACAATTGCTATAACTAAAAAGGTAAAATACTTGGGAGTAATCTTGGATCAGAAACTGTACTGGAAATATCATCTCGAAGAAAGATTTACAAAGGCACACAGATGTTGGTCGTTGTGCAGAAGAGCTATAGGTTTAAAATGGGGACTACGTCCAAATATGACTCACTGGCTTTACATGAGCGTGATTAGACCAATAGTCACCTACGCTTGTGTAGTGTGGTGGACATCAATGGACAAGAAGTGCAACGTAATACCTTTGCAAAAAATTCAACGTATGTGCTGTCTAGGCATAAGCGGGGCATTTAGAACTGCACCAACAACAGCGTTGGAGACTATACTGCACACCCAACCAATAGACATCCGTATAAAGTATGAGGCAGCCCTCACAGCAAGACGTCTACAAGTGATGGGTGAATGGATAAATCGAGACCACAAGTCGTACCATCAGAAGATTTTAAAATATCTAGTTGATCACATTCAAACGCCAGAAATCTCGGACCGCAGTCCTGAAGTGCGACTTACAGCTACCTGTGATACGTTTGTGCCAGACAGACGCTCCTGGGAAAATGGAACATTGGCCCATGTGCCAGTGGGAACCAGCTGCTACACGGATGGGTCCAAGCGAGGAGGAAGGACGGGTCTGGGACTTTTTATTGATGAACCAGAAGTCGAACTTCACTTCCGCCTCCCTGACCCTAACACGGTATTTCAAGCAGAAGTTCGAGCAATCACGGAGTGTGTGAACTGGCTCAGTAACACGACAAAGCCTAAATATGCCAACATCTTCGCAGATACCCAAATGGCGATTAAAGCAATAACATCGGAAAGGGTCAGATCCAGAACTGTGTTGGACTGTAAAAGAACGATAAATGATTACTCAGCCTATGGTAAATTGCGTATTTGCTGGGTACCAGGACACAACGGAGTGATTGGAAATGAAAGGGCAAACAGCTTGGCTTCAAAGGGCAGAGAACTTCGAGTAATAAACTTGGAAAATTGGAAACCTTTAAGCCTCGAAAAAGGAATTGAAGCACTGGGCAGTGATGGCTCACAAAACTGTGTGGAATAGCGCAACAGTAGGAGCAACTGCAAAGATACTGTGGGGTGACCCAAATGAAAAGAAAACAAGAAGTCTTCTGAAACTAAACAAGATCGATATTAGTAAGATGATGAGTGTTCTAACGGGACACTCAAGCTTACAAGCACATCTTCATCGCATAGGACTAGCAGGAAACGACGAATACAGGGCATGCAGAGAAAACATCGAAACGATGAAACATTTTCTGTGTCACTGCCCGGCTTTCACACATGCAAGATCCCAACATTTCGGGTTCGACATATTACCAGACTTGACTCAGCTCAGAGAATATGACTGGAAGATACTGAGAAAATTCGTGTCTAGTACCGATTTTCTGTAACTCGTAAGGTATAAAAAGATCATAAATAAGGAGCGCACAACAGGCCGAACCACTGGCTTAAGTGTATGTCCATGGACATGAGACGTTTAAACGTCTTCTCTCTTCAACCTAACCTAACAGTCATTAAGGAAATTGGAAAAACAGATTTTTTAAAAAAAAAAAATCCTGGGACAAAAAAAAACAAAAAAAAATAGAAAAAATATTTTATTTTATTTTTTAAAAGTTTGCAAGTTTGTAGAGGTAAGAGAATTTTAACAAATCTTTTTTTTTAATTTCTGTTTAAATAGCGATTTTATTTGTTACTTTTATTTATATTATGAGCATTTGAGTTTATTTACATGAACAAGTTTCATTAGAAGTAATTGTGAGTTCTTTGTTGACGTTTGTAGATTTCGGAATCGGTTTCTCTAATATAATCTCCCATCATTCTTTCATCCCAGTGCCCTTGGTAACGCCGCTCGATGGACTTCAATTCTTGGTGAAACCTTTCGCCATGTTCGTCACTTACGTCGCCAAGATTCTCGGGGAAAAAGTTTAAATGAGAATGCAAGAAATGAATTTTGAGGGACATATTTACAACAGTTGGAATACATAAAGCGAAAAATAAGTTGGAAGAATACATTTTTATTTATTTATATGAATTACAATACAAAGTAAATTTATATTCTAATTTTACGGTCCAGGGAAAAGCCGGGTTACAAAGACCATTTGGCTAGATTTTGCAGCGACAGACCAGAGCCTCTGGTGGGAATCGAACCCACGACCCCCAAACCCATAGGCGAGTAAGCTACCAACTCACCTACTGGGGCGCTCTGGAAGAATACATACATATGTGTTATATACATAAATATAAAAAAATGTATTTCTAACCAATTTTGTCATAATTTTTTAACAAATCATTAATCATTGCTTCAAATTGCGGGCTTTTACTGGATCCAAGGAAATTTGAAACTTCAAGCTTAAACGACCTCCAGCTGCAATTTCATCCGACGTCAAATACGATTCGAAATTCACATCTTTCATCAGTTTCCTTATTTTAGGCCCATCAAAAATTTTTAAAGAGCCCCTGCTTAATATGTATGCCTTTGTGGCAAAATATCGGCTATCCCAGAGGCATGACATACCAACTACTTTTAAATCGCAACAAATTTTCCATTCATGTTCATATTTTTTGTATTTTATCAATTTAGCCATTGTGTTTCGTATGATTCCTCAGTGTTGACAGCTTGAGCAATGGGAATCGACGGTTACTGTTTTCAATTTTGTAAAAGTACTGCTTTCAAACTTTTTATTCCACAAAACATTGTAATACATTAATTTTAAAGTACTTACCGCATTCTTCCACTAGTCCATCGAGTAAGATTTACATGGCACGAATTACACAAAATTCTAGGTGTCCACGGTTCGTTCATATTTTTAACTCGTATACCAAAATATTACACATATATTTCTACTATTATTTTACTAAACGCACGTCGATTTTTTAATTACATATTTTCCGTAGATGTAGCAGAAATTGTCGGGATCATTTACACATTGAAAAGTTCTTTGCCGTTTACTCATACTTCGAAATATAACTTTGTAATATTTTTCAGAAAATCGATTTATCTCTTTAAGGCGCTGAATTACACTAATTTATTAATAAGAAATTTCATTCATAAATTCCGGGTTTAAGGTTCATAAGCAAACTATATGTCTGTAGCTGACATATAGTTTGCTTCGAAAGTAGTCACCCAATATCTTCAAGACTGCCGCGTACTACTTTGTATTGCGTACATATAATTTTACTGTCTGTATATACGACTGGGATGTCCATGCCCCGAAAAGGCATAACTGAATGGAAACCTCATAAATAAAAACAACAAATATTGTTGAATGACCCTCTACCTGAACGGATCTCATCCAATATAGATCTCACATTGCATATAATGTTTTATGGAGGGATACGATATTTTTATATAATTTTATAATGTCTGACATCAATTCTCATAAAATAAAATGCAAGTACAATGTCTCTTATATGTCTCTCTCAAATATGGCGAATTCAATATAAGCAAAAACATCATTTAACAAGTAAGAAAGTTTCAGTCGGGTAAACCGACTATGGTATACCCTCACTTTGTGAGTAATGTAATATTAAATATTACTCGAATTATTCTGTCAATTTGTGTGGGAGGTACCAGAAGAGGTTTATCAAATACAACTTTTTTTTGCTGAACATTAGATACTTTAAATTCATTGCACCGTGCCGACTTATAAGCATTTATGTGCACTGGAAAAAACGTTATGAGACATTAAATTGTGGTATGATTTGGGCATTTTGTGTGGGAGGTGCAAAGAGGGGCGTGGCAATAACGCCCATTTTTCGCAGGGCTATAGACACTATAAAAACATTACACTGTACAAAATTTCAAGCATTTTTATACACTGGTTTTAATGTTATAAGCTGTTAACTTTTGGTGCAAAATGGTGCATTTGTGTGGGAGGTACCAAAAGGGACGTGGCGACTTCGCCCATTTTTCTCGAGTTGAAAACGACTAATAAGCTAATACTATGTGTGGAATTTCAAAAGATTCGAATAAGTAGTATAGCAGTTATTAAAGAATCAATATTTCACAACATTTTAACCCTTTGTGGGGGAGGTACTAGAAGGAGTGGACCAATATGGCCCATCTTCGAACTTAGCCGGAGATAGAAAAAAATATTACCACATACCAAATTTGAGGTCAATCGGTTACTCCTTTCGAGAGTTATCGTGCGCACCAGCCAGCAGACACACAGACAGACAGACAGACAGATGGACGGACATTGCTCATTCGACTTAAAATGACCCAAAACGGATTTCCTCCGAACATACTTGGGGTCTTAGGTCACTCCTTCGACTTGGGGTCTTAGGTCGTCACACTAAAGTGAGGGTATAAAAACGATGAATACGAAACAAGATTTTTTTGAATTTCCCTAACATTTACAAAATGGCTCATCACTTTTACATCTATCCGTAGATTTTTTTTCAAATAGACAGTGTTCTCTTCGTTAGCAAGCTGGCTTTTAAAAATATGATAAAAATTTCGATTTTTCTACTATTTTTTATGTTTTTTTTTTGTACCAGGAAAAAGTGTTTTTTTTTTAAAAAAAAAATCATGTTTTCTCATATTTTTGACGACTGTTACTACACCAAAGATTCTACGTGAAAGCGACATTTGCAGCATATGTAGCGCTCATAATTCCCTTTAATTTGAGGCATAACACGGCTCAATCAGGCTTATACTTGAATTATGGTCCAAATACTGAATGAAAGCTGGAACTTAAAAAAAAATAATTAAAAAAAAAAAATTACCATAAAAATTTTTTTTAATATTTTTTTCGTGTTTTTGACACCTAATTGCACCAGATACTGTTATCCACATCCCTTGGACCAAAATTTTGTTGCATAGTGTAATTTGACCATTTTGTGTGGGAGATACAAAAAGGAGCGTGGTGGTAACGCCCATTTTTCGCAGGACTATAGGTACTTCAAAAGCGTTACACTGTGCAAAATTTGTAGTATTTTCGTGCATTAGTACTCACGCTATAAGCTTTTAATTTTTTGTACAAAATGGTACCTTTGTGTGGATGATACAAAAAGGGGCGTGGCAATAACGGTCTTTTTTCACTGATCTGCAGGCACTATAAAAGCATTAGCCTGTACAAAATTTCAAGAATTTTTATGCCCTGCTATTAATGTTATAAGCTGCTAGCTTTTGTACAAAATGGTCCCTTTGTGTGGGAGGTACAAAAAGGGACAGGACCACTTCTCATATTTTTCTCAGGTTGATAGCGACAGATAAACTTTTACTATGTGTGGAATTACAGAGGAGTAGTATAGAAGTTATTAGAGAATCAATATTTCACTATATTTTAAACCTTTCTGAGGGAGGTACTAGAAAGTGTGCACACATGTGGCCCATCTTCGAACTTAGCCTGAGATAGAAAAAATATTATCCCATACCAAATTTTAAGTCAATCCGTTACTCCTTTAGAGAGTTATCGTGCGCTCCAGCCAGACAGACAGACGGACGGACATTGCTCAAATGACTTAAAATGGATCAAAACGGATTTCCGCCGGACATACTTGGGATCTTAGGTCACTCTTTCGATGTGTTACACTTTTTGTGGCTAAAACGTTCTCCGAATTTGCCTTTCAGCAAATCGATTGTAACTGAGGTCTACAAAAAGCTTTTTGCACTTAAGGGATATCTTATACAGTTCCCGAGATATCTGCGTTTGAAAATTTTATTTTAATTTTTTCGACAATATCCTAATATTCTTTTCAATTTTATTTCAATTGACAACAAAATTTTCAGTGTGACGAATAAAATTTCGATACAATAAATCAATACACTAAGGCAAAAACAATGGCAATTTGAATTTATATGTTCCAAAATTTTTTTTCTTTTTGTGAAAAAAGTATATCTATTAATTGTAAGTTACCCCAAAAATGGTAATTCACAAAGGGAGGTACTGAAATAATATATTTTCTAATAACTTCTGTACTACTAATCCGAATCCTCTGTAGTTCCACACAAAGGAATACGAGTAGTTTATTTGTCGCTTTCAAAAAATCAAAATCAATCATTCAAAAAATTCATTGATTTCTAAGACTATTGATATATTATTATTTTAGAGGGAGATTTTCAGAGGTAAGGGGTTGAGCGGGGGTGTTGGTTGTTTTAGGAGAAATGTTCTTTGACATAAAACATCGATTCCAAAGCCCCATGTACTGAAATTGTGTTGGAATATAATAACCTTTTTGTTTACCCAGCAAACTTGTTTAACACTTTATAAACATCTAGGAATTTTATACAAAATTGTCACTCCGCGAAATCATAACCAGATCATTCTCTTAAATAATCTGATTATGAAGGATGCCGTAGTGGGATGCGTGGTCTAGCAATACTGCCACAGTGCATCTTTTTCCCTTAAAATGAAAACAATATCGTTTTGAAACTTCATCATAGCATGAGTGGTTGAATGCCCTTTCTTGAAATCGAATTTTAAATCAGGTATGTACGGTTGTCTGATTCCTAAATCAATTTTAACACGAATGACCATTTCTAAAAGTTTCCCTATATTTGATAACATGGAGATGGGGCGTAAATTATCTAATGGCGAATTCTTTTCTGCAAAAAAGTGCAACACTTGCATTGCCCTTTTTCTGAAAACTGCATTATTATATCGCTTTTTTGAAATTTTGAAATTTTAGTTGTGCTAAATTCGAGTAACTTAATTACCAAATTTAAAAAAAACATCACAAAAGTGCCGTTTTCGGAAAAAGGGCAATGAAAATGTTGCACTTTTTTGCATAAAAGAATTCGCCATAAGTCGTCGCAATTCCACTTTTTCCGAATTGGGATGATCTTCGAAACCTTTCACGAAATCGGAAAATACACCTTGAAGATACAGTTATTAAAGGTAGTCAAAAGCACTTTTTACTATTTTTTTAATAATAACGTTAGAAATGTTGTCTTGTCCATGCGACTTCTTACTTTTTATTACCGCGGAGTGCCAAATTAATTCGTCCACTCTCACTAAACTGTAGTGGCACAGCCGGTTAAGAGGGGTACTGTTGTGCATATTCTTCAATATTTATAATGTAGCTATCGAAACGGAATCACTCTCAACCGGGCAGTCATATATATTTAAAAAATAAGAATGCAACTGACCTAAACATTGCCTCTCGTTTGTCAAAGTTCCTTTTTCCTATTTCAATTTTCTCCGAGTGTATCTTCGATATAGAATTTGCAGTAGTAGTGAATTCTTCAGTGTACTGGTCGATTTCCATACCAAAAAGATTACTATTACAGGCATGGAAATGATTCCGAATTCTATTGTCCATAGCATTCCTAAAATTGACCCAGTTAGTCATTTTAAAGCATTGGTGGTTTTAAGATAATTTCGACCCCTGTTAGCGTTATTTGTAATTTCCAATGAAAGTGGTCAGAAGACGTAGGAAGAGTAGATGCCCTATAATTTGGTGTCGATGTTTCAACATTATTGGCGATTATTATTTCATCGGTCATGAAATGATGATCCGTTGGGATATTTGGGAGAATTAGAATAAAGTCTTTTGAATTCTAAAGAATTCTGCTGAAGGTAATCGAAAAAAATATTACCGCTTAAATTTTATTCATGTTGTCGCCCTAAGTTACATGTTTACAATTGAAGTCACCATGATTTTCCCGGTAACATGGTAATTAAATATTAGCCTGTGTTCAAACAATTTTTTCTGGAGAATCTGGTGGACAATTTTGAGACGCCCTATGCACTATCAAGTTCAGGTACAAGTTCTTGAACCATGCTTTTCATGTCCACGCCAAATAAAAATACTTGAGGACAAAATTAATTTCTACTTCCTTGATTTATGGCGGTAATCACCACCTTTGCAGGGGGCTTTCTAAAAGTTGTTTCTTCTGCCTTAATAATAAGATCTCCTAAAATAGCGTATCTATTATTAATAATAGCATTCGGTTCAGATGCTTTTCCAACAGATTTGAATGTTTGTTCTTGAACCTATGTGATCCTACCTTATCTTGTTTGTTTTTAAATGACAACTTCCTATTCCTTTTAACCAGCTGGAACTCATCTTCATCAGTTTTTATCCCCTCACCTTAGAGAGGAGGGTATATATAATTTGCTACGAACCAAAAGTGTAACACATCGAAGGAGTGACCTAAGACCCTAAGTATGTTTGGCGAATATCCGTTTTGGGTCATTTTACATCGAATGAGCAATGTCCGTCTGTCTGTCTGTTGGCTGGTGCGCACGATAATTCTCGAAAGGAGTAACCAATTGACTTCAAATTTGGAATGTAGTAATATTTCCTTCTATCTCCGGCTAAGTTCGAAGATGGGCCATATTGGTTCACTCCTCCTAGTACCTCCCCCCACAAAGGGTTAACTTTTAGTGAAATATTGATTATTTAATAACTTCTATACAACTTATTTGAATCCTTTTAAATTATTCACATAGTATTAGTTTATTAGTCACTATTACCTCGAGAAAAATGGGCGAAGTTAAAACGCCCCTTTTGGTACCTTCCACACAAATGGACAATTTTGAACCAAAACTTACCTGCTTATAACTTTTGGTACCTCGCACACAAATGGACCAAGTTAACAGCTTATAACATTAATACCAGTGCACAAAATTACTTTAAATATTGTACAATGCTTTTATAGTACCAAGAGTCCAGTCCATGGGCGTTATTGGCACGCCCATTTTGGTAGCTCCCACACATGTGGACCATTTTGTACCAAAAGTTAACTGAGCATAACTTTAATACCAGTCACACAAATACTTGAAATTTTGTTCAGTGTAATGCATTTATAGGACCCACAGTCCAGTGCAAAATGGGCGTTATTGGTACGCCCCTTTTGGTACAAAAAAATAAATAAATTTACTAATATTTTTTTGGGACTCAAGGTGAGGGGATTCATAAGTCGGTTTACCCGACTGAACTTTCTTACATGTTTTTTTTTTATTATTTTCAATTGCCATATGAACTGTTTATTTTGAAAGTGGCGTAAACGACATTCTGCTTTTAAACCAAGAGCAGTATCGTTAAAATTTTAGGTAATAATACTTCCATGTTTCTAACGGGCGGCGCAGAATGAGCTGTATGGTTTGAATTCTTTATAATTTTTTTATTTATTCATTCTTTTTTCCGCATTTTGTGAAGGAGACTTGGGGAATTAATTATGAATCGAACAACGTACAAAAATAATTGAAATTTTCCGAAATTTTGCGAAAAGTTATGGAAAATTTGCTAAAAAGAACACGTATGTGCGAAGCGGAAAAGGGACATCACTAAAAGGATATCATTTTTCAAAGCTAATTGCAAAAAAGTCCCCAATAATATACTGTATTTTTTTAAAAAAAATTATAATAATAGCATAAATAAAAAAGTTATAAACCATTTAAACCATATAGCTCATTCTGCGCCACCCTGTATATTAACCCCTTTTTTTGATGGTGGGGACAGTAGGATGGCGTTTACGCCCCTTTTAAAATAAACAGTTCACATCATTCTCTCCTGAGAATCTTGCATATTTATGCCATTTTTTCTTGGAGTAATTTTTACATCGCTAATTATGTTTTTTTTGGTTTAGTTCCTGTACAAACAGGATTTAGATTTGAATTGTCTTCAGGATTATATGACAGACGGAAATGCGAGAGCACTATTTTTTGTGAAAAATTAGATATTTCTTATCAAAAGTTCAAATTTGTTAAATAAGGCTCGTAGAACCAAAAAGATGAAAATTCGTAATCACTATTCTTTTTGTGAAAAATAAGAAAATTCTTTCCAAAGTTACGATCGCTTACATAATTAGATACTTCTATCAAAAAATGTAAACAGTCACATTTCGTTAAATAAGGCTCCTTGGGAAAAGAAACGAAAACTTTATCCACCATAGCACACACAGACTGTCGGGTGGGACGACTATTACGGCCGAAAATTGGAGTAAGCACTCTTAAAGTTGCGACCACCGACTCCGAATTTCGGTAGTATTTTTAATGATTTCCAAACATTGCACGTAAGTCAACGATACCATGGAGCAAATATTGACTTCGACTAACATTTTGATACTGAAAGATCATTTAAAATGTTTGAGGGTGCGTTGACATAAAGTCACGAAATTGTTATGTCCCTGTTGAAAAACCCGTTATTATCTATCTATTATTTGGTGAAAAATTCGAAATTTCTTTCCAAAACTTTAAATGGTTATATCTCTTTCAAAAATGGGTAAAAAATAAAGATTTCGTTGCAAAGCCCACGCAGTGTAGCAGATATGACGATTTATGGTCATTTTCACGATTTTTGGAGCCAAATAATAAATAATAGGTTATTGTTTGATGGTTATATCTCTTTCAAAAATGGGTAAAAAATAAAGATTTCGTTGCAAAGCCCACGCAGTGTAGCAGATATGACGATTTATGGTCATTTTCACGATTTTTGGAGCCAAATAATAAATAATAGGTTATTGTTTGATTTGACGATCTTCATCTCTAAATGAAGATTTTTTTATTATATGAACAAAATAAAGAAAACTTAACAAATTTAAATATGGATTTTTTATAATCCCTTCGGGATATTGTTATATATATTTTTATATTTTTAAAATGAAAATTAGAAATGTTAGTAAAATTCACAAATATTGTGGATGATCATTGAAACATATAGGTGGTAGATTCGTTCGTACTCAATTTTAATTCATTCATAACAGTGAGTGGCAAATTCAAAAACGTCCTCCGAGACATTCTACAGGTGGCTCTGAACAAATTGGCTAGATGGGCCAGAAGCAGTGGTTTGGGCGTAAACTCAAACAAGACAGAATTGGTTCTCTTTACTAGGATGAATAATGTCCCAGATGTGGACCCGCCACCAAGGATAAATGGAACAGATCTAGTATTTTTTGAAAGTGCAAAATTTTTAGGAATAATTCTAGATAGAAAACTGTGTAAGGCAGGCCATCGTCGCCTTATATTCGTGCAAAAAGGCTATAAGGTCGCGGTGGTGCCTCTCACCTAAAATCGTCCACTGGATATATAAAGCAGTAGTTCGTCCAATACTAACCATCACTGACCTACCAACAATGGTTCAGAGAACAGCCTGTCTGAGCATAAGCGGAGCCTTAAGGACTACAGCGACCGAGTCTCTACAAGCCCTACTCCATATACTGTCGATTAATATCGTGGCGAGAGAAGTTGCAACCAAAGCCGCAATAAGATTAAATTGCCTATCAATGTGGAGGTACAAGATCTACGGACACATGAGGATATCAAAGTGTAGTGCTATGGTAACCAACCAAGTGGACTATATACCAACTGTGTACACCATCGAGAGAAATTACATCACTATGATTCCCGCCAGAGATGAATGGGTTGGCAGAATACCAGGTAATAGAAATCATCTCCACTTTTACACGGATTGTTCGAAGCATGATGAAAAGGTTGGCTTCGGAGTACACTGTGAAGAGCTTATTTTGGATATAGCTCACAGACTACCAGATACCTGCAGTTTCTATCAAGCCGAAATAATGGCAATATGGGAAGTCGCCAAGTGGCTGAGTCGCAACATAGTAACCAACACTGGCGTTGTCATTTACTCTGACAGCCAGGCTGCCATCAATTCTCTGGAGGCAACATCCCTAAATTCACAAACAGCCCTCGACTGCCGCAGATCTCTTAACCAGTTTAATATACACCTCATATGGGTGCCTGGGCATATCCATATATCCCGGGGAACTGCAAAGCCGACGAACTTGCTAGGAAAGGGACGACATTACAAATTCTCGAAGAATTTGCATATATTGGTGCGCCACTATGCACATGCAAGCTTTGGCTTAGGCACGAGGCAATCAGGCAGTCCAACGAAAGATGTACAGAAATCGGCACCTGCAGGGTAGCTAGACAAATCTGGCCAAGGTATGACCTGAGAAGATCACAATATCTCCTCGTATTGACTCCAATGACTTCTGCAGAAGCTGTGGAGATGAGGAAGAAGTGGTGAGCATTGAGCCCTTGCTATGCGTCTGCCCCGCTCTGAGTAAACGATGACTGGATATACTGGGGTCGGCCTTTCTAGGCAGCCTAACAGATCTTTCCAGTTCCGATATTCGTACTATCGATAAACAGGTTGGTTTCGATGAGGGTCATTTCAGCCCGTGGTAACACTAGGGACCTAAACTGGTCTATGTAAGCTTGTAAAAAATATACGGCTGCCACCATAACCTAAACCTAACATATAATGCTTGACACTATAATTTGCATGTGCCTATATGTTAAAAAATAATTTTCTTTTGTCCGAAATAATTGCAAGGTTGTATTCTTCTGCTTTATTTATTTAATAATGTTTATTTTATTTTGTTGTTATTTTATTAATAACACCGTGCGACAAATTCGAACTTTTTTTCCCTCCCAAGAACGGGACTGTATAGAAATAAAACTATAGGTCAACAGTAGATAAACAGCATACTCAGTTTTTTATTTCGTGATCGTTTGTCCTTTTTACAGGATTTTGAAAATTTCAAGGATAACAATTTTAAAATATTTTTATTTGCACTTACAACAATGCGTATTGATAAATATGGGTATCCAATAAAAGGAGACAATTCCCGCTATTTAATAAAATTTTTGGAAAAAATTCCAAGGACGAAGGCTACAAAAAAATGTCCTTTTAAACTTTAATCCTTTAATATTCTTCAAAGTTGTGCAAGTAAAAATCGTAAAAAAATACGTGTTACGGAACTCTAACTGACACAACACATATTACAATTTCAGCCTTCTATCATTAACGGCTAAGGAATAACAATTATTTGAATTTCACAGCCTATATAGCATATTTAGGACACCGATACAAAAAAAAAATATTTTATTCCCTCTCACGAAAGGCACTATATAAAATTTAAAATATAGGGCACTAGTAGGAAAATAACGTACTAGCTTCCCTATTTCGTGATCGTTTGTCCTTTTCACAGGACTTTTAAAATTACAAGGTTAATAATTTTGATATAACTTGTTTACACATTTTAAAATGTGAATAACATCAATATTGTTATCAAATGAAAGGGGAAAATTCCTGCTATTCACTAAAATTTTAGGAAAAATTTTCCAAGGACGAGTAATATTTAAAAATGTCCTTTTAACTGTTATCCATTAATATCCTTTAATTTTGTGAGTAGAACAATTTCATCAAACAAAATCAGCCTTCTATCAGTGTGAGTTAAGGAATGGCAATTATTTTAAATTTGCAATCTTAAGAAAAATATCAAAAAAAATATCGTAAAGAAAACGCAAAGTATTTAAAACAGAAAGGAAAATACTCGCGCACCGTACAAAGACAATATGCTACGTGTGTTTATTCAATATATACATATTTTTCATGTTTACATATATTGTATGTATTTTATATATTTTAAATGTTTATGTTAAATAATATTCTTTCGGTTGGTTGAAATGAACTCTTCTGCATTTCCGTTATTGTTGGTAATCTGAATCGCGACATATAGACCACAGGTATTCCGACAGCATATGACAATCATTTTTTCCACTAAATCGCTTTTCATTGATGGCGAGGTCTTGGTGAAACCGTTCACCGCGTTCGTCGCTGAAATTTCCCAAATTGTCGGGGAAGAAATCGAGATGGCTCGCAAGAAAGTGTAGCGACATGTTAACACCCATTTCTCGGAAACTTTCCAGCATGTTGCGAACAACGTCTTCACAATTTTCATCTTTTTTCTTCCCTAGGAATTCTCTACTACGCTCTGGAAACATTCCAATGCCCTTTTCTCAACAGGTGAGAGACAACAGGTATCGGTGTCCTAATATGCTATACGAGTATAGGCTGTGAAATTCAAATATTTGTTATTCCTTAACCGTTAAAGATAGAAAGCTGAAATTTTAATATGTGTTGTGTCAGTTAGAGTTCTGTAACATGTATTATTTTACGATTTTTAATTGCATAACTTTAAAGGATATTAAAGGATTAAAGTTTAAAAGGACATTTTTTATAGCCTTCGTCCTTGGAATTTTTTTCCAAAAATTTTATTAAATACCCTTTCATTTAATACCCATATTTATCAATTCGCATTGTTGTAAGTGCAAATAAAAATATTTTAAAATTGTTATCCTTGAAATTTTCAAAGTCCTGTAAAAAGGACAAATGATCACGAAATAAAAAACTGAGTATGCAGCTTATCTACTGTTGGGCTATAGATTCATTCCTATATAGTCTCCTTCTTGGGAGGGAAGTCGTGTCGCACAGTGTAATAAATACTGTACCTTGTGTGTTTAACAATTTAATGACGATTTTGGCCCATTCATAAAAACTGCACTTTTTTTACATACTTTTGAAAAATGGAGTTAAGTTATACATATTGGCAATATTTTTTGCTGAATCGAAATCGCCATTAGTTTTGTTTGAACTCACCCCAATGCCCCATTACTGTTCCACGCATGTAAATATTTAGTGCGGCCGCTGTAATTGAATACGATGAACTACGTCAATGTCGACAAACACCTCGTGGATCATAAGACACCGATATTCTCCGCCAACGCAGATTGGTCCATAGATTTTACGAAGAGTTTTTCTCTCGAATGCTCTAAGTACTGTCTCGCCTGCTTTCGCAACTATCTATGCTTCAGAACCATATAACAGCAGGGGTTGTATCAGTGTCTTGTAGAGTGTGGTTTTTGTTTGTCGAGAGATGGCTTTGTTCTTGAACTGCTTACTTAGTCCGAAGTAGCATCTATTAGTCAGGATTGTTCTACGATTTATCTCAAAACTGATGTTGTTTGTTTTGTTTATGGCGGTACCGAGGTAGATAAAATCGTTGACAAACTTAAAGTTGTGGTTTTCAACTTCCACTGTTCGCCCGAGTCTGCTGGAAGTGTTCGTGGTAGATACCATGAACTTTGTTTTATCAGCGTTTATTGCCAGACCCACTTTGGCAGATTCTTTTTCGATTTTCTCAAAGGTGGCAGTTACTGCTCGCTATGTTCGACCCATGATGTCGATGTCGTCGGCATAAGCGAGTAGCATGTGTTGTTTCGTGTATAGTGTGCCATACCTATTCACATCTGCGTCTCGTATAACCTTTTCCAGCAGGATGTTAAAAAGTTCATACGACAGACTATCTCCTTGTTTGGTGCTGAATGGCTCGGAGCAGGTTATGAAGCCGACGCGGCGCAAATCGGCGGCGCGCCACAGCCGGCCATTTATTTCCAGCCGGCGCCGCCGCCGATTTCACATCGGCTGAAACTCAGCCGCCGAACATTATTTAGTGAGTTAAATCGATTTATTTTATGCAACCATGAAAATTAAGAAAGTGACTACTAAGTAATACAATAGGGTCAGCAATTTTAATAAAGTTCATTTTTGCATACAAATTTATAAAAAGTTTCTAAATTAATCTCGCTATCATTTATTTAAAGAAATGCGTTTTTTTGTTTTTACGGAAAATACAATAGCTCTTGAGCGGCCGAACCAATTTTTACAAAGTCTACGTCGTTCTAGTGAGAAAACAACAGGCGTTATGTCATTCACAATAAATTCTCTTTCACAACAAAGACTAATAAGTAGACATTTATTGAACTGATTTTCGACATTAAATCAAAACATCCTTAACTTTTCTTAAATTTTTGTGTTAATTTTAGGTTTTGTCATCTAATTGTAAATATCGTAAAGCGCCATTTTTGCCTGAGATTGACATTCGTGCGCTACCGTTTGTTGGAACTTTGTCGGCTCATCCGATTGTTGAAATTTGATCGGCTAAGCTGATCAGCCGCCGCCGCCGATCGGTATTTTTCAATGCGCCGCCGCCGCCGATAATTTTGGTCGGCTTCATTGTCTGGCTCGGAGAGGTTCTTTCCTATTTTAACTGAGGATCGCGTATCAGTTAATGTCATCCTGCAAAGCCGTATTAGTTTTGCAGGGATACCAAACTCAGACATGGCTTGAAACACCTTTGAAGCCATGTTTGAGTTTGGTATCCCTGCAAAACTAATACGGCTTTGAAGGATGACCTTAACTGATACGCGATCCTCAGTTAAAACATAACATAACATTATAAGTACTTCCGAATCATGAGTTTGTTTCGGCATTTAATGAAGTTCTTCTAAATAACTTACCAACATATAATTTTGGAGTATAAATAACACAGTCCAAAAACCCTGGGACGAGATATTATTTTTTTGTAGTAATGTCGAGTAAAATAACGTTTGTTCTATGAAATTTTCCGTACACCCCCCAATCTGGAGTGGCGGGTAAAAAACCGGTTTTCGTGAGTTTGCGCACCTTTACGCCTGTAACTTAACTTACTATCAAACGATTTCCAAAATCTCAACGGATTTTTAAGAGACTTGTTGCGCTTTTTTCCTTACAATATACATATACTATTTATGACAATCAATTAATCGTGCGGTTATCTCACAAAACAAATTGTATAAACTTTGTCTAAATTAGAAAATGGCGAAAAAATGTGTATGTGTACTGCAAATACACATATCGTCATCTGACATCCAAAACGACGTAACACCAAAAAAAAAACAAAATGAATTTTAAGATTGGTTATAGTCTATTAGACTAAACTACACATTCCTAAAAAATGTTAGAGTTTAATATCTTAAATTGACTATTTTATGAGTGAAATTCAAAACGACGCAACAACAAACAAGGTCATTAAAAAAGCGGAGAGATTCATAAAATTGTATTATCCCCTCACCTTAGAGAGGAGGATATATATCATTTTCTACGAACCAAAACTGTAACACATCGAAGGAGTGACCTAAGACCATATCTATGTTCGCGGGTATCCGTTTTGGGTCATTTTAAGTCGAATGAGCAATGTCCGTCCGTCTGTATGTCTGTTTGCTGGCTGGAGCGCACGATAACTCTCGAAAGGATTAACCGATTAACTTCAAATTTGGTATGTGGTAATATTTTCTTCTATCACCGGCTAAGTTCGAAGATGGGCCATATTGGTCCACTCCTTCCAGTACCTCCCACACAAAGGGTTAGCATTTAGTGAAATATTGATTATTTAATTACTTCTATACTACTTATTAGTATTAGCTTATTAGTCACTATTCCGTACACCCCCCTCGAATAAATGGGCGAAGTTGCCACGCCCCTTTTGGTACCTCCCACACAAATGGAAAATGTTGAACCAAAAGTTAATAGCTTATAACTATATTACCTGTGCATACAAAAACTTGAAATTTTGCACAGTGTAATGGTTTAATAGTACCTACAATACATCAAACAAGTAAAAGCGTTAAGTTCGGCCATGCCGAATCTTATATACCCTCCACCATGGATAGCATGTGACCTCACAAAATAACTCAAACCTAAAGAAAATAACACCGATAAACACAAAAACAATTTTGTAGATGTGAACAGTAGGAATCACAACAAGTTAGATGCTATATATGGGAGCTATATCTAAATATGGACCGATATGGCCCAATTGCAATCCCAAACAACCTGCAACTATAAGAAGTATTTGTACCAAATTTGATCAACCTAGCTCTATTATTGCGGACTGTAGCGTGATTACCACAGACGGACGGACATGGCTAAATCGTCTTAGAATTTTACGACGATTAAGAATATATATACTTTATGGGATCTCAGATCAATATTTAGAGGTGTTACAAACGGAGTGACAAAATTAATATACCCCCCATCCTATGGTGGAGGGTATAAAAATGTGTTTTATTGCCACGCTCCTTTTGGTACCTCTCACACAAATGCACCATTTTGTAACAAAAGTAAACAACTCATAACATTAATACCAGTACTTACTTTAAAGTTATTAAATGCAATTTAAATTGATAATAATTTAAATAAAACAAAAAAATAAATAAATTTTCTAATATTTTTCTGAGGCTCAAGGTGAGGGGTTTCATTAGTCGGTTTACCCGACTGAACTTTCTTATTTGTTTTGCTTATTCAGAATGTACGCCACAAATAATTGCATTAGATTTGTTATTTCATTTCGCCTTGATAGTCTGGAAATCCATAAATATCGTCAAAAGCTTAAAATTACTTTTCTTTGTTTTTTGCTTCTCCTGAAAAAGCATGAACATGTGGGTTACGTCAGATTAGATTTCAGGTGACGATATATTCAAACATTTTTACTACTTCTTTTCAAATCCGCTAAGAGATTAAAAATTGGAAATAATCGGTTGCGTAAAAGTGTGCAAAGGTACGAAAACTCGGTTTTTTACACGTAAGTCCGGATTTTGGGGAATTTCAAAAACAGATTCCTGTTTTACTCGACAATACCTACAAGAACAAGTAAAAGCGTTAAGTCCGGCCATGCCGAATCTTATATACCCTCCACCATGGACCGCACATGAAAGGTTACGGGTACTAATAAACTCATACTCATATTTCACTCATACCATATCGTCATATCCCCGATTAGAAACGTCATAGAGACCACAAATGTCAACTGATCGGGCTGAAAGTTGGTAACTGGGTTTTATTTAAACTCGGTATCCTTCACAGGAGCAACGGTAGTCTTAGGTCCATGTTTTTAAATAGCCCCCGTACAAATTTGACTTATTAAGGCCACAAAAACCTCAAATTTCAACGAATTGGGCTGAAATTTGAGGTTTTTGTGGCCTTAATAAGTCAAATTTGTACGGGGGCTATTTAAAAACATGGACCTAAGACTACCGTTGCTCCTGTGAAGGATACCGAGTTTAAATAAAACCCAGTTACCAACTTTCAGCCCGATCAGTTGACATTTGTGGTCTCTATGACGTTTCTAATCGGGGATATGCCATATATGGGGGCTATATCCAAAATTGGACCGATATTGCCCGTTTTCAATCCCAACATACCTGCAGATAGAAGAAGTATATGTACCAAATTGCAGCCACCTGGATCAAGTATTATAGATTGTAGCGTGATTACAACAGACGGACGGACGGACATGGCCAAATCGTCTTTGAATTTGACGACGAATTATAACATATATACTTTATGTGGTCTCAGATCAATATTTAGTGATGTTACAAACGGAGTGACAAAATGAATATACTCCCGATCCTATGGTGGAGGGTATAAAAAAACATGGATAGCCTTTTGTTATTAATAGAAAATCCGTCTTAATATATATTAACTAGCTGGACCCGGTCCAGTTCGTTGCCCCAGATTACAGATTTCCGATCCCGTCCATTTTTGACCAATCGCGAATCCTGCCACCAAATACATATACATAAACTAACAGCACTCTCGCTAACAAATTGTTAAAGATATATAATTATCAAAATTTGCCTTATATGGGCGGCGCCACACCTATTCGCCCGATCACACCCATTTTTTGACTATACGCGTGGGCTGCAAGCAGATATATATACACAAAATTACTCTTTTGCTAACAAATTGTGAAATATATCTCAGTTTCAAAATTTGGCTTACATAGGCAGGGCCACGCCCTTTGGCTCGACCCCGCCCATTTTTGGACCAATCACGTAGACTGTCTTCAGATATATACATATACAGAATTCCAGTTCTCTCGCTAACAAATTGGCGCGATTCCGCCCTTTTTTGGACCACTCACGTAGACTGACACCATATATATATATACACAAAATTACAGCTCTCGCTAACAAATTGTGCAAGATATTTCGATTTCAAAATTTCGCTTATACGGGCGGGGCAACACTAATTGGTCCCATCCCACCTATTTTTGGAAAAATCACGTGGACTGCCACCGAATACATATACAAAATTTCAGCACTCTCGCTAACAAATTGTTCAAGATATCTTATTTTAAAAACTTGGCTCACGTGGGCTAGGCCACACACATCGACCTGATCCCGCCCATTTTTGAACCAATCACGTAGACTGCCACCAGATACATAAACACAAAATTATATCACTCTCTCTAAAACATCGTGTAAGATATCTCAACTTAAAAATTTGGCTTATATGGGCGCGGCCACGCCCATTCGTCCGATTCCGCCCATTTTTGGAACAATCACGTGGACCACCACCAGATACATACTTACAAAATTTCATCACTCTCGCTAATAAATTGTGCAAGATATCTCAATTTGGCTTATATGGGCGGGGCTACGCCCATTGGTCCGATCCCGCCCATTTTTCGACCAATTACGTAGAATGCCACCAGAAATATATGCACAACATTACAGCACTCTCGCTAGCAAATTGTGCAAGACATCTAAATATCAAAATTTGGCTTATATGGGCGGGCCCACACCCCTTTGGCCCGATTCCGCCCATTTTTGGAAAATTCACATAATCTGCTACTAAATGCATACACGAAAAATTTCAGCACTCTAGCTAATAAATATTCTCAATATCAAAATTTGACCCATATGGGCGGGTCCACACCCACTTGATACATCGAAAATTCAAGTAGCCTATTTTCACCACCCCCCAAAGTTTGGCTCCCAACCACCTATCTTGTTTCAATCAACAAAAACACGATATGTGCAACATTTTAGCTCAATTGGGTAATTGCAAGGCAGCCCTCATCGACAAAGAACTTTTGAAATTTTCACGCGATCACTCCTGAAGTTACCGTTAGTCAACAAGACATAGAAAAATCTATGCAAAAAAAATTTAGGTTCGTCTCGACCACGACAATTTAAAGACCTTGTTGTTACAAACAATAGAGCAAGGCAGCAGAGTCAATGAGTTCGTCAGATAGCCACCGCACAAATCAGTAGATAATCGTCAGCAATAGTGCAAAAAACTTTTGATTTCATCGTTGGTCATTAATGCGCCACAGAGGAATTAAATATATTATAAACAAGTAAGAAAGTTTCAGTCGGGTAAACCGACTAAGGTATACCCTCACTTTGTGAGTAATGTAACATTGAATATTACACGAATTATTCTGTCAATTTGTGTCACTTTGTGAGTAATGTAATATAGAATATTACACGAATTATTCTGTCAATTTGTGTGGGAGCTACAAGAAGGGGTTTAACAAATACACCTTTTTTTCGCTGAACAGTAGATACTTTAAATTCATTGCACTGCGCCGAATTATAAGCGTTTATGTGCACTGGTATAAACGTTATGAGATATTAAATTGTGGTATGATTTGGCCATTTTGTGTGGGAGGTACAAAAAGGGGCGTGGCGATAACGCCCATTTTTCACAGGACTATAGGCACTATAAAAACACTACACTGTACAAAATTTCAGGTATTATTATACACTTGTATTAATGTTATAAGCTGTTAACTTTTGGTGCAAAATGGTACCTTTGGATGGGAGGTACCAAAAGGGGCGTGGCAACAACGCCCATTTTTCTCTGGACTGTAGGCAATATAAAAGCATAACACTGTGCAAAATTTCAAGTATTTTTATACACCGTTATTAATGTTATAAGCTGTTAATTTTTGGTGCAAAACGGTGCATTTGTGTGGGAGGTACCTAAAGGAACGTGGCAACTTCGCCCATTTTTCTCGAGTTGATAGCGACTAATAAACTAATACTATGTGTGGAATTTCAGAAGATTAGAATAAGTAGTATAGTAGTTATTAAAGAATCAATATTTCACAACATTTTAACCCTTTGTGGGGGAGGTACTAGAAGGAATGGACCAATATGGCCCATCTTCGAACTTAGCCGGAGATAGAAAAAAATATTACCACATACCAAATTTGAAGTCAATCGGTTACTCCTTTCGAGAGTTATCGTGCGCACCAGCCAGCAGACAGACAGACAGACAGACAGACGGACGGACATTGCTCATTCGACTTAAAATGACCCAAAACGGATTTCCTCCGAACATACTTAGGGTCTTAGATCACTCCTTCGATGTGTTACACTTTTTTCCGTAGCAAATGATATATACTCTCGTCACACTAAAGTGAGGGTATAATAAAAGTACAGTCCAAATAAGTAAAAATAAAATCAATTTATTTATATCAACAGAAATTCAGCTCAAATTTAACCTAAACGACTGCCAAGAATTAGTTTCACACTGGGATGGAGAATTGCTTCCAACACTCACAAGTGTAGAAATGGTTGATAGACTGGCAATAATAGTAACTTTCCAAGGCAAAGAGCAATTATTGGGAGTTCCTGAAATCCCAACATCTTCAGGAGAACCCCAAGCGATGGCTGTTTACCTAGCAGTGGAGAAGTGGTGTATAAACGACGAAATTCAGGCACTTTGCTGTGATACGACAGCAAGAAACACAGGTCGAGTAAATGGTGCCTGCACAAATCGAGAAAAGTTGTTCAATCGTGACCTGTTCTACCTCCCCTGCCGTCACCACATTTTTGAGCTAGTTTTGAGAAGCTGTTTCGATGCAACTTCTGGTCCAGACATGGCGCTTTTCAAAAGATTTAGAGGCAACTGGGCGAAAATCAACAAGAACGTTTACATAACTGATATCAATAAAGTGTCTGATAATGTACGATCTACCTTTCTTCAATTTATTGAACACCGCCTTTCAACACAAAAGCAACAGCGAGATGATTACCAAGAACTGTTGGAGCTAACAATGATTTTTCTCGGAGGCATTTCGAACAGGGGAGTATCGTTTCGTATACCTGGAGCTGTAAGTCATGCTAGGTGGATGGCAAAAGCAATTTATGCATTTAAGATATATCCGTTTCGAGATCAATTTCAGTTATCTCATAGGGAGAAGAATTCGTTAAGAAGAATATGTATTTTTCTTGCTCGAGTGTACGTTCGAGCCTGGTTTCTGTTCACAGAAGCAAAAATCACCTAAACATGATTTCCTCCTCATGCAAGAACTCATAAATTATCAGGATATTGATCCAGAAATTAGTAAGGTTACTGCGAAAAAAATTTCCAAACATCTCTGGTATTTAGTTCCAGAAACTGTGGTTCTATCCTTATTTGATGACAATGTTCCAACAGTGGTTAAGGCACGTATGGCTGAAATTATGCTGGAAATAGATAAAACCGAAGAAGATGGATACGATAAAAATCAACTTAAAGGTACATTCTGCACCAAAAGGATTTTTCTTCCTTTACATACATTGAGTTTTCGTCTAGATTTTCTCTCAGCACCGATTTCCTCGACATCCTTCAACATGGAAGGATGATCGTGGTTACAAAAGTGCAATTGAAAAACTTGAGACAACAGTTGTTTTGAATGACGTTGCTGAAAGAGGTGTCAAACTCATTCAGGATTATAATAACATTATCACAAAAGATGAAGCTGAAAAACACTATGTTTTACAAATTGTTGTCAGAGATCGTAAAAATTACCCAACTGCTACCAAATCCTCTCTTAGACAGGGTTACCATAAACTTTTTTCGGAAAGGAGGACTTTTGTGCAAGAAAAGGAGGACATTTGTGACATTTACAAAGAGAGTTTGGCATTTTCGGAGGACATTTAAAAAGCACAGTAATTGGAAAGGATGAGGATTTTTTATTTGGTCAACAATTAAGCTTTAAACCTGTAAGGAAGGTCAGTACACCACCCCATCGGAGCACATTAAGATGAAATATTGTCAAGTTTTTTAAATATTATTTTTCTAATGATCGACAATTTATATTTTATAGCGCTTATATGCCAAATCGGAGGAAGTATTTATATCCAGTATTTTTGGGTGTTGCAATCATCTGTCTCGAAACAAATTTATGGTGATTTCGATTCTGAAAGAAATGTTACCCCGTCGACGTGAAATGTTAAAAAATATTTTCCCCTTTTAACGTCGAACTGCTGTTGTCCCTCGAATTAAACCTACCTCATTTTTTAAAATTCCTAAATGTGGTATAAAAGATCAGTTTTAGGGAAAACGGCAACGAAATCTTATATACCATCGATCGCATATCGACAGTTTATATTCAATATCCTCTATCTTAAAAAACACAATTGTTCAGTAGAGCCAAAAAACCGTTTAAATCCCTAATTTTAAAGAAAATTAAAATTGTTTGTTCTACAATGTTTATTACACCTAACTACGTGAACTACTAAATAATATTTTTTTCAATATTTGCACCACGAGCCATTTTATGGAACATAGAGGGTATTGCTATTCAAAAATTCTTCATGTATAAAAAAAGATAGAGGGTTTTGCATAGTAAAAAAAATTATTATTTATGAATTCCACAATTTTTTTTATATATAATTATACATATTATAATAAAAATAATAAATAATAATAACAATGAATTAATGATTAATTTTTTATTTAAGTATTATCTATTTCTTGGGGTTAATTTTGGAATCCATTTTAAAATTGTCATAGAAAAAATGGTATTCTTGTGGAATCACAGGTTAGATATAAAAATAGTCATAATTTGAAAACTAAAGCTTCGACTAAAAAAATTTAACCAAATTCGGGTTTAGCATACTATTTTCACCAAAGAACCATCTTTTAGAAGAAAAAAAAAACAAAAAAAAAAAATAGTCCCAAATTATATGAAGAGACTAGCTTTAACCCGGTGCGCTTCGCAGCCCCCATCTTTTATTTATTTTCTGTGTAGGGTACTGTAAAATAGTTATACCTCGTTCTTTCAAAATGACATGATTATTACATATGGTGCAAAATGAAGAAGATTTGATTACTTTTATATATAAAATACGAACCCTCGTTTCATTTCTAGTTTATGTTCCAAGAGTTACCCTGACATCATGGTACAATATTTATCCCTTTTCCCACAGTACCTCTGGACGTTGAAAAACTATTTTTTTTAGTTCATACGTTAGCAAACTTTCCCCTTGTTTATGTTCCAATACCTACATTCACACCCTGGTACAATATAAAACCATGTTCGTCCCACATTTTCTACCCACTGTACTAAATGTACGCTTTTTGACCCACTGTGCTATATTTAACCTTTTGGGTCCACTGAATCAAATTTAACACCTTTTTGTCCTACTATATTTTGTCCACTATATTTATATTTTTTATATTTTGTCCACCATAGTTAACACATTTTTGCCCCACTGTACCATACTTAACCCATTTTGTTCCACGTTACCATATTTTACTATTTGTGCCCACTGTAACCATTTTTGTCATACTGTACCATTATTAACAATTTGTGTCCCACTGTACCATTCTAACTCATTTTTCCCCCACTGTTCCATAGTTAAAGCTTTTTGCCCCACTGTACCATATTTAACCCATTTTGTCCCACGTTACCATATTCAACTAATTGTGCCCCACTGTACTATAGTTAACCCTTTTTGCCCCACTGTGTCATATTAAACCCTTTGTTTCACTGTAGTATGTTTAACAGTTTTTGCCCCACAGTACCATATTTAACCCTCTTTGCTCCACTGTACAATATTTAACACAGTTATGCCCCACTGTACTGTATAGTTAACCATTTTTGTCACACTATACCATATTTAACCTTTTTTGCCCCACTGTATCATAGTAAATAAATGTTTGCCCCACTGTTCTATAGTTAACGCTATTTGCCCCACTGTACCATTTTTAACCCATTTTTTTACACGTTACCATATTTTATTTTTGTGCCCACCGTAACCATTTTTGTCATACTGTACCATATTTAACCAATTGTGTCCCACTGTACCATAGCTAACACATTTTTTCCCGCTGTTCCATTGCTAAAGCTTTTTGCCCCACTGTACCATTTTTAACCCATATGTCCCACTCTACCATATACATATAACAATTTTTACCCCACTGTACCATAGTAACCCCTTTTTGCACAACTGTGCCCCATTCAACTGTACCATATTTAACAAATTTTTGTCTCACTGTACCGTACTCGTATTTAAAATGTGTCTCCACGCTAGCGTACTTAAACCTTTTGACATTTTTAAGCCACTGTACTATATTTTACACTTTTTGCCCCACTGTGCTCCGAAAACTACGAATACAAAAAAAAACTTAATACCCCGATCAGTTGTCATAAAGACACCCCTCGCTTCAATTTTCACCATTCTAATATTAGGCTTTAAATTTGGCGGTGGTACCATATTTATACCTTTCTGTCCCACTGTGCCTCTACATTTTTTAAAAAAAATCACTCCTTGTTCTTGTTTACGTCCTAAGAACTACTCTCACACCAAATTTCACGATTCTAGGTCTTACCATTTGGATTTGGCTGTTGTACCACATTTTTCCCTTTTAACCCCACTGTATACGTAAATGTGCGAATTTCAAAAATCCTGTCAATTTCAGAGTCTACCTCATAAGAGCTACCCTCAAACCAAATCTCACGATTCTAGCTCTTGCCATTTGAATTTGGCTGTTGTACTACATTTATCCCATTTTTCCCTTTTTACCCCATTGTGTGCGTAAATGTTCGAATTACGAAAAATCCTGCCAATTTCAGAGTCTACCTCATAAGGTCTACCATCACACAATATTTCACGATTCTAGCTCTTGCCATTTGGATTTGGCTGATGTACCACATTTATCACTTTTTACCCCACTGTGTGCGTAAATGTTCGAATTTCAAAAAATCCTGCCAATTTCTGGGTCTACGTTCTAAGGGATACCCTCATATCAAATTTCAAGATTCTAGCTCATTTCGTTTAGATTTGGCGGTGGTACCATATTTATCCCTTTTTGCCCTATTGTGCGGCTAATAGTACGAATTTCGAAAAATCCCGCCTTATTGCTCGTCTACGTCCCAAGGTCTACCCTCCCACCAAATTTCATGATTCTAGTTTCAGCCGTTTGGCCTGGACGATGATCAGTCAGTCAATCAGTCAGTCAGTCAGCCAGTCACGCAACAATTATATATATATAGATAGATAGAGGGTATTGTATTCAGAAAAAATAAGTGTGTAAGATAGAGAAAAAAATGACCATAAAATCTCAATTTTTGTTTTTTTTTTATTTCCAAATAAGTACCATAGATGCGCCTTATTTTACCGAATATTTTAACATAAAAATCTCATTTTTGCAAAAATTGAAGATAGAGGGTTTTGAATATAAGCTCTCGATATCAATTGTTTTTGGGACAAATAAACTCATTTTACCAAATTTCCGCCCAATTCGTTGAAATTTGTGGTTTTTGTAGGGTTATGACCTCAAATTCAGTGGGACCTTTGTATAGGGGCTATATCAAAACATGGACCTATAACTACAATTGTTCGTGTGATCAGTTAGATTCTATATATGGGGCTATATCAAAAAGTGAACCCATATTGCCCATTTTCAATCCCAACCTGCTGCTATAAGAAGTATCTGTACCACATTTCAGTCATCTAGTTCAATTATTGTAGATTGTAGCGTGATTACAACGGACGGACAGACGGATATGGCTAAATCGTCTAACCCCCAATTTCACAACCTCCGGTTAAACCTAACTCACAGTTAAAATATAAAATAAAAATACAATTTGACAACTATAACTGTAAGTTAGCTCTACCTGTAGGATAATCGGAGATTGTGAAATTGGCTACGGGCCATTAAGAATATATACGATTAAGAATATATACACTTTATGAGGTCTCAGATCAATATTTATAGGTGTTACAAACGGAGTGACAAATTGTATATCCTCCCTTCCTATTGTGGAGGGTATAAAAATGGGCAAACTCACTAACATTGTACTAAAATTTGTTGTGAGAATAATTCAAGTGGTTTACAGTTTGTGGAAAAGTTGAATTTGTAAAAAAGGAGGACAAAACCAATATTTTTTTAAAAAGGAGGGAGGACACTGGTTAAAATGGAGGACATGTCCTCCCAAAGGAGGACGTATGGTAACCCTGCTCTTAGAAAATATAACGTTCTTATATAATATAATGTTTTCATTTATGGAAATTATTGTTGTAAATAAAAATGCATTAATCTTATAGAAGTAATATACGTTATAAAATAAAACCATTTTTTTTTAGTTTTTCAAGTAATATCTATAATTTTAAAAATTTTTTTTGAGAAGTTTGATTGAGAATGTTTTAAACAATTGCTAAGATAGGCTGGATGTGTCCACATAAATTGTTACAAGAAAAAATGAAATCGGGCGATATAGGGAAGTTTATACCGTATTTTGATAGTAATTAATCATAGTGTAACTATGTATGTTCCAAATTTAAGCCACTTGAGGTTCACCTTAAAGGTAACAGATTAAGCAGAAATTTTGTACAGCCCGCTTTTTTGTTTATTGAAACAAGATCACATGTTGGGAGTAGCAAAAATCTAACATTCCAAAATTTGCTTATAGTTAAGGGCCACCCTAATATATATATATATTTTACGTTCGAGTCGTGAAACAGTCGTTTGTATAGAAACGCTTCCAAAACGAATATCTATCTATCTATCTATCTATATATATAAAAGAGAGTGTCTGTTTGTGGGTTTGTTTGTTTGTTTGTTTGTATGTTTGTTCCGTATACACGTCTAAACGGCTACACCGATCATCTTGAAATTTTCACAGAATGTACATGTGAAGGGGGTGCTGAAAATAGGGTACTTGAATTTTCGATATATCAAGTGGGCGTGGACCCGCCCATAGGGGTCCAATTTTGATATTAAGAAAATTTTTTAGCTAGAGTGTCGAAATTTTTTGTGCATGCATTTAGTGGCAGATAATGTGAATTTTCCAAAAATGGGCGGAGTCGGACCAATGGGCGTGGCCCCGCCCATATAAGCCAAATTTTGAAATTGAGATATTTTGCACAATTTGTTAGCGAGAGTGCTGGAATGTTATGTATATGTATATGGTGGCAGTCTACGTGATGGCTCCAAAAATGGGCGGGATCGGACCAATGGGCGTGGCCCCGCCCACATAGACCAAATTTTGAAATTTTGATATCTTGCACAATGTGCTAGCGGGAGTGCTGCAATGTTGCGTATATATATCTGGTGGCATTCTACGTAATTGGTCAAAAAATGGGCGGGACCGGACCAATGGGCGTGGCCCCGCCCATATAAGCTAAATTTTGAAATTGAGATATTTTGCACAATTTGTTAGCGAGAGTGCTGGAATGTTCTGTATATGGTGGCAGTCTACGTGATGGCTCCAAAAATGGGCGGGATCGGACAAATGGGCGTGGCCCCGCCCACATAGACCAAATTTTGATATCTTGCTCAATTTGCTGAAATTTTGTGTATATGTATATGGTGGTAGTCTGCGTGATTGGTCCAAAAATGGGCGGGATCGGACCAATGGGCGTGGCCTCGCCCACTTCGACCAAATTTTGAAATTGCGATATCTTGCACAATTTGCTTGCGAGAGTGCTGCAATGTTGTACATATGTATCTGGTGACAGTCCACGTGATTGGTCCAAAAATTGGCGGGATCGGACTAATGGGCGTGGTACCGCCCACATAAGCCAAATTTTAAAAATGTGATATCTTGAACAATTTGTTAGCGAGAGGCCTGAAATTTTGTGTATATATATCCGTTGGCGACCTACATCATTGGTACAAAAATGGGCGGGTGCGGACCAATAGGCGTTGCCCCGCCCATATAAGCCAAATTTGAAATTGAGATATTTTGCACAATTTGATAGCGAAAGTGCTGGAATTTTGTGTATATGTATATGGTGGCAGTCTACGTGATTGGTCCAAAAATGGGCGGGATCAGAACAATGGGCGTGGCCCCGCCCATACAAGCCAAATTTTGAAATTGAGATATATTGCACAATTTTTTTACCGAGAGTGCTGTAATTTCGTGTATATATATCTGGTGTTAGTCTACGTGATTGGTCCAAAAATGAGCGGCATCGAACCAATGGGCGTGGCCACGTCCATATAAGCCAAATTTTGAAATTGAAATATCTTGCACAATTTATTATCGAGAGTGCTGCAGTTTTGGACATATGTATCTGATGACAGTCTACGCGATTCGCCCAAAAATTGGCGGGATCAGACCAATGGACGTGGCCCCGCCTATATAAGCCAAATTTTGAAATTGAGACACAAATCTTGCACAATTTTTAGCGAGAGTGATGTCTGCTTGTAGTCTACGTTATTGGTCCAAAAAGGGTCGGGATCGGATCAATGGCCGTGGCCCTGCCCATATAAACAAAATTTTGAAATTGAGATGTCTTACACAATTGTTTAGCGATAGTTCTGTAATTTTGTGCATATGTATCTGATGATAGCCTACGTGAATGTTCTATAAAGTGGCGGGATCGGATCAATGGGCCTGGCCCCGCCCATATAAACCAAATTTTGAAATTGAGATATCATGCACAATTTGTTAGCGAGAGTGCTGTGATTTTGTGCATCTCACGCAGTCTACGTGATTACACAAAAAAGGGCGGCACCGCCCATAGGAGCCTAATTTTGAAATTGAGATATCTTGCACAATTTGTTTAAGTGAGCGCTGCAGTTTTGGGTATATGTATCTGATGACAGATACATATACCCAAAACAGATATGCGGGATCAGACCAATGGACGTTGCCCCGCCTATGCGAGTATAAGCCAAATTTTGAAATTGAGATTTTTTAACGAGAGTGCTGTAATTTTTTGCATATCGATCTGGTGATAGTCTACGTGAATGGTCCAAAAGGGTTGGGATCGTACCAATGGGCTTGGCCCCACCCTTATAAGCAAATTTCTGAAATTGAAATACCTTGAACAATTTGTTAGCGAGAGTGTTGTAATTTTGTAAATATGCATTTGATGTCAGTCTACGTAATTGGTTAATTTACATTAACCAATTAATTAAAATTGACGGAATCGGAAATCTGAAGTCTGGGGCAACGAAGTGGACCGGGTCCAGCTAGTCTATCTATATATATAAAAGAGAGTGTCTGTTTGTGGGTTTGTTTGTTTGTTTGTTTGTTTGTTTGTTTGTTTGTTTGTATGTTTGTATGTTTGTTCCGTATAGACGTCTAAACGGCTAGACCGATCATCTTGAAATTTTCACAGAATGTACATGTAAAGGAGGTGCTGAAAATAGGGTACTTGAATTTTCGATATATCAAGTGGGCGTGGACCCGCCCATATGGGTCAAATTGAGGTATTGAGAAAATTTTTTAGCTAGAGTGCTGAAATTTTGTGTGTATGCATTTAGTGGCAGATTATGTGAATTTTCCAAAAATGGGCGGAATCGGACCAATGGGCGTGGCCCCGCCCATATAAGCCAAATTTTGAAATTGAGATATTTTGCACAATTTGTTAGCGAGAGTGCTGGAATTTTGTGTACATGTATATGGTGACAGTCTACGTGATTGGTCCAAAAATGGGCGGGATCGGCTCAATGGGCGTGGCCCCGCCCACATATACCAAATTTTGAAATTTCGATATCTTGCACAATTTGCTAGCGAGAGTGCTGCAATGTTGTGTATATGTATCTGGTAGCAGTCCACGTGATTTTTCCAAAAATGGGCGGGATCGGACCAATGGGCGTGGCACCGCCCATATAAGCCAAATTTTAAAAATGTGATATCTTGCACAATTTGTTACCGAGAGACCTGGAATTTTGTATATATATATATCCGTTGGCGACCTACATGATTGGTCCAAAAATGGGCGGGTTCGGGCCAATAGGCGTGGCCCCGCCCATATAAGCCAAATTTTGAAATTGAGATATCTTGCACAATTTATTATCTAGAGTGCTGTAATGTTGTACGTATGTATCTGGTAGCAGTCCACGTGATTTTTCTAAAAATGGGAGGGATCGGACCAATGGGCGTGGCACCGCCAATATAAGCCAAATTTTAAAAATGTGATATCTTGCACAAGAGAGACCTGGAATTTTGTATATATATATATCCGTTGGCGACCTACATGATTGGTCCAAAAATGGGCGGGTTCGGACCAATAGGCGTGGCCCCGCCCATATAAGCCAAATTTTGAAATTGAGATATTTTGCACAATTTGATAACGAGAGTGCTGTAATTTCGTGTATATACGAGTATATCTGGTGGTAGTCTACGTGATTGGGCCAAAAAATGAGCGGCATCGAACCAATGGCCGTGGCCACGTCCATATAAGCCAAATTTTGAAATTGAAATATCTTGCACAATTTATTATCGAGAGTGCTGCAGTTTTGGACATATGTATCTGATGACAGTCTACGCGATTCGCCCAAAAAATGGACGGGATGAGACCAATGAACGTGTCTCGACTATATAAGCCAAATTTTGAAGTTGAGACACATATTTTGTAAAATTTTTAGAGAGAGAGATGTCTGGTGGTAGTCTACGTTATTGGTCCAAAAAGGTTCGGGATCGGATCAATGGCCATGGCCCCGCCGATATAAACTAAATTTTGAAATTGAGAAGTCTTACAAAATTTTTTAGCGAGAGTTCTGTAATTTTGTGCATATGTATCTGATGATTGGTCAGGAAATGGGAGGGATCAGACTAATTGGCGTGGCCCCGTCCATATCCAAGCAAATTTTGAAATTGAAATATCTTACACAATTTATTGCTGCACATTTAGGTATATGTATCTGATGACAGTCTACGTGATTTGCCCAAAAATGGGCGGTATCAAACCAATGGACGTGGCACCGCCTATATAAGCCAAATTTTGAAATTGGAACTCATATCTTGCACAATTTTTTAGCGAGAGTGCTGTAATTTTTTGCATATGGATGTGGTGATAGTCAACATGAATGGTCCAAAAAGGGTTGGTATCGGACCAATGGGCGTGGCTCCACCCTTATACGCAAATTTCTGAAATTGAAATACCTTGAACAATTTGTTAGCGAGAGTGCTGGAATTTTGTGTATATGTATATGGTGGCAGTCTACGTGCTTGGTCCAAAAATAGGCGGGATCGGACCAATAGGCGTGGCCCCGCCCATATAAGCCAAATTTTAAAAATGTGATATCTTCCACATTTTTCTGTGTATATGTATCTGGTGGCATTCTACGTAATTGGTCAGAAAATGGGCGGGATCGGACCAATGGGCGTGGCCCCGCCCATATAAGCCAAATTTTAAAAATTTGATATCTTCCACATTTTTTACCGAGAGCCTGGAATTTTGTGTATATGTATATGGTGGCATTCTGCGTGATTGGTCCAAACATGGGCGGGATCGGCCCAATGGGCGTGGCCCCCCCACATAGACCAAATTTTGAAATTTTGATATCTTGCACAATTTGCTAGCTAGAGTGCTGGAATTTTGTGTATATGTATATGGTGGCATTCTGCGTGATTGGTCCAAAAATGGGCGGGATCGGACCAATGGGCGTGGCCCCGCCCATATAATCCAAATTTTGAAATTTTGATATCTTGCACAATATGTTAGCGAGAGTGCTGGAATTTTGTGTATATGTATATGGTGGCAGTCTGCGTGATTGGTCCACAAATGGGCGGGATCGGCCCAATGGGCGTGGCCCCGCCCACATAGACCAAATTTTGATATCTTGCACAATTGTTTATCTAGAGTGCTGTAATGTTGTACATATGTATCTGGTGACAGTCCACGTGATTGGTCAAAAATTGGCGGGATCTGACCAATGGGCGTGCCACCGCCCATATAAGCCAAATTTTGAAATTGAATTATCTTGCTCATTTTGTTAGCGAGAGTGTTGAAAGTTTGCGTATATGTATCTGGTAGCAGTCTACGTGATTGACTTACAAATGGGCGGAATAGGACCAGTGGGCGTGTCACAGCCCTTATTTTGATATATCTTGCAAGTATTATATAGGAAATACATGAACAAAAATGCTCGGTATGCGATAATTAGAGCTGATGTGATGCATGTCCAATGAAACAAGAATTTGGAAATTTTATAAGTATACATTTCTATTTTCTGGACTTTCCACTGAATTCGGTATTTTTTCATTCAGTGAATTTATTACTAATACCAGTAAGGAAAGGCAGAAAGTCGGGCGGGGCCGACTATATAATAAATCCCTAACAATGCGATAAGGGTCATTGCGATAATAATTTGGAATAATTGGTAAATGTGGTGTGTGTGTGTATGTATATCTTATTTTGAACCGATAATCGCTAAATTAAGCAATATTCGTTCCTAAATTGAGAAACATTTTTCTGGAGAACTTTGTAATGATCGGAAGTAAAGTACAACTTCTATAGCGCTTTGTAACCAAATCTGGAGGAACATATATATGGAGGTTATATATAAATCTGAATCGATTTTCCTTGAATACTCATTCATGTAAAATAGAATCCTGTTTCTGTCGAATTTCGTACTGATCGGTCACTACAGCGCTTACATGTCAAATTGGGGGTAACATATATATATGGGGGCTATATCTAAATCTGAACCGATTTTTAACGAATTTTGTGGTATTCCTTCATGTAATAAGAAACCTCTTTCTGCCGAATTTCGTACTGATCGGATATAAAATACAGTTTCTACAGCGCTAATTTTGACATGGGCAGCGGAGCGCACCGGGCTCAGCTATGTAATGGGTGTCCCAAGAAGAGCGCAATTTTTTAATTACTGATGCAGCAATTGAATTGTTTCTCTGGCTGTATGACATGTGGCGCCGTCTTGTTGGAACCACATGCCCTCCACATTCATTTCTTCAATTCTAGGCAAGAAAAAACTGTTTATCATTTCACGATACCGAACACCATTGACTGTTTGCGCTTGACCTGCCTCAAAGGTCCAATGATTCCTCCAGCCCAAAAACCACACCACACAGTGACACGTTGAGGATTCATTTGCTTCTCGTGAATCACTCGAGGATTTTCCGCACCCCAAATGCGACACTTCTGCCTATTGACGAAGCCATCAAGATGAAAATCGGCCTCGTCACTGAAGATGATTTTATCGGCAAAATCAGCATTTTCATGTTGTCTCTCCAATACCCAATTAACGAACTCCCTTCGCTGTCCTTCTCCATTTTTACTAACCTCGTACCTTCTACTAACAAACAATAACAATTATTTAAATGTCAAACAATGACACTTCGAATGTTGCGAGATTTAAAAATTGCGTTCTTCTTGGGACACCCTTTATATATATAAAAGAGAGTGTCTGTTTGTGGGTTTGTTTGTTTCTTTGTTTGTATGTTTGTTTGTTCCGTATAGACGTCTAAACGGCTAGACCGATCATCTTGAAATTTTCACAGAATGTACACGGGAAGGGGGTGCTGAAAATAGGGTACTTGAATTTTCGATATATCAAGTGGGCGTGGACCCGCCCATATGGGTCCGCTAGAAAAAAAATTTTTTTAGCTAGAGTGCTGAAATTTTTTGTGTATGCATTTAGTGGCAGATAATGTGAATTTTCCAAAAATGGGCGGAGTCGGACCAATGGGCGTGGCCCCGCCCATATAAGCCAAATTTTGAAATTGAGATATTTTGCACAATTTGATAGCGAGAGTGCTGGAATTTTGTGTATATGCATATGTTGGCAGTCTACGTGATTGGTCCAAAAATGGGCGGGATCAGAACAATGGGCGGCCCTCATATAAGCAAATTTTGAAATTGAGATATATTGCACAATTTTTTACCGAGAGTGCTGTAATTTCGTGTATATATATCTGGTGGTAGTCTACGTGATTGGTCCTAAAATGAGCGGCATCGAACCAATGGGCGTGGCCACGTCCATATAAGCCAAATTTTCAAATTGAAATATCTTGCACAATTTATTATCGAGAGTGCTGCAGTTTTGGACATATGTATCTGATGACAGTCTACGCGATTCGCCCAAAAATTGGCGGGATCAGACCAATGGACGTGGCCCCGCCTATATAAGCTCTGTAATTTTGTGCATATGTATCTGATGATATGGGTTTGCTTTTGACAGCCAAAGCGAGCAGACGTGTTTTCTGGAGCAAATCAAATAAATTTTTGAATTTCCTTTTACGTCAAAAAAATTATTTCTTAATTTTTGAAAAACAATTTTTCTTCGAAGAATTGAATAATTTTATTTTCAAATTCTGATTGAAGTCGAAGGCGCTTAAATGACGAAGGAAGAGAAAGTCGATGGCGTGAAGAAGCCGCCGGATAAGAATTTACGTATGGATAATCTGGTTAAACCTCCAGAGCAGCAATCGCAATCTAAATCTCATCTGGGTAAAGCATTGCCGTTTTTGATGAAAGAAGATCTTTGGAATCTCAAAACTTTGAAGGCTCTACATCGATGGATGTAGCTGAATCGCAAAGCGAGAATGTTGCTGGAGTGCAGTTCAATCCAGAAGAACAAGATTTTCAATTGGTTGAACATAAACGCAAGCGATATAGTGACAATTGTGAAGCTGGTACCTCAAGAAGTTTCCGACTAAAAGAAAATTATGTTGCAAAGAAAGGTTTGTTGGTGGACGGTGCATCTAAGGTAGATATTAGTCCTAATCTAAGCCAGAATAGATTTGCGATCTTGCAGGATTTCGTAGTTGGGGATTTAAATGTTCCAGTTCAAACACCGAAAAAAGTTGTAAATGATAGAGTGAGTTCTGATAAATCGAAGACTGGTTCTGTGAAATTTTGTCCTCCCATCTTTTTGAGGAATGTTGATGTTAAGGGCATGATTGACCAGCTAAATTCATGGACACCTAAAGTGAATTTCAAATTTGTGAACCAAAGCAGATTTAAAAGCAAACTGTACTTGGAGGACCCACATGTACATTCGGAGATGATGCAGATCTTGCGTAATAGTGGAAAGGATTCTTATTCACACACCCCGAAGGAGTTTAAACGTGTGACCTTGATTTTGCGGGGTTTGGTTCATGGCACTGATGTGAATGATGTAAACAGTTTTTTTGATAGGTCTGACCCCGGGGTTATTGAATCTGTTTCTAAGTTCCAATCGGCTCATTCTAAACGCCATAATTATGACACGGGTCTTTTTCAGGTCACCTTATTTGCGGGGAAGAAAGCTGGTGATATTTCGCATAGAAAATTGATGTTAGATCAGGTAGTTTCCTGGGAACGCCCCAATTCGAATTTTAAGGAAGTACAGTGTAAGAAATGCCAGAAATGGGGACATATTGCTCGGAATTGCAGCCGCCCGTTTTCCTGTGTGAAGTGTGACTCTGTTCATGAGCCGGGTGCATGCCTTCGGGGTCAGAACGGCGAGAATCCTAAATGTGTAAATTGCGGCGAACTGGGCCACCCGGCGAGTTGGAGGGGATGTTCGGTTTTCAAGGAATACCAGGAGTTTAGGCTTAAACTGTCGAAGGAGGCCAGTGAGAGGAGACGAGTGGCTACGGAAAATGTGTCTCGTTCAATCTTTCAGTCAGGTTTTGTTAGTGGAGGAAAGTCATTTGCTTCATGTTTTCATCAAGCTGGTGACCCGAATTTTTCTAATGTTAGAAGTCCGGCGAGGGCTTCGCCAATAATCGCGGAATTTATGGAGATAGCTAAGGTTATTTGTGGATCGGAGCCATTGGAGGAGAGAATAAAGAAGTTTATGCTTAACTATAAGACTATGTCAAAGGAACAAGCCAGACAGGAATGCTTGTTATTACTCAAGGAAGTTTCAGAATCTTATGGTCCATAGGTATTTGAATTTTTTGACATTTAACGTTAGGTCTCTTGTGGACACTAGTAGAAGAATTCAATTGTGTGATGTTTTGAGGAATAATGGGATTGATTTTGCGTTTATTCAGGAAACGCACTTGAAGTATCGTAAACGTGTTAATTTGGAGAAATATTCATTCATTAGGGATGATGGAGCTCAGGGTATTGGTATTGTTGTAAGGGATTCTATTGAATATACAAGGGTTGATATTCCGAACATAATTTTTCCGAATATTTTTATAAAGGTCGAAATGAATTTCAATGGCACATTAAAGAAGTTTCTTTTTGGTTGTGTATATTTTCCGTCTAATTATAACTCTGTTTCTATTTCTGATGGCCTTTCTGCAATTAGCGTTTTTTCTCAGAACTTTGATGGTGTGGTTATTGGTGGCGATCTTAATGCCAGGAATTCCGTTTGGGGGGATGCATTTAATAATGCGAATGGTATTGTGTTGAACGATTGGATTGTTCGTAATTCATTTGACTTTACGAGGCTTTGTGATTCGAGACCATCATATCTGAACGGCTCGTCATTTTTGGATCATTTCTTGATTAGTTCGGATTTACTTGATGACATGGACATTAATTACGAGGTTGGATGTCTGTCGACTTTCTCGGACCATTTCCCTTTGAGACTTCGACTTAGATTTAGTGATTTTCGGTTTCTGCTAAAGGTTCCTCGAGGTATTCGGTCGTTCGATGGAACTGATTGGGATCTTTTTCGTGATGATGTGACGGTAGGCTTGTCGGTGAACTTTCCTCCATGTGATCGGAATCTTTCGAACTCTGAGATTGATACTTATATTCGAGAGTTTTCGTCACTGATGGATGGGACAACTTCAAGGCATTCGTCGAATGTGGATCTAAGGGGTAGGAGGTTTGTTGTGTCACGGAATGTTCGAAGACTTTTCCAGATTAAGTATGACCTTCAGAGGAGACTGAAGACTATTTACCACCGCACACTGAATAGGTGTCATCCGGATTATTTACTTATTTCGAAGCAGATTCAACTTCTAGGGATTATTATCAGGGAACAGGTGAATTTGGAACAGGCTGATCGGTTGAACAGGAAACTAGAAGGAATAAGGCCAGGCCCTAGGGCCTTTAGGGAGATTTATGGCGTAATTGGTTCTAGGCGTCAATCTGGTTTAGGACAGGTTTCCGTTGGTGGAGTTTTGATGGAAGGACCACGTAGACTGAGTGCACTGAAGGACCATTTTGCTTCCGTTTATCAACCATTTACTCCCGACAGAGATGTTGCTGGAATAGTTTCGGTTATCACGGAGAACATTACCCAAGTCTCTGAACCCAGGTGTGTCTTTGATGGGCATTCTGGGGCTTTGAATACGTCGGACTCCGCTATGGTTTCGCTTGATAGTGTTGTGGAACAGGTAGCATTGTTGAACAATAAGAGATCTTCCGGTCCGGATAACATTTCGAATTATTTGATTAGGAAAATGCCAACTAGGGCTTTTGAGTTTTTGACAATTATTTTCAACAACTGTATCAGCAATTGCTACTTTCCTGATTCATGGAAGATTGCGAGGATTATTCCAATTGCGAAGAAACCTGGGAACTCCGATGTCAACAATCTGAGACCAATTTCTATGATGTCGAACTTAGGGAAGCTTCTTGAGAAAATTGTTTTGGGGAAGATGCGAGTGGCTGTCGAGGATCTGTATATTCCTGAGTACCAGTTTGGATTTAAAAAGGGTCATTCGACGACCCACGCATTGCTGAAATTTCAAGATGACGTCGTCAGGAACCTGAGACAATCTAAGTGTACTGTTGCGGTATCCCTTGATATTGAGAAGGCTTTTGATCATGCGTATCATGACGGTATTCTGTATAAGCTGATTAATATTGGATTTGATAGGTTTGCGATAAAACTTCTTCATAGCTTCTTCCACGATCGGAAATTTTTTGTTGAGGTGGATGGTACCTCCAGTTCGCTCGGTGATATTGGTTGTGGTGTCCCACAAGGCTCAATGTCTGAGGAATGCGTCAGGGAAATGTGCTAGGTTTGTAGTACCCGAGAGTAAGGTTTTAAGACTGTTCTTAAATGGAACCGAGATTCCATTTAGGAATAGTTTTAAATACCTTGGAGTCCACTTCAACAAGTTGATGAAGTTTAATGAGCATGCGCGTATAATGTTGAGGAAGGTTAGTAGGGTGAAGGGATCACTTTCTGGAGTACTATGTAATAGATCATTACCAATTTCAACTAAACTTTTGATATACAAGGTGTGTATAAGGCCGATCTTATTATACGCATTTCCTATATGGTTTAGCATTTCTCCAACTGTTGCTAGGGAGCTGGAGATATGTGAAAGGAAGGTCATACGGCAGTGTGTGAATAAGAATTTTGAAACCCCAACGAGGAGATACTCGAATGTGCACATTTATGGGGAATCCTCCATTACTCCCATTGGGAAATATTCTCTAAATTTTCTTCGGAAGTTTGCGGAAAGTCTGGCTCATCATGAGAACAATTTGATCTTGGAAATTTTTAATTTCCAAAAAGAATTTGGCTGGTCGGATGTCTATTATCTATCACCAATCGGAATTTTAAGGGAGAACACCACGCTGGAGTCAGATCCAATACCTTCTATTTTGACGGAATTTTACTCATCAACACTACCTAACACACATAGGGGTTAGTTACTTTATTTAGTTTATTATTATTAAGTTAGTGTTAAATTAGTTTTAGATTATTTTTTAAGATGATTTTAGTCTTAGTACTTTATTTCTTTTTTATGTAATAGTTTTTAATTACTTCCCGGAGTTTGACCTCCATGATATTTGTCAAAGCGCCTGGAGCAAGCGCTGTTGAAACTTTATTACGATATAATATAGTCAATACCAATTCAGAGAGCTCGTTGCTTATAAACATATATAATAAATTAAAATAATACATAATAGTTTTAAGTTTTCTTTGTCAATATTCATTCCAACCTTTAAATTCTTATATAAGTCTCAATAAATCGAATCTTGAATCTTGAATCTTGTATCTGATGATAGCCTACGTGAATGTTTTAAAAAGTGGCGGGATCGGATCAATGGGTCTGGCCCCGCCCATATAAACCAAATTTTGAAATTGAGACATCATGCACAATTTGTTAGCGAGAGTGCTGTGATTTTGTGCATCTCACGCAGTCTACGTGATTACACAAAAAAGGGCGGCACCGCCCATAGGAGCCTAATTTTTAAATTGAGATATCTTGCACAATTTGTTTAAGTGAGCGCTGCAGTTTTGGGTATATGTATCTGATGACAGTCTACGTGATTCGACCAAAAATAGGCGGGATCAGACCAATGGACGTTGCCCCGCCTATGCGAGTATAAGCAAAATTTTGAAATTGAGATTCATATCTTGCACAATTTGTTAGCGAAAGTGCTGTAATTTTTTGCATATGGATCTGGTGATAGTCTACGTAATTGGTTAAAAAAATGGACGGAATCGGAAATCTGAAGTCTGGGGCAACGAAGTGGACCGGGTCCAGCTAGTGTTTTATAAAAGACATTATCGAAGACTGAAATAAAATCATGGGATTTATAATTTATTTATTATGTTCGAATATTTTAAATTACAATGTCCAACAAATTAGGCCTTGTTGATTGGAACAGAATAGCGACCCTATAATTCTGAAAGGGCATGTAGAGTAGATCGTTTTTGTAGAATATACCATGGTCCAGCTGGTCTGAGTTTATTTTTACAGTGGTCAAAGTTTTAATTTTTTGGTACTAAATGAAAAAAATTATGTAAGTTAATGTCTGAGAGATTTCTCATTGTCAGAGTTACATAGTGGAATTTTATGAGGATAATTTTTGTGGAAGATCTTAACCCTCTAGCTCCCCTTTTAATGGGTCGAATTAACCCTTTTTTCGAAAAAATTAAAAAAGTCCTTTCAAAAAGGATTAAAATATTCTACAAAAATTTATGCTGGAAAATTTCAGTAGGGGTCGCCAAGGACACCAAAGTTGTAATTATAGCTTTTTAGGTTTAATTAGCAAAATTACATGCCAACTTATACAAAAAAATTCTATAATGTAAATTTAAAGCCGTGATATCTGTGGAATTATTGGAGCTGAAGAGCGACCTATAATTCTGAAAGGGCATTTTGAGTAGATCATTTTCTTAGAATAAACTTATGGTCCAGCTGGTCTGATTTTTTTTTACAGTGGGTCAAAGATTTCATTTTTTGGTCGATGGTATACTAAATGAAAATAATGATGTAAGTTAATGTCTGAGAGATTTTTCATTGTCAGAGTTACATAGTGAAATTTTATGAGGATCATTTTTGTGGAAGATCTTAACCCTCTACCTCCCCTCTTAATGGGTCAGTTTGGCCCTTTTTTCGAAAATATTAAAAAAGTCCTTTTAAAAAGGACTTTTAAGGATTAAAATATTCTATGAAAATGTTTGACCGAAAATTTCAGTGGGGGTCGCCAAAGACACAAAAGTTGTAAATATAGCTCTTTACGCTTAATTAGTAAAATGATAGGCCATCTTATACAAATAACTAATAATATAATGTAAATTTAAAGTCGTAACAAATTAAAATATGTTTAACGAAGTCTAGTTGCTAAAACATTTATTTAGAAATGACGAGACATATTTGGTAAAATCTTCATAATTTTTTAATAGTATTTATTTTTTTTGCTTTAAAGATTTCGAAAATGGAATTGTTAAAGGCTAAAATGAGGGAAAATAGCAGTATGGTATCTATGGATAAATATATAAGTTATTACCCATATTATAAAAATAAGGGAAATTAAAAAACATTTTTCATATTTTTTTATTTTGGCCATATTATTTAAGAGGTACCAGGTATGGCTATAACGCCAATTTTTCAATAGACTATGGGTACTATAAACGCGTTAGACTGTACAAATTTGTAAGTGTTTGTATTTTAATTTATCGCGACTTTAAATTTACATTATATTATTTATTTATAAGTTGGCGTGTAATTTTGCTAATTAAACGTAAAAAACTTAAACTAGTACTTTGGTGTCCTTGGCGACCCCTACTGCAATTTTCCGGCAAACATTTTCGTAGAATATTTTAATCCTTAAATGTCCTTTTTGAAAGGACTTTTTTTAATTTTTTCGAAAAACGGGCCAAATTGACCCATTAAGAGGGGAGCTAGAGGATTAAGATCTTCCCCAAAAATAATCCTCATAAAATTCTACTATGTAACTCTGACAATAAGAAATCTCTCAGACATTCACTTACATAATTTTTTTCATTTAGTATAATGCTACCATCGACCAAAAAATGAAAACTTTGACCCACTGTAAAAAAAAAACTCAGACCAGCTGGACCATAAGTTTATTCTAAGAAAATGATCTACTCAAAACGCCCTTTCAGAACTATAGGGTCGCTCTTCTGCTCCAATAATTCCTCAGATTTCACGGCTTTAAATTTACATTATAGAATTTGTTTGTATAAGTTGGCATGTAATTTTGCTTATTAAACCTAAAAAGCTATAATTACAACTTTGGTGTCCTTGGCGACCCCCACTGAAATTTCCGGCAAAAATTTTCGTAGATTATTTTAATCCTAAAATGCCCATTTTGGAAGGACTTTTTTTATTTTTTTAGAAAAAAGAGCCGAATTGACCCATTAAGAGGGGAGCTAGAGGGTTAAGATCTTCCCCAAAAATAATCCTCATAAAATTCTACTATGTAACTCTGACAATAAAAAATCTCTCAGACATCAACTTAGAGCATTTTTCATTGAATATAATGCTCCCTTCGACCAAAAAATGAAAACTTTGACCCACTGTAAAAAAAACTCAGACCAGCTGGACCATATGTTTATTCTACAAAAATGATCTACTCAACATGTGGCTATTAAGTTCCAATGTTGTTGGACAGTGTTATCAATATTTAAATATCACTACACCCAAAGATATTAATAGGAACTACATACATTCATCAAACAAATACAACACCAACAAAGTAAATCTTACAAAAAGTGGTGACAAATAAGTATGTACTTCCCCGGCGCGACAAGCCCTTGTTAAATTCATTGGTGAAAATCCTAATTAGAACAACTTCCGGATCATAAGTTGGGGATTTTTATCGCTTCTTTGGATGCCCTTTTTTTGCTGGGAATAAGAAAATAAACTCGATTTTAGAGTTCACTATCGGTTATAGTTGTCAAATCCCATACAATTTAACTATAACGCTCGGTTATTTTGGTTTGTTTTCTACTGGTAAGAATAGAAATAAATTTGCAATGTGATTATAAGGCAAAACATATTAAGACAATAAACTTATGTAAGAACCGAAGTAATCTGGTCGAGCACATCACTACATCCTTCAATAGTTCTCTTAAATAAGTCTGTCCAAACCAAGGTGCAAGGGTAAAACTAAACCACAATAGTGGACATCTGATCTAATGGCTAGGAATAAGGCCAGCAACAAGCTATTCAGCAGTGCCAAATCTACCGGAGATGGCTGGGATGCCAATTAAGAGCAACTCAAAATCTATAAGAAAGAGCTTAGGAAAGCGCAAAGGAGTTCATTGTACTCTTTCTGTGGAGGAGTGGAAACGGCTTCAGACGCCGCAAGGTTGCGGTACGATGATGTCAACAACGGGACAAAAAAACAGCGCTGAAACTAAAGCTTGACCCACATTTGCCGGGGAACTCATCGACAAAATTCGAGTAACAGCAGGACCAACACTAGGGTGAGTGAACTGAAAGCTTAGGTTGTTGACTGTGAAATCCAAAATTAGGGCGATTAATAGCTTTGATCCTTTTAAAACACCTGGACTCCAGCAGAAATGCAGAGAATGTTGAAGTACAGCTAGACAGATCTGGTCGAAATATGAACTGAAAAGGTGAAAATATCTTCTTGCAGTAGAGAGGAAAATACTGTCTATGTTAGTATCAGTTCTGACGGGACACTGCCTGATCGCGAACACGCCAGTTGGTTAGGTATTCAATCAAATGACTTTTACAGAATCTGTGGAGATGAGGAAGAACATTGAGCTATGCTACTGTCCCGCTTTGAGTAAAGGACGTCTGACGACTTTGTGGGTAGTTTAACAGATCATTCCGGTACCGATATTTGTACTATTGATAACTTTCTATATAAAACAGGTTGGTTTCGATGAGGGTCATTTCAGCCCGCGGTAACACTAGGGACCTAAACTGGTCTATGTGAGCTGGCAAATCTGGCTGCCACCCTTACCAACTATAAACCTTACCTTAAGATTTCTGTTCAAATTGTAGAGACTTCCAGAGATTCTCAAAATTTCCTATAAATGCAGGATTTATATATGCAACAATGTGAAGCTTAGACCACAAGTTGTACAGGGTTGCCCATATTCGACGGACCCATGTTTTTTTTGGGCCCATTCCAATCGACGAGGCTTGTCCGCAGGCAACAATCTTTGCGTCAATTGAATTTTGTACGGGAACAAATGCAAATCAACGCGAATAATCCGTTGTAAAGTGGACCGAGCCATGCCCAACTGCTGAGAACGGCGTTTTTGGGATGTTCTTGGGGACCTCTCAACACTGGCTCGTACGGCAGCGATATTCTCGGCCGATCGCCTTGGTCGACTTTTATTTGGCCTCTTCGGATTAGAAAGCCATGCCCAACTGCTGAGAACGGCGTTTTTGGGATGTTCTTGGGGACCTCTCAACACTGGCTCGTACGGCAGCGATATTCTCGGCCGATCGCCTTGGTCGACTTTTATTTGGCCTCTTCGGATTAGAAAGAGCCTCACCAGTCGAAAATTTTTCGTATAAACGCTTAATGGTGTTCTTAGAAGGCGCACTTCTCACATTTTTTAATATTTTAAAAGCACGTTGAGTTTTCACAATTGACTTCTTCTGTTGAATGTAAATTTCAACTATTTCGCGTGGCGTGTATTGTTCCATGGTAAAAATCTGCTTGGACTGACGCTTCAAACGCGGTATGTCATTAAGCGATCTGACATCTCTGTCAAAAGTTATGGCGTTGCCAGATGGGTCCGTCGAATATGGGAGACCCTGTAGAATGAATATACTAATCAGTTGTAAGATCGATTCTTCCGTAGAAATGTGCAGTGTGGTGGGGCCCAATGTACACGACTGTGTACGAAATAGAAAATCAAAGGTAGGTTAGGTTAGGTAAGGGTGGCAGCCGTATTTTTTACATATACAAGCTCACATAGACCAGTTTAGGTCCCTAGTGTTACCACGGGCTGAAAGGCCCCTCATCGAAACCAACCTGTTTGATATACATCTTTGCCTCTCTAGTAGGAGGAGATATTTTGATCTTCTCAGGTCATACCTTGGCCAGATTTGTCTAGCTACCCTGCAGGTGCTGATTTCTGTCCATCTTTCGTTGGACTGCCTGATTGCCTCTTGCCTAAGACAAAGCTTGCACGTGGATAGTGGTGCACCAATATATGAAAATTCTTCGAGAATTTGCAATGTCGTCCCTTTCCTAGCAAGTTCATCGGATTTGCAGTTCCCCGGGATATCCCTATGCCCAGGCACCCATATGAGGTGTATATTAAACTGCTCAGCCATCTCGTTAAGAGATCTGCGGCAGTCGAGGGCTGTTTGTGAATTTAGGGATGTTGCCTCCACAGAATTGATGGCAGCCTGGCTGTCCGAGTAAATGACAACGCCAGTGTTGGTTACTATGTTGCGAATCAGCCACTTGGCTACTTCCCATATCGCCATTATTTCGACTTGATAGACACTGCAGGTATCTGGTAGTCTGTGACTATATCTCAAACTAAGCTCTGCACAGTGTACTCCGAAGTCAACCTTTTCATTAAGTGATGTAATTTCTCTCGAAGGTGTACACCGTTGGTATATAGTCCACTCGGTCGGTTACCATAGCACTACACTTTGATATCCTCATGTGACCGTAGTTGATAGGCAGTTTAATGTTATTGCCGGTTTGGTTGCAACTTCTCTCGCCACTATATTAATCGGCTGTATATGGAGTAGGGCTTGTTATGCTCAGGCAGGCTGTTCTCTGAACCTTTGTTAGTAGGTTGGTGATGGTTAGTTTGTCAGTTGGCGTCCACCATACCACAATGCCGTATAGCAGTATAGGACGAACTACTGATATATATATCCAGTTGGCGATTTTAGGAGAGAGGCCCCACCGCGACCCTACCTCCTTTTTGCAGGAATATAAGGCGATGTTGGCCTTTCTTACACGTTCCAATACGTTAAGTCTAAATAACAGTTTTCTGTCTAGAATTATTCCTAAAAATTTTTCACTTTCAGAAAAGACTAGATCTGTTCCATTTATCCGAGGTGGAGGGTCCACATGTGGGACGTTATTCATCCTAGTAAAGAGAACCAATTCTGTCTTGTATGGGTTTACGCACAAACCGCTGCTTCTGGCCCATCTAGCCAATTTGTTCAGAGCCACCTGTAGAATGTCTCGGAGGACGTTTTGGAATTTGCCACTCACTGCGATTGCAACGTCGTCCTCATAAGCCACGACCTTGCAGCCACAACGTTCCAGATCTAGCAGGATTTCATTCACCGCTAGGTTCCAAATTAGTGGAGACAGTACTCCTCCTTGTGGGGTCCCTCTGTTTACAAACCTTGTTAGAGTTGGGGACCCAAGACATGCTGTTATGCGTCTTCTGTTGAGCAGACTTTGAATTAGTCTAATCAAACTAGAGTTAACTTTTAGATGTGACAGTGCCGCAATTACTGCATCTGAGTGAATGTTGTTAAAAGCCCCTTCTATGTCAAGAAATGCCACCATGGTGAATTCCTTGAAATGCAGGGACTGATTCTGTAGACTTCCCCTTATTGTAAGCATGTTGGTTCACCGACAGGGGTTTTGTATCCAAGTTTTCCCTAATGAAATAATCTAAAAGCCTTTCCAGACCTTTCAATAGGAAGGAGGATAGGCTAATTGGTCTGAAGTCTTTTGGCCTAGTGTGTGATATCTTCCCCGCTTTTGGTATGAATACCACTTTGGTATCCCTCCATCGATTCGGGATGTATGAAAGCCTGATACAGGCTACATAAAGTTTCTCCAGCCAGGGGATAATGTATTTCAACATTTTCTGCATTTCTGCTGGAGTGATGCCGTCTGGTCCAGGCGACTTGAAGGGCTCAAAGCTATTAATAGCCCAGCTTATTCTGGATCACTCAGTCAACAAGCTAGCGACGTTCGCAGTCCACTCGCACTCTTGTTGGTCCTGCTGATCCTCTGGTTCTGTTAGAGAGTTCCCCGGGAAATGTGTATCGAGCAGTACATTGAGCGACTGCTCGCTGTTTTTGGTCCAATTATTTGCCTCATCCTGCGAATAACCCACTGTACAGGGTGAAGCTGATAGTATTTTCCTCAGCCTTGCGGCGTCGGAGACCTTTTCCACTTCGCCACAGAAGGTATACCAAGAGCGTCTTTGCGCCTTTCTAAGCTCCTTCTTATAGATCTTGAGTTGCTCTTTATAGGCATCCCAAACATTAGCGACCCCAGTAGATTTAGTCTTGTTGAATAGCTTGTTGCAGGTCTTTTTCATAGCCGTTAGCTCTGAAGTTTTGGACAGGCTTCTTCAAGGGAACTACTGAATGATGCGGGATATGCTCGACCAGATTATCCAGACCGGCTTTGTCATTTGGTTCGTACAGAAGTTTGGAGTTGAGGACTTTCTTGAAATTCTTTTCATACAGGTGCCACTTTGTCTTTCTCATATTTCTGTGGACGGCAGGTTCAGGCGCTTTTTCAGCGACTTTGAACTCAATATGTATAATGGTGACATGAGAATGAGTGGTCGTCCAGTACATTCCACCCAATAATTTTGTCTGACAGCCGGTCAGTAGCAAACGTTACGTCTAGTACTTCTTATCTGTCTTTAATTGTAAAGGTCGGTTTATTACCTATGTTACAACTACTTAAATTGGTAGTTAGAATAAAGTCAAGAAGCGAATCACCCCTATTGTTTATATCCGTACTACCCCAGATAGTATGAAGAGCGTTCGTGTCTGCGCCAACAATCAGCTCGACCTCGTCAGACGTTGCTTCTTCTACTCCTTCCCTGAATAGAGCAGTCGGTACTACAGCTTCATAAGACAAGTAACTGGAGACCACCCAATATATGCCATTACCGATAGACCAGCAGATGTTTGGTCTTCACCACTTAAATTAGCCAGGAGAAAGATACTTAGATATTTCCTGGCCAAAATGCAGGTTCTTGGAGTTCCTTCACAGTTGGGCACACGCAGTTTAAAGTTGGGTGTCCTGATACCGCATTCCTCCCATTGCGTAGGGCTCCTGTATCAGGACGATGTCTACTGCACCTGTGGACAGGTGCAGCAATAGAGCCGCTGAGGCTGCTTTAGCGTGATGGAGGTTAATCTGTAAAATTCTTACCATCATTGGTAATTGACAGATTAACATCCACCCCGACAAGGGTGTTATCGAACTCTTCGTCCATATCATCGAGAAGCATATCCCCGCCAGATGCGTCAAAGAGTCCGGTGACTACCCTCAGCCCCCTGTATCATAAGTAGAGCTTTTGTCCTCAGAGTAGACACGTTACAGGTCTTCCGTTAGAGTTGGAGTCACCAGAAATAATGGGCGTGGATACCTCCGCGCTTCCAGAGAGCTGTGTATCAACCACGGTGGACGACTCACCTTCCGCAGTGGGAGCTATATCCTGCTTGTATACCTTCAATCCTATAGTCTCGAAGCCATACTGTAAGGTTGCACTTGCACGTTGTATATGGGAGGTGGATTTAGCGTTTAGGATCAAATTGACCTGCCGTTTTTTACCATCCGCCTCACCCACCTTGCTGATTCTTCAATTATGGACGGGCAGACCAGGATTGGAATCTTTTATTATTTCAAATATGTCAGCCGGGTTGAAGGGCTCTTCTGTAACCCAGGTGATGGCTCTAGGGTGACTAGGGATGTTGTTTTTTTCCAACTTCCATCCAACTGGGCACCCGGCCACACCTCACCTGCTCGACTCAGAGCAGCCTTACACAGGTCTACTGATCTGGCATCACCGAAATAAAAGAGCTTTACTCTCTCCTGATCCCATCCTGCATCTTTGCAGATTGGTGGTGTGCCCGGCATTTCTCTACGGCTCCATTTGTCGTTGAGGATGGATCCATCCTCACTACTTCTGTCTATAACGGCCATCACTAGACTCTCCTCGCCACTTCATTGAAGGGCTTGGTGAGTGTCCTGTTTATGGTGACATTAGGGCCTCTTGCCTTTTTCGAAGGCAAGAGGGGTTCATCAGGTGATCTGATTCTTTTGGCTTTATTAGCCGTTAAAACAGCTGAATTTGTGGCTCTTTCAGCCGGCTGATTGGCCTTAGAAGCATCTAAGACCCCTTTAGCCCAGGTAGGTGACTCTTTTTGTTTTTCGGTAAGAGCCGAAACCTCAACAGCCTCCAACTTCGTCAAAACTCTGAGCGCTATCCGGTGCTCATTGTGCTTCCGTTTTGATGGTCGGACATGACGTTTTCCCCTCACCGTACCACCTGTTGTGAGTACTGGGGGGAAATTTTCACCATGTTTGGCCAAGACCAACGGAGGGACAGTAGGACGATTGGGGAATTTTTTTTGTCTGTATTAGCCCGTAATAGGTACTACGATGTAGGCCTTACAGACTTTGTACAATTTTTTTTGCGATTGCGTAATAGGTACTGCGTAATAGATTTTAACTATCCGCTCTGTGCTAAACACGTCCGTTCACTACGCCTGATCAGCAACGATTCCGAAACGAAATCACAGGTATTAGCTGTGAAGATCCTCACGCGGCTTTCAAGGACGTTATCGGAAGACAAACTATGTATAAAGTCACGAACATATTCTTTAATAAAACACCCTTTGTAGAAGTTCCCGGAACGAGATGTTTGGTTTAGATCTGAAGAGCTGCCTAAGAAGTTTGCAGTATTCACTGACGGATCAAAAGAAAACTAGAAAAACCTACATACATCAGGGCGAAATTAATTCCGGACCACATTATCGAACCAAAAAAACTAGTTGTCACTTGAAGCAATAGAGAATCATAGACTCCAAACTAGTGGATCATTATTTCCTTAGGTTTTAAAAAGTATAAGTCTTGGATAAATTAAGCCAAACATGAAATGGAAAGGACTAATTCAGCGTTTCAGCTTCAATTACGACCGTGTCTTAGACTTGCGATAAAAATCTCAACAGCCAGTTTTACGAGTACTAGAGGTAGGACCACCTGATGAGACGCCAGCATTTCAAGCTACTGCAGAATGCTTGTTTATGGTGAGTATAATGAAGTGGAGAATCAACACATCTATAAATATATAGGGCCCAAATAGAAAAGGTAGGAAAATATGATTCGGTATTTATTTTGAAGAATATTATGTATGCAGTATCGTATCATTCAAATGGGAGCCTCAGCTTAGGCGGCAATATGTATTGCGATGTTCTGGCAATTGCAGTTCGTGTCCAGAGTAGTAGACCTGTTAGCATAGAATATTGGTAATTCTACCGAAAGATGGCGGGATGGATTATGTAAGCGATATTTTCCTCCGATTAAAGGTGGAATATCTCAAATATGCATTGTAAAAAGTGGAATGACGGTTTCAAATATTACTTTAACGCTTCTGTGTGTATAAATGTTTGCATGCAAATCAGTTAGCAGAGAATATACTATATGAAAAATATCAGATCTACAAATCGAAAGATTTATGAGGCAGGGAAGGCAATTCCATAGGGAACTGGAAATGCCCTCTCGATGTATCAGAATCGTGTAAGGAGTAGAATGTTGAAATGAAAAGGGAAGCAACGATCATGTCAACATGTAGTAAACAAATTTTCTACATCTGAAATTACTCATGAATTGACACAGGTCTACCTAATAGATTCCAAAAGCAACATTTGTATGACTTTATGAGCACTTGTGCAAAAGAGTCACATTCTGACGGGACAAGTCCCGTGTTAAGTTCGCTGATGAAGATCCAATTTAGGATCACAAGAATTTGGTCTTTTCTACTTCTTTGGATATTTTTTTCTGTCGGCGTCATCTCAACCTAACTCGAAAATATGACATGATTAACAGTATTTACCTTTCATTTAATTCGATTAAACCATTTTTTGTTGAATTAACATATTTCACACAGCTCGTAGTGTTAACGGCAAGGCACTCTAGCAAATTTGATGTATTTGTCGTATCGTTTTGCTCTGATGACGGCTCTTCATCGCCCGCTCCAGCCGGTGTAGTTGAACGTAGAGTGGTGTAATTGCCGGCAGCCTAAAGGTAAGTACACACGATTTGCAGATCGGACAACATTGCAAGAAAAATGGCGGAAAAATGCAACCCTGTGAATTTACAACCGTGTAAACACACAATTTTTGTTTTGCAACGTTAGCAGAAAAGTAATTGCGAGATAATTTGCAGATTGTTATATGTGCGAAGTTTATGCATGTGACAACGGCGCCATTGCCAGAAAAACATTTTTTTGCAACTCTGTCTATAATGTATTTTTATTGGCAATCCTGTATATTAATATTTACAAAATATATTGTAAATATATGAAATTGTAATGTTTTCTTGCAATTGTCTGAACTGTCAATTCACCTTTGCCTAACAATCTGCTATTGTCCGTATATTTGCAGCACTTTAACAGGGTTGATAACGTTTGCCGATCTGGCAATCGTCTATACTCAGCTTAAGTCATCGATTGGAACAAATCACGTTACGTAAGGTTATTCACCGTCAGACCGAGTTTACTCAAAATTCGATAAATAGTTCAAGCATTTGGACCTTTTGTTAGTACAGACGATGATAATTGTGTTAAAGGGTCGTGGACTATTTTTGCTTTGTTACAGTAAAATTGTTTTTTTTTTTTTTTTTTAATTTTCTTCCGGCATCTATGACGTCCGATGGATATAAACTTTGCCTTATTGCCACATTCATATTCGAAACCGGAACTGTAGCTTCCGCTGACCTCTGTAAATCCATGTCGCTTCCGTCTCTTTTTGCGAGTTCTGCAGGGGCAAACACTGAAGTTCCTAATTTGTTTCCATAGCAAACGTAGAGGCGGATAACTTAGCATTGGTTGAGTTTTTCTCTGCTTTACTCGGTGGCCGCTCAAACTTTAAAATTGTTCTTTGAAGTTGTTTTGCCAAAAAAGAAAAGAAACAACTGTTTGGCTGCTTAACGCTGCAGTGAATAGCTTGGAAATGCCGCGAATTTTATTGAATCTTATTTTCAATGAGGCAATTGTTGTACTTTCTTTCACACAAGGGGTTCAATGCTTTGCAAAGAAACAGATAAACACTTATTTCGTTGTGTCATCACTAAATGGCAAAATTCTGAAACGAATTGCGAAATATTAAATTTTTGATGGGAAATACTATAATTAAGTTTCTATGTAGTGATAGAGTATTTGGTAGTGTTTTCAATGGGGAATATAATGAGTTTGTCAAAATGTGAACTTTGTCGAAGAATAGTGTTTAAAAGGAGAGCGAGCGGTGACAAGAAATAACATTTCTGATGATAAAGAGACGAACAGAAACAAGTAAGAAAATCTCAGTCGGAGAAGCCGATTAAGTTATACCCTCACTTTGTGAGTAATGTAATATGGTACAAAGGGTGGGAGATGCAAGTCAGTCTATAGCAGGTTCTCCATCACTGCCCCCATCCAAGATTTGAAGGTTTCGTGCATCTCCATATAACAACAATTTTGAAAATGGTTTCAATAAGATTATTACAAAAAAATGTATTTATAAAATTTTTGATTTAGACATTTTCAACCTGTATCTACAAAATGTTATGTTAGGTTGGTGTAAATTTTCCCATAATATGTTGACATTTTGATCCATTTTGCAGTTTTGTTTGTTTTTTGATAAATATAACGGTTAGACGTCTGTTGGTGTGCTTGTCGACAAATTTGGCGAGCCTACCTTAAGTTGTACAATAACTTCACAAAAGGAAGTTCGCACTCTATACGGATCAGAACTTGACGGATAAGAACATGACTAAGTTTGTTCACAAATATTATACATATTACGACCAAAAGAAATGTGGCATGAACTTGATGGGTTCATGTCTACATGATTCGACTTTTTTCTATTCCAAAAACTGAAAATGCAAATGAAAGGAGGGAATTTTTGTACAGCATTACACTGTACAAAATTTCAAGTCTTTGTATGCACTGGTATTATAGTTATAAGCCGTTAACTTTGGGTGTACAACGGCCCATTTGTGTGGGAAGTCCCAAAAGGGGCTGTACAATAATGCACATTTCACGAATTTTTTGCACTTGTATTAAAGTTATAAGCACACGCTGAAAAAAATCGCTTGTCGTATATTATCCCAAACATATTCTGCTTGAAATATATACATGTTTAGGTTAAACTCGAAATATATTGTATTTGGCACAGATAAACATAATATATTTGGGAATATGTTGTTCTAAAAAAATTTTGTTTAGCCCCAAATTTTTTTAATTTGGGACTTTATTTATGAAACAAATATTTATTTGCATTTAAATATTCCGAAAATATTTCAATACATTAATTTTAAGACAAGCTCTATGTTTTGCAGCATTTCAACGATAACTATTTTTAAGGAATTTTAAATGTTCGTAAAATTCCTTTATATATACTTGAAGGGTTGATAACAAACAAATAAAAAGAAATAACAAAATAGCGGTTTAAAACAAATGTTATTGCTACTTTTGTCATTATAAATTGTATGGTATTACTCGAAATCAATGAAAAATTCAATATTAAATTCGAAGAATCTGCCAAGTTTTGACAAGCTTGTTTTTAAACAAAAAATATTTGCAGAAATTCCTAAATAATAATTTTATTTGTATGTAAACACATATTTTATTTGAGAAAATTAGTTTGCAAATGTATTTTATTGTAATACATTAATATATCCGTCTCAAATAAATTTTATTGATTTTCAAATAAAATTTATTTGCTCAGAAATATATAATATTTAAAAATTTGAGTTCCAAATATTTTTCATTCGATATAAATATACCAAAAAAGGCGATTTTGCCCCGTGCAGTTCAATTTTGATACAAAATGGCCATTTTGCTTATGGTGGTAGCGACTAATAAAATAATACAATGTGTGGAATTTCAGAAGATTATAATAAGTAGTTTAGAAGTAATTAAAGAATCAACATTTCACTAAATGTTAACCCTTTGTGTGGGAGGTACCAGAAGGAGTGGACCAATATGGCCCATCTTCGAACATAGCCGGAGATAGAAAAAAATATTACCGTATACCAAATTTGAAGTCAATCGGTTACTCCTCGAGAGTAATCGTGCACACCAGCCAGCAGACAGACGGACGGACGGAAATTTCTAATTCGACTTAAAATGACCCAAAACTAATATCCGCCGAACATACTTAGGGTCTTAGATCACTCCTTCGATGTATTACACTTTTGGTCCGTAGCAAATGATATATGTATATGTACATACTCTCGTATCACTAAAGTGAGGGTACTTTTAGCAGTTTTTGTTTCTAAAACTGACAAATGAAGCTGTAGTTTTAAAATTTTTGATTGTTACTTAAATTAGATTGAAAACTGAATAATATCAGTGGGTTTATGCAATTCCAATACGACACAACATTATTAGATTTGTTCATTTGTGTCGAACATTACGAGGTTGCTATTTATATTTCGGTCCTGGCAATGCTGGTGTTGCCAGAACTTGAAACTGGAACTTCCATTGGAAAGTATGACATTTTTTAGCATAACTTCACTCAGACCGTTTTTGTCACTCAGACGATTGAATTCATTAAACCAGTTGTTCACAATGCTATAGGATGGTGGCCGCCGAGATGTTCACGAGTTAATTCCATTTTTTGCCAAATTAATTTCTTCAAGTCACTGTAAACAACACAAATGATGGTCGTACGTCAAAACGTTCGAAGTACGTTTATGCTACAAAATGTCAAACTTCCAATGGAAATGTTAGATGGCGCAAGGCAACACTTAGTGCTGTCTAGGTCAGAAATATATATAGCAACCCTCGTACTTTTCGGGTTAAATTTATTTGATTCCAAGACTTTGATTGGAATTAAAAAAATGTATTTATTACTTATTTTCAATCAAAAAATGTAATGAGTATAATTTTCACCAATACTTTACGCCCCCTGATATGCTGCTACTGCCCTCAGACGCGAACCACCCTTTGAGAAGTTCTGGTATACAGTTTTTGGAAATCTATCTATAATAATGGGTGATCTAAGTAGAGATACTTTTTTTCAAAAGCCTTTTTTTGACAGATCACGTGTGAGACGTGTCATGCTGTCATGTTATTTTTGTTAAGTATTTTTTTGGCATTTCATCATGGAAAGACTTACGCCTGAACAATGCCCAGCAAAAACTTGGTAAGTACATGTCATTACCACTTGCATTACCAGATAATGACATATCATTACCCTCTGCATTACATGTAGTCAACAAATAATGACTTACTTATATTGACATAAATATGTACTTATTTGTAAGTTATTTTAAGTCGGGTATTGAAAAATATGCGACAACACCAATTTTTATTAAAGAAACATTGATTTGATTTAGAAACTTAGTAACATTTCGAGTAAAAAACATCTCGTCATATTTAATTATAAAGGGTTTTCCAACAAGAGGTGTTATTTTGGTATTCAAAGAAAAATGCCATTTTTTGAGATAAATGAACGGATGTTTATTTCATAATAAAGAGGAAGGTATGCCGTTAATAATGAAAAACAACATCAGCCAAATGGCCACTACGACCACGCTTACAGGACCATATCCTTTTAAAGAAATTTTCCATAACCAAATCGCAAAGTGGCTGCCCTATGTCCTTGACAGCCTCACGAATTCTATCTTTGAGGTCTTGAATCGACGCTGGGCTTTTGGCGTAGAGCTCATCTTTCACGTGGCCCCAAAGGAAGAAGTCGCAAGGTGTTAAATCACAAGATCTGGGTCGCCAATTGTGATCACCTCTTCGAGAGATAACACGGTCCGGAAACTTTTCCCGTAAAAGAGCATGGTTTCGATGCTTGTGTGGCACGTAGCGCCGTCTTGTTGAAAGTAAACGTTGTCCAGATCAATACCATCCAACTCCGACCATAAAAAATCATTAATCATCTCTCGATAGCGCAATCCATTCACCGTAACTGTGGTCATTGGACCCCGCCGGACCATAAACCGCATATAAGTCTTAAGACCCAAGTCTTTATGCAAGATACGGGGTAATGACGTTTGTGGAATGCCCAATTCCAAAGAACGACGAGGAATGGACAAACCTGGGTTTTCTTCAACACTTTGGGCTACAGCAGCAATATTCTCACTTGTTCTTGAGCGACGTGCACGGGTTTTATTCTTCGCATCACTAACTTGTCCCAACAGCTCGAATTTTGCCACCAATATTGCGGTCCGAGAAGGTGCTTCACGACGACCCAAAAATGCTTTAGTTTTGCGAACTGTGACTGCAAGATTTTTACCATGTTTGTAGTGAATTTTAATAATTTCAATTCGTTGTTGAATAGTATATCGTTCCATTTTTAGTAATGGCGAAGTTTTTGCTTGTCAAATGTCAAAGAAGCTTCAGAAGTGACAGCTACCGAAATACCGGGTAATTCAAAATAACACATCTTGTTGGAGAACCCTGTATATGATATATATACACACATATGAAAATCATTATTGGTAAGGTGTTATAAAACCCCTTATTAAAATGACAATATCAACTACTTATATGTGGGATATTCATAAGCGTGGGGGTAAGTAGTTATTTGTTAACTCTTCAATGCTTGCATTGAAGTTTCACTTTCCTCCAATGTCATGCCCATGCAAAAATAATCTGAAGAGTGGCTAAATGGTAAGTCGTTATTTCTTTTGAATTTGCCAAGTTACCTGGTAACGAGTGTATTTGCCGAGTTACTAAATTTGTAAATCTAAATTAACGTTTCTTTAGTAAAAATTGATTTTATTAGACATATATACGAGAATATATATTATTATATATAACGAGATATATTTTTTATTCGGAATGTTACTAAATTTCTTATCAAATCAACTTTTCTGTAATAAAAACTGTTGTGGTTGCATATTTTACAATACCCATCTTAAATTAAATTACAAATACATAACTATGTCAATATAAGTAAATCATTATTTGTTGACTACATGTAATGCAGATGGTAATGACATGTCTTACATGCTAATGCAATGTACAATGACATGTACTTACTTTTGATGGGCATATTCCGAGTAAAAAATATGTCTCGTCGTATTTAATTATATATGATAAGTAAAAGGTTATGAAAATCATTACTGGTAAGGTGTTATTCAACCCCTTATTAAAATGGCAATAATAACTACTTATATGTTGGATCTTCGTACGCGTGGAGGTAAGTAGTTATTTGTTAGCTCTTCGTATGCTTGCATGGAAGTACTTTCCTTCAATGTCATGCCCATGTAAAAATAATCTGAAGGGTGGCTAAATGATAAGTCATTATTTATTTTAAATTTCACTTACCCGCCAGGTTACCTGGTAATAAGAGTTTTTGCTGGGTGTTTACAAATTATTCAGTTTTATTATCAAAATAATCGTTCGCCAATTGCGCTAAGTAATTTTTTTTTAAATCCAAAAAAACACTTTCCAGTCGTCCCACGACCTTGACACCCATGAACAATATTTTAGCTCTCGTTAAGAGCTCTCTCTCTTTGCCATTGACCGATTCCCGATCCGACGTACACGAATTATCGGTCCATATTTCTTCAAAAATTATGCCGTTGAGAACGTAACCGTCAATGGCGACCGTTATCGTGCCATGATTACCGACTATTTGATGCCTGAAATTGAAGCTCGTGATCTCGGCGACATTTGGTTTCAACAAGACGGCGCCACTTCCCACACATCGCATCAATCAATGGATTTGTTGAGAGAACACTTCGATGAGCAGATAATTTCACGTTTTGGGCCGATCGATTGACCACTAAGATCGTGTGATATCACACCGTTAGACTTTTTCCGGTGGGCATATGTAAAGTCTAAAGTTTATGCGGACAAACCCGCTTCGATTCAGGCCTTGGAGCAAAACATCACGCGTGTCATTCGCCAGTTACCAGTCGAAATGCTCGAACGAGTCATCGAAAATTGGACTCAACGGATGGACCACTCAGATGGTCTACGTCTCAGACGTAGCCGCGGCCAACATCTAATAGACATAATCTTAAAAAAAAAAATGCCACAGAATGTTCTTACAAATGATAATAAACATTCCCCATTCAATATGAATTTTCTGTGTTTTTTCTTTAAAAAAGTAGGGAACCTCGAAATGGATCACCCTATATAAAAGAGAGTGTCTGTTTGTGGGTGTGTTTTTTTTTTGTGTCATTGTTTGTTCCGTATAGACGTCTAAACTTCTGGACCTATCTTCTTGAAATTTGCACAGAATGTTCAAGGGGATGTTGAACATAGGTTACGTGAATTTTCGAAATATGAAGTGGGCGAGGTCGCGCCCATATGAGCCAAGTTTTGATATTGAGTGAAATTTTTAGCTAGAGTGCTGAAATTTTGTGTGCATATGTTTCTGGTGGTAGTCTACATGATTGGTCTAAAAATGGGCGCAATCGGACCAATGGGCGTGGCCCCGCCCATTTAGGCCAAATTTAAAAATTGATATATCTTGAACATTCAGTCAGAATTTATTCGAACATTCAGTCAACAATTTGTTATCGAGAGTGCTGTTATGTCGTGTACATGTATCATGTATCTGGTGGCCCTCTACGTGATTGGCCGAAAAATGGGCGAGATCAGACCAATGTACGTGGCCCCGCTCATATAATTTTTAAATTGAGATATATAGCACAATTTGTTAGCGAGAGGGCTCTAGTTTGGGTATATGTACCTAATGGCAGTTAACGTTATTTGTTCAAAAATGGGCGGGATGGAACCAGTGGGCGTGATATAGCCCGTGTGAGCCAAGTTTTGAAATTTATTAGCGAGATTGCTGTAATGTTGTGTGCATATGTTGGTGGTTGTTTACTTACATGATTGGTCCAAAAATGGACGGGATCGCAAATATGGGGCAACGAAGTGAACCGGGTCGTTTAACGTTTAATTGATTGCTACAGAAGTTATGGGAATGTTGGCCCGAACTTAGCCTAAGATAGGAAAAACAAGTAAAAAAGTTCAGTCTGGTAAACCGACTTATGAACCCCCTCACCTTGAGTCACAAAGAAATATTAGTAAATGTATTTATTTTTTTGTTTTAATTAAATAATTATCAATTTGAATTGCATTTAATAACTTTAAAGTATGCACTGGTATTAAAGTTATAATTTGTTAACTTTTGGTGTAAAATGGTCCATTTGTGTGTGGGGTACCAAAAGGGGCGTGCCAATAACGTCCATTTTTCTCTGGACTTTAGGTACTACAAAAGCATTACACTGTAAAATATTTCAAGTGTTTGTATGCACTGGTATTAAAGTTATAAGCTCTGGTAACTTTTGGCACAAAATGGTCTATTTGTGTGGTAGGTACCAAAACGAACGTGGCAATAATGCCCATTTTTTACTGTATTGTAGGTGCTATTAAACCATTACACTGAACAAGATTTCAAGTCTTTGTATGCACTGGTAATAAAGATATAAGGTATAAACTTTTGGTTCAAAATTGTCCATTTCAGTTACCAAAAGGGGCATGGCAGGTAATAGTGACTAATAAACTAATACTATGTATAGAATTTCAAAGGATCCAAAGAAGTAGTATAGATGTTATAAAATAATCAATATTTCAGTAAATGTTAACCTTTTGTGAGGGAGGTACTAGAAGGAGTGGAAGTCAATCGGTTACTCCTTTCGAGAGTTATCGTGCGCACCACCCAGCAGACAGACAGACAGACGGACTGGCATTGCTCATTCGATTTAAAATGACCCAAAACGGATATCCGCCGAACATACTTAAGGTCTTAGGTCACTGCTTCGATGTGTTACACTTTTGGCTTTTTTTAAACCACCAGAAGTACTACTTGTATAAGGTGTGTCAAAATACAGAGGGTATCAGAGTTTGAAATATGTATGCATAATTCGAATAAAAGCAACAATTAAAACTAAAATTCAGCAGTTTTGCCAATTTTTTTTTTATAAAATATATTTGGAAATATTTACAAACAATAATTTTATTTGTGTTTAAACACATATTTTATTTGAGAAAATTAGTTGGCAAATATATTTTATTCTAATATATTAACATATGGGTTCTAAATACATTTTATTGATTTTCAAATAAAATTTATTTGCTCGCAAATATGTAATATTTAAAAATTTGTGTTCCAAGTATATTTTCTTTCTATTCAAACAAATCAAAAAAGGCGATTTTGCCCCGTGTATTGTTTGGAATTTCATCATGGAAGGACTTACGCCTGAACAACGTTTACAAATCGTTTAACTTTATTACGAAAATTCACGTTCTGTGAGGAATGTGTTTCGTGCACTTCGCTCAACTTATGGTCAACATAATCGGGGCTTACGATCACGTGTGAGTCGTGTCATGCTGTCATATTATTTTTGTTAAATATTGTTTGGCATTTCATCATGGAAGGACTCACGCCTGAACAACGTTTACAAATCGTTCAACTTTATTACGAAAATTCACGTTCTGTGAGGAATGTGTTTCGTGCACTTCGCTCAACTTATGGTCAACATAATCGACTCATTGAAAATTGGACTCAACGGATGGACCATCTGAGACGTAGCCGCGGCCAACATTTGATAGACAAAAGCTTCAAAAAATAAATGCCAAAGAATGTTCTTTCAAATGATAATAAACATTCCCCATTCAATTTGAATTTTCTGTGTTTTTTCTTTAAAAAAGTAGGGAACCCCGAAATGGATCACTTGCATAGGTCGAATGAGCAATGTCCGTCCGTCTGTCTGTCTGTCTGCTGGCTGGTGCGCACGATAAACGAGTAACCGATTGACTTCAAATTTGGTATGCGGTAATATTATTATCTATCTCCATATTGATCTACTCCTTGTGGTACCTCCCACACAAAGGGTTAAAATTAGTGAAATATTTATTCTTTAATAACTCCTATACTACTTATTCGAATATTCTGAAATTCTACACATAATATAAGTATATTAGTCGCTATTACCTCGAGAAAAATGGGTGAAGTTGGCATGCCCCTTTTGGTACCTCCCACACAAATGGACCATTTTGCATCAACATTTAATTGCTTATAACTTTAATACAAGTGCATACAAATGCCTGAAATTTTTTACTGTATAATGTTTTTGTACTGTCTATAGTCCGGTAAAAAATGGGCATTATTGTACAGCCCATTTTGGTACCTCCCACACAAATGGACCGTTTCGTACCAAAATTACAAAACGGCTTGTAAATTTAATACCAGTGCATACCAACACTTGAAATTTTGTACAGTGTAATGCGGTTATAGTGTCTATAGTCCTGTAAAAAGTGGGCGTTATCACCCCGCCCCTTTTTGTACCTCCCACACAAAATGACCAAATCATCCCAAAATTACATAGCTCGTAACTTTAATATACCAGTGCACATAAACGCTTATAGTTCGGCACAATGCAATATATTTAAGAATCTACTGTTTACCGAAAAATAGGTGTATTTGGAAAAACCCCTTCCGGTACCACCCAAAAAAAACTGACAGATTTTTAGTGTGATGTTATATATTACATTACTCTCAAAGTGAGGGTATACCTTAGTCGGTTTACCCGACTGAAACTTTCTTACTTGTTTTCTATATTTATGTATATAACACATATGTATGTATTCTTCTAACTTATTTTTCGCTTTATATATTCCAACAGGTGTAAATATGTCCCTCAAAATTCATTTCTTGCATTTTCATTTAAACTTTTCCCCGAGAATCTTGGCGACGTAAGCTACGAACAGGGGGAAATGTTTCACCAAGAAATGAAGTCCATCGAGCGGCGTTACCAAGGGCACTGGGATGAAAGAATGATGGGAGATTATATTTGGTTCCTCATTAGAGAAACCGATTCCGAAATCTACAAACGTCAACAAAGCTTACTTCTAATGAAACTTGTAGATGTAAATAAACTCAAATGCACATAATATAAATAAAAATAACAAATAAAATCGCTATTTAAACAGAAATTAAAAAAAAAATTTTTTTTGAAATTCTCTTACCTCTACCAAAAAGCTATAATTTCTACATTTATTCATAGATTTTTTTCAAATAGTCATTATTTTCTTCGCTAGAAAAACTTTTAAAAAATGGAATCAAATATTTTTTCGATTTTTTATGTTTTTTTTGTCCCAGGAAATTTTTATTTTTTTTTTTTTAAAAAATCTACTTTTTCCAAATTGTTTAATGACTGTTACTTAACCACTGTTTTTAAGTGAAAGGGATATTTTCAACATTGGTAGCCCACATTAATAGCTTCAATTTAACGTATAAGTCGACCTGATCGGGCATATACTCCAAAAATTATAGTGCAAATACTAAGGGTACCTTCGACGATATTAGTATTTTTAATAAAAATTTGGTTAGCAGTTCTTGTTAAATTCAATTTACTGCTTCCATAAGTATTTCAGCTGATTTAAGTTAAAGATACTGAATTCTGAAGATGATAGAGTGGTGTCTATCGAAACTGCAGTCAATTCTACCAAGCAATTAAAACTCTCTACCAATTTTTGTATTTGTAGACAGAAAGTAAATGAAACATATGGTCTCAAACCAAAAATAAATTCGGACTGAATAATAAAAATTTTTTTAGACTTAGTTCGTTGACTTAGTTCGGCAAAATACGGGTTTGGTTAGCAGTTCTTGTTAAATTCAATTTACTGCTTCCATAAGTATTTCAGCTGATTTAAGTTAAAGACATACACTATTGCTACTGAATTCTGAAGATGATAGAGTGGTGTCTATCGAAACTGCAGTCAATTCTACCAAGCAATTAAAACTCTCTACCAATTTTTGTATTTGTTTCTATTACATTCTTGGAATAGACAGAAAGTAAATGGAACATATGGTCTCAAACCAAAAATAAATTCTTACTGAATAAAAAATTTCTCCATAAAAAATTTTTGGTTTTGATTTTATATAACAGTATGTAAAAAAAATTATTTTTAGCTCTAGGACACAAAAATTTTTTTGGTTTTGCTTAGTGTTATTGCCCAACATGCATATCTTTAAACTTAGTACATCTGCATAGAAAGTACTGGCATGCTGAACTGTCCTCGCACAATCTCCGCCAGTTACTGACCTGACCAGGCCCATATAACCGAACGCTGTACCGTAGGAACACGAAGTTTTCTCCTAACAACCGTTTTTCAAATATCCTTTATGGGGTAAATACATTGGGAAATATGGACCTACCCTTAAAACGAGTGCTTCCCGGACGAATTTTCTTTAAAAACCAATTTAATTCTTGAGTGACGTAGTTCATTATCGTAAGTATAACAAGGTCTCTGGTATTATTTATGATTTCAATTCATTTATATATCGATGGCTTATATCCATTTGTGTCTATATCAAAAAACCAAATTTTTAAGGAGAGCAAAAAAACTGTTTTATTATCACATTATTTGAGCTTCAGCGAACTTTTGTTCTACGATATGTTCTACATATTGCTACTATGTGCTACAAACAAAAATATTTGAATATAATCAATTGTACGCGAAGGTCTGAAATATAGCCCTTGTTTTTCTTCGGAAATTTTCTATGTTTTGTGGAATTTGTAGGTATAGCAGCTTTTGTTGAAAATAAAAAATTTTGAACACAATTCAAATTAAAAGATATTTTGAAACTAAACTCCAAACTGTCTATGGATAAATAAATGGCTATTGGTAGGGCTATTTTCGGAGAAATTTTTCAATACGAAGTGTGGGTAGCCAAATGAAATACGATTTTGTCGCGATTCTGTATAAAAACCTTACATACGTTGAAAAGAACCCGAGTGTTCCCACATACAATGTGAAGACAACAACTTTTTACGACGGTATCAACTATTTTTGTATATTTGCAAATAGTACACGTAATGCTATATAGTTATGTTTTTATAGTTTATGTTATGATAAACGTTATGATAATCGGATGAAATCAATGACTTCAATTCTTGCAAATGCTTCCATTTACTCATAGAAATCGGAAGCTGACCGTGGTGTAGAGGTTGTTGTTCGAAAACAATTGAATTTCGCGATTTGTTGCAATATTTTAAAGTTATTTAGACATATAGTTTTCTACCTTTTCTGCGTTGTCCACATCATGTGCTTTTAAAAAGAAGCATTTCGCGATTTTTGCAATGTTTTTGCAAATATTTTGAAGTTATTTAAACATATTGATTTCTGCGTTACTCACATCTTTTTCTTAAACAAAAATTAATTTCGCGGTGTTTTGCAATATTTTGCAATTTTTTTAATGCAGATTGGACATAGTGTTTTCTAACTTTTCTGCGATACCCATATCAATGTAAATAGTTTAGACGTTTTGTAGATATCACACATAACTAGTTTTTCTCATATGTGCATTGAAAATGCATTCAATGTTATAACGTTTTGAATACAACCCGCAATTCATAATAAAAATATTACTCTACGTATTTTTCGATTTAAATATTATAAAAATCAATTCATTTTCTCGTTTTATAGCGCATTTCAGGTAATATTATATATTTTAGGATTCTGCAGTCAAAAGCATCAAATTTTCGCTATAAAGACGTCATTGCTTTCAACTATTTTGCAATATTCTTTATAAAGTAAAATTCACTCTTCACAGTAGGCATCTTAAACTTCGCTTAAGAAGGCTTATGAGAGTTACACGGGCTTACAAAATACATAAAATTTTAAATTTTCTTCCGCGGTTTTCTCTAAATGTATGTATTTTGCTAAAATTTGCAATACAGAATTGTAATCAGCGTGTCAACATCTACAGGAAAAGTTCATACCACATCGAAAAATTATTGAACTTGGCGGTTTTTAAATTGTAAGCAATTTGGAAAGCAAATAAAAAATGATAGTATAGCCTGATTTTTCTTCGTAAAAATACATAAAACAACATAGCCAAAAAAGAAAAATGTTAAAAAGGCGTGTTAGGATATTTTTTTTTTCAATCTAAAATTTACACCGTAGATCAATCATGTGAAGCAGAAGCGTTTGCCATCAAAATCTCATTTTCGAAAATCTAAATATAGCACCTTTTGGATATAACCCATCGATATATTATATTTTCTCATTGAAATTTACATTTTCTAATATGAGTTTACACATCCTACTATGAATTTACATGTTCTAATTATAAATTTACATTTTCCAATATGATTGTATATTCTCTCAATACAAATTTACAATTACAAATATAAAAATTACATGTTCTCATTGCAAACTTGAAAAGGTGTAGTTAACTGAACGAGGGATCATCCCCAAAATGTGTCACAATATGTTATCGAAGATGGGGAACATTATGGCATTAATAACTCAGTTTGAGCATAATTCGAGTTATGCTGTTATGGCTTGTGACCACAGATATATAGCATTTTTGAATTTATTTATTTTTATTTATTTTATTTATATGAATTACAATACAAAGTAAATTTATATTCTAATTATAAGGTCCAGGGAAAGGCCGGGTTACAAAGACCATATGGCTAAATTTTTGCAGCGACAGACCAGAGCCTCTGGTGGGAATCGAACCCACGACCCCCAAACTCATAGGCGAGTACGCTACCAACTCACCTACTGGGGCGCTCTTTTTGAATTTATATTCGAACTTAGAACATCAAAATCCTTTGAGATCGTATCCGATATATGCTCGCTAAGATTCGATTTGACCAGTGCAATATTGTAGGCCACTGTAAAGAAAGCAATGTCGATTATTTCAAAATTAGTTCTTGGTGTTCTCGTATATCTGGCTATAGAATGCCACCATTTTATTTTATTAATCGTGTTTCTGGTCAACATCTTAATGTGAACTCACTTTACAATAAGAAAGATATCATAAAAAAATATTAGGTTTGACATTTAAAATATCCACAGCTGTTTTGATATAGTTAAAAGAATGGGCTTCAATTTTGTAGTTTAACGATATAGTATCCCATCCGCGGAAAACAAATAAAATCGCGAATTATCAATGTACATTTTGTGCGTTTGTAAATAGCTTTCATATAAGCCACGGTCCATTCAAATCGGTCCACGTAGTCCGGAGATGCAATGGTCAAAATTTTAAACTTTGACACCCTGTACCTTTGTATCCCATCACGCTAGGAAGCTGTATTCTTGGTACACATCACACACATTGTACTTCTGCAACCCCACTAAGTTTTGACGCGATCGGAATAAAATTGAAAAAAGTGAAAATTTTGACATGTTTTTCCCCATATGTATACGAGCATGTATCGATTTTCATTAGAATAGATTGTGTTTAACAAAATTCCTAATTTCTACACCGCAATTTTCTTCTAGACCCTTGACAAAATATGCAAACGAAATCAATAGAGAAGTTAGAAATGTAAACGGTATACATATGTCACTGCGTTTTGAAATCGATGGATTGGCACAAATAATGTCAACGCTTTTTATACCCTACACCACAATGTGGTACAGGGTATTATAAGTTTGTTTCATTATACCCTACACCACACTGTGGTACAGGGTATTACAAATAACACAGCTAGACCCACCTTAAAGTATACCGATCGACTCAGAATCACTAGCTGAGTCGATTTAACCATGTCTGTCCGTCCGTCCGTCTGTCCATGTAAAGTTGTTCGTCGACTACAGGTCGCAATTTCACTCCGATCGTTCTGAAATTTTGCAGTTTAGAGTATGTCGCAGCTGTAGAGATCCCTATTGAATTTTGTTGAAATCGGTTCAGATTTAGATATAGCTCCCATATATATCTTTCGTCCGATTTGGCCCTTTAGTCCTATAGAAGCTGTATTTTACATCCAATCGTTTTGAAATTTAGAATGGTAGAGTTTCTTGATCCATGAACCAACATAGCCGAATTTGAAGAAAATCGGTTAAGATTTAGCTATAGCTCCCATATATACGTTTCGTCCGATTTTGCTCTTTAGTCCTGTAGAAGTTGTATTTTACATCCAATCATTTTGAAATTTTGAATGGTAGAGTTTCTTGATCCATGAACCAACACTACCGAATTTGAAGAAAATCGGTTAAGATTTAGCTATAGTTCCTATATATATGTTTCATCCGATTTGGCTCTTTAGTCCTGTAGAAGCTGTATTTTACATCCAATCGTTTTTATACCCTACACCACACTGTGGTACAGGGTATTATTTAAGTATAAAATGTCCCAAAAGTAAATTTATGTAAACAATTTAAACATGAATAACAAAATTTATATTTCAGAGTTATTCAATATTAGGAGAGTGGTGTAGGGTATTATATAGTCGGCCCCGCCCGACTTTAGCCTTTCCTTACTGGTTATAACCTCACTTTAGTGTGAAGAGGGTATATATCATTTTATTGATGTTTTAAAAAATGTATGTAGGTTTCTGTTTCATAAATAATATTTTCTTATCTTTTTATCAAAAATGTCAAATAAACCAAGTTGAAAAATCCAACGGTTCGAGTTATTCCCAAATGTTGAAATACCGAAAACCGATAGGCGGTTTTTAAATAGTACCCGATTAACGGGTGAGGTTTTTAATCTCCCTATGGCACTTAAAGGAAATGGCCTAAGCTTACGGTTGAGCAAAAAAAATGTGAAACATAATTTATTTTTATCCCCTCACCTTAGAGAGGAGGCTATTCACAGACTGGATCAAAAAAAGGTGATGACGGACAAACGCCAAAGTCAGGGACGAAAAAACAAACGCGAACGCGTAAGAAAATTTCATGAAACACTATTTTTTTTGGTAACTAATTTTCTTTGGTTTAAAAATAAAGCCATTCCTTAAACAAGACATATCAAAGAATTTAAAAAGTAAGAAAGTTTCAGTCGGGTAAACAGACTAAGGCATACCCTCACTTTGTGAGTAATGTAATATATACCATTACACTAATAAATCTGTCAATTTGTGTGGGAGGTACCGGAAGGGGTTTTTCCAAATACACCTATTTTTCGGTAAACTGTAGATTCTTAAATACATTGCATTGTGCCGAACTATAAGCGTTTATATGCGCTGGTATATTAAAGTTACGAGCTATGTAATTTTGGTACGATTTGGTCATTTTGTGTGGGTGGTACAAAAAGGGGCGGAGTGATAACGCCCACCTTTTACAGGACTATAGGCACTATAACAGCATTACACTGTACAAAATTTCAAGTATTTGTATGCACTGGTATTAACGTTGCAAACCGTTTACTTTTGGTACAAAACGGTTCATTTGTGTGGGAGGTACCAAAAGGGGCTGTACAAACATTATACTATAAAAAATTTCAAGCATTTTTATGCACTTGTATTAAAGTTATAAGCAGTTAAATTTTGATGCAAAATGGTCCATTTGTGTGTTAGGTCCAAAAGGGGCATGCCAACTTCACCCATTTTTCTCGAGGTAATAGCGACTAATATACTTATATTATGTGTAGAATTTCAGAAGATTCGAAAAACTAGTATAGAAGTTATTAAATAATCAATATTTCACTAAATGTTAACCCTTTGTGTGTGAGGTACCAGAAGGAGTAAACCAATATGGCCCATCTTCGAACTCATCCGGAGATAGACAAAAATATTACCGGATACCAAATTTGAAGTCAATCGGTTACTCCCTTCGAGATTTCTCGTGCGCACCAGCCAGCAGACAGACAAACAGACGGACGCACATTGCTCATTCGACTTAAAATTACCCAAAATGAATATCCGCCGAACATACTTGGGGTCTTAGGTCACTCCTTCGATGTGTTACACTTTTTTCCGTAGCAAATGATATATGGGCATTTCCGCCGAATGTTCAACCAGGGCCGAAAAATAAAATGTTAGTAATCATCGTATTTTATTGTGAATAATTATAAAAAAATTAGTACAAAATGTGTACATTTTTAGTTGTTTTCATGAGAAAATTTGCCTAAAAACTGAAAAATTGTATTTTTTCCATTTCAAGCTACTTTTACAGACAATTTTATATTTAATTATTTTACATATAAAAACATATGTTATGCTTGCACTCTTTCTACAAAATTTCTCTATTACAATTGATTAAGAAGAGAAAAATGCAAGGAGACCAAAAAAAAAGTTCGATTAACGATTAATTTAATGGTTAAAACAGATGGTTCGCGACCGGCACCTAAGCCAATTAAAAAAAAACCAATAGAGATAATTTATTGTGTGAATACTCGATAGAAAGCTACATTAATCCTCTCTTAAAATAAATTAATAGCTTTAGAATATTCCGTTCCTTTTCGCAGATTTTTGCATGTTACTAGATTCAGCCAAAGTTGACTTATATTTCGCGTACGTTCGTGACCACATGTTTATTGCTATCATTATGAAAACTAAAACTGAAAACAAATCACCAAAAAAATGCGGGGAACAATTTTGTCTTCTATATTTTTTGTACATCAAAAGCGTACGTTCGCGACCCGCGGAAATGCCCATATACCCTCGTATCACTAAAGTGAGGGTATAATTCGATTTTTTACTTGATAAATCCCGTGCAAAATATTACAATACATGATGTTTGTTTCCGAAATTTGAAATCAGCACATTTATAAAGTAACAACCGTTACTTTTTTATTGGTCAAAAAAATTATTGAAATTAATTTTTTTATGAATTCTTTCGGTTGCTACTCTTTCGATGCTTGAACTTTCGTAAGTCCAAAATTAAGCAATCCTCGTTGCATATTTGCTGAGGTTGGTATTTTTTTTTAAAAATCTCCGAAAATCGGTAACGACCGTTACTTTGGAACCATCCATATGTCGATATCTTAGGGCAAGAATAAGTATTTACAATATTTTTTTTTAAATGTTATTCTTTGAAACATTGAAGTCATTTTAAGGGGCAACAGGACCAGGAAGTGAAAAACTGAAAATGCCAATCAACTCCATTTTGCCTATAGTTTCAGACGTATATAATCCGGTTCAAGTGTAACGTATTTTTTTTTAATTTCCGGACGGTGTATTACATGAATAAAGAGAAAATAATTTTAAATTCCAAGTTAAATTACACAATTTCTAAAATGCCAATTGTGGAGTTAAACGTGAAACTCTTTCGAGAAATATGGCGTTCTCAATATATATTAGGGATGTAACGAAAGTGACTTTAGCGAAAGCGAATATTGCAATATATTTCTTGCGAATGCGAATGCGAAAGGGAATAGTGAAATATGCATTTTTGCGAAAGCGAATGCGAATAATAGTTTTACCCTTTACTACCAACAAATTTAAGGAACTGAATTGATACTTTTCCAGGATATTCAAGTATTAAGAATGGTTTCCATAGTTTTACCTCCTATTACCCCAAGGACAAACATATTTCTTCAACTGTTTTGAAGAGAAGTGGTAGAGGTTTTCATTGGTATTAATATCATTTTTTAACACTTTTAACAAATGGAAGCGAATACTGAAATATATTTTTGCCAAAGCGAATAATCCAAATATGGTTTTTGCGAATGCGAAAGTGAATGTTAAAATGATGCGAATATTCGTTACATACCTGATATATATATATATATATTAGGCCGGGTCGATTTGTGGGGAGGCAAAAAAAAGTCGCCATTGCTCAGTGAAAATCGTATTCTAGGGATCAAAATAATAAACTTTGCCGAAGGAACCATACCTCTAAAAAGAATTCTGATGTCCCGGAAAAAATCCCACTTTGACCCATTTAGAGTGCTCCAATCGAGTCCAAATGTATGTGTTAAAACAATAAAACAGCAGAATCCCGAGATTTTATATATATTATCAGTCGAGTTCATGAAATCTTCAGAAAACGTATGCAGCAGTGTGTGGATAGCGAAGGTCGACATTTGCCAGATACACTATTTAAAACAATGTAATTTAAAAATTCCCTTATTGTTCAATATAATTGAAATATAAAATAAATATTTGTAAGGTTCATAACTTTTTTATTTCATTCCCAAATAAGCAAATTTCCGCGCTCCAACCTGTATAATGATACCCGTAGTTAACCGTATCGTATGAGTATAAATTAACGTAACACTTATACGCCATGTGGGATATTGATTTGGTTTTTATACCCTACACCATTAAAACTTTGTCCATTTGCTTGTAACACCCAAAAGGAGATGAAATGGACACATCGTTTATTATACCGATCTCAACGAAACTGTACACATATCTTTCTTTAACCCAACGACGATTCCTATTGAAATAGGTTAAAATCGGTTCAGATTTACCTATAGCTTACATATAAAGGGTGGTTAAATTGTAAGGGCCAATGTTGAATGTGAACCACACCTAAACGTCAAGTTTTTTCTCCATTTTATTTGACATTTCTCAATTGCAGACTAACTCAATTTGAACCATGGAAAGATACACAATCAAGCAACGCGTTAAAGTTTTTTAAGCCTTTAATGAAAATGGGCATTCAAATCAAAATGCATTTCGTGCACTTCGTGATGTTTTTTTGATCAGCATAATCGACCAAATGTGTCCACAATCGGGAGAATTGTGCGCAAATTTCAGCAAACCGGGTCTGTAGGAGATGTGAAAACACCTGTGCATGCTCGCCCAGTTCGTTTGGTGCGGCTTATGGGCTGGCGACGTCATCGGGCCATGCTTCTTCGAAATAAGGCCGGTCAGGCAGTTACTGTGAATGGTGTTCGCTATCGTGAGATGATAACGAACTTTTTATGGCCCGAATTGAAAGATATGGATGTGGACAATATGTGGTTTCAACTGGACGGTGCCACTTGCCACATAGCTAACGACACAATGGCTCTTTTGCGCAACAAATTCAATGGCCGTGTGATCTCACGTCGCACAGTGGGCTAAAATGGAAAAAATTTACATAATTCTGCCATTTCAAAACCACTTATCGTATGACCAAGGAATTTTAGGTGTGTATACAAGAGATGTTACAGAGTTTAAGTTCGGAACTTGGGCCCCCTATCACATACAGGGGCGGAGCTACAGGGCTCTAAAGATGACCACCTCGGGTATACAACATTTTCATCCGCTTCTAACTTTTGAATGGAGTATCCGATTTGAGTAGGTACTCCTAGGCCAGGCCTACAATAAACATTTTATAGCTTGAACATATCTTGAATAGTTTCCGAGATTTTGAATTTTAATTTTTAAATTGTTCGCCAACTTTGCCTTGGAGTTTAGCCAATATCTCAGTCAAAAGTTTACCGATTTTGTTCGCGTGTCTTTTTATGGATTGCCAATAAAATTTTCAATATCTATCTTTAATAAGAAAAAGATGGATATGTTACCGATCTTAGGCATGTGATAATCCTGACGAATAAAAGGATTTGATTTATCTCCTAAACATGGATTATTCCGATTATTTTACAGAAATAAAATAATAAAATATATATTACAGAAATAAAATAAGAAAATAAATTATTTTTCTCAGGAAGTGGGTCTTTCGCTTACAAAATGGGTATACACAAATTTAAGGCAACAATAGTCACACCAACATATTATAAAGGCCGGCATCTTTTATCCTTCTTACTCAATTTTATGATTGTTCTTCTTACTAAATTTTATTATTGTTTGAAAAAAAAACATGTGATCTATAAAGAAATCAGTGCAGATTGACTGATGTAATAACCAATAAGTATGGGATTTTCTACTTTTAGTCCTATATCTTTGATATGAAAAGCCGCGCTCGGTATTCCCATTGCATTCGATTTTGTTACACCCTAATACATATAAATAAAAAAAATTAACAATTTAGCTTTGCGATTGGAGAAAATCGACCAAATTTTGAAATTTATGTAAAAAAGGTCCAAATCGGAGAAGGGTGGCACCCACACCAATTAAAATTTTGGCTTCGGATTTTCTCCAACAGATTCTGTGAAATGTCTCCTTTAAAATGAGTATACATTTGATATACTTTGTGTAACAAACATTTTCTTTTTCTTTTTTCGCCAAAAATCTCCAAAAATGACATTTTTTCCAAAATTTGATTTTATAGGGCCATAACTTTCTTATTTCTTGACATATCTTATCAACTCTTTTTTGCATGATATTGCAAATTTTATTGGCAATCCATAAAAAACAGGCAAACAAAATCGGTAAAGTTTTGACTGAGATATTGGCTAAACCCCAAGGCAAAGTCGGCGAAAAAATTAAAAATTCAAAATCGGAAACTATTCAAGATATGTTCAAGCTATAAAATGTTTATTGTAGGTCTGATCTAGGAGTATCCACAGCCTCTCAAATCGGACACTCCATTCAAAAATTAGATGCCGATGAAAATTTTGTATACCCGAGGTGGTCATCTTTAGGACCCTGTAGCTCCGCCCCTGTATGAGATACGGGGGCCCAAGTTCCGAACTTAAACTCTCTAACACCTCTTGTATAAACACCTAAAATTTTATCGCTATACGATAAGTGGTTTTGAAATGGCAGAATTATGTAAATTTTTTTCCATTTTAGCCCACTGTGCGTCGCACAGTGTGACGGATGGCCAATCTAGGGGGACAATTCAACTATATCTCTAACGATGCTATAAAAATATATTAAAATTGGCAAAATTGGTTATCATATGACTTTGAATGGTATATAAAAAAAATTATATAATAGCCGTTTTTATTGCAGTTTATTTTTGTTTTAATTTTTAATTTTTTTATTTTGTTTATATTTTATTTAGGAAAAGAATGGACAAAACAAAGTTTTAATTTTTTGCTGAATCCATGTATGATGGTGATTCCGATTCGCTGTCATAAGTATGATTATTAGGAGCGGGAGCAAGCAACAGAAGTCTTGTCTCATTACTGAGAATACCACATTTTGTTTTTGGAATATTGCGCAAGCTGCATATATATGGATCAGATGTTATTAGTAATCTATTTATTAGGTCAGTATTTGTATCTATTCTTGATGTTTTCCGCGTAAACATTTCCCGAAATCGCCTGTTGTCCTTATTTCTACTTTCCAGTGCTTCTTCGGACAATTGACCTATGGGTAATATGCTTGATTTTATTATTTCATATCCATGAAACAATACCTTATGTACGCTAACTGGCATATTGTACCACCCATAGTGTTCCAAATACAAATCTCTTGTTTCACCTACAAAATTTTTGAATGAAATCGGATTTATGGGAAAACCGCAATTCAAACACTATAATATAGTGGCAAACCGTTTTATTATATTAATGTTAATGCCAGTTATTTCTGCAGACTTTTCAGCGTTTTTAAAAAATCGTCTGGTGGTATTCCCATCATTTGTATTTCCGTGTTGGTGTTTTGGTATATCTATTAGAAGTCCCAAATCTTGTTTAAATCGAGATTGAATTAGTTTCTTCCTCTCCAAAATTGTTGCTTTATTTTCATCTCCTCTAGCCTGCCATTTTTTTATGTCTATTCTGTATGATATATGCAACAAGCATTCCATAAAACGAATATAACAATGTAAAGGGGAAATTCCAACCTTGAGTAGATTTTCGTCCACTTGAATGTTTGACATGGCTTCAAGATTGTTCATATTCCTCGGTGTTGTTCCACACAAGTAACATGTTTGTTGAGAAGTGTATGCCGACAATGCATTGCATACCTTTCCGTCAATCATACATAGTATGAGTTTAGCTTTAATTCTAATTTTTAGATTTCCCAAATCGACTACTGTTGGACGCAGTTGAGAAATTTGTGATTTACTTCACTGATTGTACGTTCTCGAGTTTCCTTTGCAAAAATAAATTTTATTGGTCGGCAATATCTAACGGATGATGGGCCGGGTTTTGCCACATAATAATTTTTTCAGTATCGTTGTCAAAACGTGATACTATTTGAAGAGGCACCAGTGAAATATTAAATAAATGTTCATCAGTAGATCCAGCATCTGAGAACTTTTGCTTATAGCAATTTTGTTCTGCTGCGTCACAACCCCATTTCATAATAATTAACATATCTTCATTGCAAAGATCTTGTCTAGCGATAAACACTGGTTCTTGAGCCAAACATAGTCGTTTCACTGTATGGTCTATAAGAGACTGCAATTCAATTTCCACCGATAATTCGGTGACTTTCATGTTATCTGGATAACAGCGTGCCTTCGATTTTTTAACCTCATAATAGGAAGGATATAATGTAGGACTAATATGCATAACACTCTCCCTCAGTGTTCTATATTGGTGATTGGTCGGGTGATAATCCTTTGGGTACTTCATTTAATTTTTGATTAGATGACCTTGCCTTTTTTATGGATGTCCCTCTGTTAGGAGAAGCGTTGCGAAGTTCTTTCAAAATTGCAGCAGAATCTCTCTTACCGCCCGATCTAAGTTTCATTTCCGCAGCCATAAATAGTTCTTGCTCGTTGGTGTTATCTAGCAAATACTTGACTCTTCTGCGTTTAGTTTTAGTAATTCATTCCTCATACTTTTTTTTATTTTTAGAGCTTTACTTGTTGACGGGAAAAGCCAATCGGCATGATTTCCTCGAAGCGGCTTTGCATTCTATTACATGATTTCCACCTATTTTCAAATGTTTGGCATAAGCTTTTTAATTTAACTTTCAGTTTTTCATAATCCAAATCCATTTTCAGCATTTTAAAAACAGAATTGATACAGACATCACACTTTTTCTTGCTCTCCAACCATGTTTTAAAAAGAACGTTTACTTCCAAGGTACATACCATTTTAGCAGAAATATATTTTTTCCGAATGGGGCAAAAACGGGCAACTCTTATAAACGTGAACTGATTCTGCACAAACCACTCTATCTTCCACAGTTTACTTTTTAAGAATATTTTGCAATATAAGCTAGATTTTCACCAATGAATATAAATTATATTCATTTATGGCTACAAATTTTAAGGCAATATTGTGCGCCGTAATATATTGTTGTGGCAAAAGACTTTCTCAATTAACTTTCTTTAATTTTTCTTGGAATGACTTCCTCAACAATCTAACCAATTTGTGTAAAAATATTTGCACTTTTACCAGAACTGCACGCACTGAAAACTTACTACAAACTATCAATAGTAAAATCTCACATTACCTCGTGTGAATAAATATCAAGTTTGTGCTTAACTGTAACCTAACGGTGCTTTTTAATTCTCTTTTGAATACATATTCGTTGTCGGGCACAAGTTCTGCATAACTCTAAGAAAAATTTTTGGAAACTGGTGACATTGAATTTTGATAGAATGTCCTCCTAGATTTGCTATCCGTCACACTGTGCGTCGTGGCGATGTCAATTGGCCGCCAAGATCATGTAATTTGACACCGTTGGACTTCTTTCTTTGGGATTATTTGAAAGAAAAGGTGTACGTCGATAAGCCAGCAACAATTCAAGAGCTAAGAGATGGGATAATTCGGCACATTAACGGCATAGAACCTCAATTATGCCTCAGCGTCATCGAAAATTTGAACCATCGGATGGAGGTGTGCCGCCGCGACTTCGGCCATTTGGCCGATATTTTGTTCCATAAATTATTGAACCATACCAATATTATCATAATAAAAATAAATGACAATAATTTCCTAAATAATTTGTGTTTTATTCAAAATCCACATCGGCCCTTAAAATATAACCACCCTTTATGTATATGTACCTCCGATTTGGAGGTACATATAAAGGGTTGGCATATGCACTGTATAAGCAACATTTTTGAACCGATTTGTACAAAAATTGGCAGAGAGCAGACTCGTGATACACTTAGAGACAATACAACATTTTTGGAAAATCGGTTAAGATTTAGATATAGGCCCCATACATACGTAACACCCGATTTGACATGTAAGCGCCGTAGAGACTGTATTTTATATTCGATCAGTACGAAATTCGACAGAAAGAGGTTTTTTATTACATGAATGACATTCATTGGAAACCGGTTCAGATTTAGATATATCCTCCATATATATGTTCCTCATGATTTGGTATCAAAGCGCTATAGAAGTTGTACTTTACTTTCGATCTTTACAAAATTTGGCAGAAAGATGTTTTTCTATTTCGGAACGAATATTGCTTAATTTAGCGATAATCGGTTCAGATTTTGATATATCTTTATATATAAAATCCTTTGTACGTTTGTTAGTAACGCATGATCTCCGAACCCATAAGAGCGAATGGGCTAAAAATTGCACATTAGGTTCAGTTCGGGGTTATCTGTGTTTTAGAATTGTTTTAACCTCTGTAAATGGCGGAGCTGTCAAGTTATTTGCAAAATTTCCAGAGCGATTTAACTGAAATTTAAAATGTATGTGTGGTTTGTCTTAATTATAGTTTGTATGTAGCGGACTTATGTCCAATATACTTTACATTTCTATAGTGATTTTTTCCTGAAACTCGAAATGTATGCATTTTGGAATGAATAACCAAAATACATCTCAAACAGAACGGGCAGGACAACGTCTGCTGGGGTCAGCTAGTATATTTATATAACATATACAGGGTGGCTGATATGTAATGCAACAAAGCTATATTTTTTTAATTTTTTTTTAAATTTTATTGTTCAAAAGCAAAAAATGTCGGAAATAACATAAAATTTTAGAAACAGTTTAGATTTGTTCGAATTGGCCACCTTTGGCACGAATTATGGCCTTCAAACGGCCGACAAAGCCATCACACGCTGCACAAAAGTGGCTCTGCGGTATTTTGGCCCATTCCCGGCGAAGCGCCGTCTTGAGATGATCGATACTTTGGTATTTTTTAGTGCGAACCCTACTCTCTAAAATGCCCCAGGCGCAAAAGTCCAACGGATTGAGATCCGGAGATCTTGGTGGCCATTGTGCGGTAGAAATGAAGCGAGGAACCTCCTTTTTAAGCCATTCTTGGTTGACGCGTGCTTAGTGCGATGGTGCTGAGTCCTGTTGGAATGTCCATGGTCTGCGGCCGAAATGGACATTTAGGACATTTTCCCGATAATATTCGGCATTTATTTTGACCCCATGGTCGATGAATACGAGCGGGGAGCGACCATCGGCCGTTACGGCGACCCACACCATTACCATCGGCGGCGTTTGAGTTCCGGTGGCCAATCGAAGGTGTAAATTTTCAGCTGACCTCTTTGGCAAGTAAACCCGATCATTTTGTTTGTTCAGAAACTGCTCAATTTGGAATGGCTTCTCACCGGAGAAAACCAAATTCGGTAACTGGCCACTTTCGTGCAAGCGAAGCAACTCCTTGGTTCTTTCCAGTCTAACTTTTTTTGTGCTTCCGTTCTCGCGATAAGTTCAGCTCACGAGCAATTTTTCTACCACTGCGGCGTGGTTTTCGTTCAAATCTGGCCTTCACTTTTCGGATCATTCCTGGTGTTACCGTTTTTTTCGTCCACTTTTTGGACGCGATGCAACACTGCCAGTATCACGGTAACGAGCAATGGTACGAGAAACAAAAGATTTATTCACATTTAAATGCTGGAGGGCTCTAACGATAGCCACTTGTGTTTTTCCTCCCAAATATAAAGCAATCACACTATCACGCTTGAATTCCATCACGAATAACTTTTTTCTGAATGCAATAGATCAAAATGCTTTTGTAAGCTTGTAAACAATAAAATGAACTGTCACTGAAATAAATCTGTCAGCTATCAGACTAGCGGTTTAGAAATGATAACAACCTGAAGTTGGTTGCAATACATATCAGCCACCCTGTATATGTTCCTACTTATTTATTAATTATTCCAAATTATTATCGCAATGGCCCTTATCGCATTGTAAGGGAGGTGTAGGGTATTATATAGTCGGCCCCGAACGACTTTGTGCCTTTCCTTGCTGGTTAGCATAAAATAAAAGCAAGCAAGCAAAAGATTTTACACATACAATAAATTTCTAGTGTTCGGTGTTTATTCCAAATGTTAAACATTTATTCAACAATTTATCGCACCTTCATCAATTCGGATGGGCGACTGGCACATGTCTCTTTTCATTAAATGTGTTGAAGGATTCTCATCTAAAATGGACTAGAACATAGTGGGACATCTTTAATGTAATTCACGCACCTTCTAATCGGATGTATAAATAAATAGTAATAAATATTCATTGGCTGACATACTCGTACAAACAACATATACACTCACTTGACATACATTTCTGGTTTCGCTCATTGCATTGTCAGATTAACTTGGCAGTAAGTAGCCTTGAAAGAGGATTTCTAAAGAAAACCCAAGGATGTCTTAACAGAATTGACAATGGTCCAAATATCTGCACACATTTGTCGTTATCTATGTCAAAATCTTCGTTACACACTGTGGCCTGCCTGTCAGTCCACACATACTCGTACATATAATCGAAAGGATACGAACCCATTTGGCCGCGTCATTGTAAATCTTTGCAATAGGAACCCAGAGAACGAAGCCGAGGCAAAATTGTCGGCGGCGGCGGCTTGTCAAAAAATGGTCGGCGGCGGCGGCTTTTCGGCTTGATTTCGGCTTACGATTTATTGTGCAACATAACAGATACACATTTATTTTACAACTTAGTTGGAAGTATGAGCACAGTGTAAAAATAGATTTTTTCCTTAAAAATTAAATCGAGCAAAAGAGAAATAATTAAAAAATCGTCTGAAATTAAACAAGTTTGCTGTACAAACGTATATCTGACAAGTCTAGAAAGGTCTGAAAGACTTCTTCTATTTGAAGTTTATTTTATATGCCTTCCAAAATATTTTGAATGTTACTACTTTCACTCGTCGAGTAAAGGAAAAGACTTTTGTAAATTCTCTCTTAAATTTGCCTAATACTTTTACTAGTTCATTGATCGAAAAAAGTAAACACAAAGTTAAATTACTTTTCTAATTTTTTTTCTTTTTTATAAAAATATTTATTTTTTGTTATAGTAAAACTTGAACACATTTTGAACTGAAATGCTGATATGCACATATTGTAATGCAATACAATACTAAATTTATATTTGTAAATTGTTGATATTAAATACCGATTATTTTCAATTCCACCGGTCGACACGATTTTAGGATTTGGCTAAGTGTAAAATTTTGGTTTCTTTTTTGTTACTAATAAAGGGAAAACATTTTTTGTTTGTTAAAATCTATTTTGTAGAAATTAGATAAAATTTTCGATTTTCAAGAAAATGGAATTGTTTTCCTCTCTACAACATTTTATATAGTACATCGATTTTCTTCGGAATGGTCTCATTTTATTCATTACCAATCAGACTTTACTATAAAATCATAAAAATATAACAGTAGTGCGTTTTTATTAGGCCTTTATTTAAAAATTAAAAAAAAAAATAGAATTTTTCGCAATATTTTGTAAGATATTGTGGAAACCGCTGAACGGATAGAAAATTGTATTGTAGGAAGTTGAATACTTAATTTAATATTTTTTCGGAATCAATTAGGAGAAATGGTTCTCTAGTTATGCCATAATATGTGGTTCAACCTCTTTTCTTTCTTAGCCTAAATGAATACTTCTTAGATTTCTCGCGATAAATCGTGATATTGAAAAATGATCCGAATTGGTTCCGGAAAGTGTTAGGGCCTGTTTCTGTAACTTATTTTCGTTCGACTACGGCAAACGATCAAAAATCACTCAATTATTCCGAGAAATCTATAAGTCACAGCAGTTTATAATTCGTCGTGCCTATAGGAAATCACGTAAAAAGCTCGTACCTAAAATATTTCTAACCTGCGTGTTATAGAATTCAAGTAATAGTTGAGTGATTTTTGATCGTTCGCCGTAGACGAACGAAAATAAGTTACAGAAACAGGCCCTTAAAGAATTCAAAACTAAGTAGCCTTCAACTTCTTCCATTCCATTTTCCATCCGTTCGGCCTTTTCGACGATATCTTACAAAATATTGTGAAAAATCCTATTTTTTAAGAAAATTTAATAATATTACCTTGTTATGATTTTATCGTAAATTCTGATCGGTCATAAATAAAATGAGAACATTTCGAAGAAAATCGATGCATTATTTAAAAAGTTGTAGCTAATTTAGTAAGGTTTTAACTTTAAAACATGCTTATCGATGTAAAATTTTCAAAAACAAACTACAAAAACTAAAAATGGATACTTTGGAGTTTTTTGATGTCTAGCATCAGAATATATGCATTATAACAGAAACCCAAGAAAAAATTAGTTTTTGTCGACCGGTGTAATTTCAGTTTTCACTCGAAATTTACTTGTCGTAACTAATCAACATCTTACATAAATACATATAAAAAACGTTATAGAACGCACCACTTATGTTAAATTGAGTGTATTTAATATTCTTTTGTTATTAAATGTATGTATATTATTTGTATACATAAATATCACAATGTATTAAAAATATCACAATGATGCATACAAAACATGCAACTTTTTTAGTTTCTTTTAAACGTTTAAAATTTTAATTCGAGTTGTAATTGGGAAATACCTGATAGTATTTTAAACGATATATCTATGTACATTTGTATTAATATATTATACGTGTCGAATGTGTAATGTAGAATGTGTAAAATAATAACATAACAAAACAATAACGTAAATAAATAACGAAAATAATTATAGGTATTATTATAATTATAAATAATTTTGACATTTTCTTTCAGTACTTGTAAAAAAATAACATATTTCTCTCAACAAGTTAAACTAAACCAACAAAATTAAATTTCCTTATAAAAGGTGGAGTCAAAAAGTCTTCATACCCTTTTTTGTCGGGCCATACCCCGATGGGGTTGTACACTAAAAAATCGAATGAAAAAAAAACGTTCTTGACTATATACAGTGCAAGTGGAAATCCATTATAACAAATGGACAAATTATAAGAAAAATGTTATAAGTCGACTAAATTTCACTGAATATACATAGCAAATGTATAGTAAAAAAATAATAGCCTATAACAGGCTATATAAATCAAAATATATAAATAATAAATGTTTTTTGACTACAACGATAGTTATAAAAAATCTGAAGAAGTAAAGAGAATTCTGTCGAAATTTCGAAATTCGAAAAAATAATTCAATTTGCTTAATTAACACCAATCATGAATAAAAATTATATTTTTCCTCTCAATTAAATTCTTTTAAATTGTTTCCCATAGAACGAAAGGAGAAGCGATAAACGATTATAAAATATATGTACAGAAAATTAAGTCCATATTTTTAGTTCTTCAATTTAGAATAGTAAAATTAATTAACAATAATCTCTTAAACATATTTATTCCTATATTTTCACATGTATGTGCATCTAGTCGTATATACTACACGCTTTCTTGCACAATTTTGTAATTGTCATGTACAAACAGCTGTTTCTTTACTGTAGCTGGATTAAGGCGACTTCGTTTCGCAGTTATACATGCTCCAGCTACAGAAAAGGCTACTTCGGAAGACGACGACGTTGCTGGAACTCCAAAATAAATATTAGCTAGCTTGCCAACATTAGGGAAAATCTGTAAAATCAAAGAATATTGTTTTCAAAATGTTTACGTACGACGTATTGCCAAAATTTTAAAAACTTCGTACTATTGATAGTTTTTTGACATCACGTCGTGCGTCGATATGCGACTTAGGCACATGCGATGAGCCTATTTCCTATTCAAACGTCGGCGTTATGTCAAAAATTTCAGAAAAGATGGAACGGAAAAATCGCTATGTGGAATCAGCTGGTATTTCAGATTCGATCTGTATAATGTGGGTCTAGTTGAAGTACTTTAGGTGTTACTACAAACACTGGGCCAAAACAAACTATTCGTTTATTTTGTTACAAAATAAATAGGGTTTTCCAACAAGAGGTGTTATTTTGAATCACCCGGTATTTCGGCAGATGTCACCTTTAAAGCTTTTATTCTTTGACATTTGACAAGTAGGAACTGCGCCATTACTAAAAATGGAACGATCCACGATTCAACAACGCATTGAAATGATTAAAATTCGAAAATAATCGAAAAATCCTCTTGATTGATGAGGCCCATTTCCACCTCGGTGGCTACGTCAAAAAGAAAAATTGTCGCATCTGGGGCTCGGAAAACCCAAGACTTATTGTTGAGAAGCCTGTCCATCCTCAACGTGTAACTGTTTGGTGCGATTTATGGTCAGTCATTGAACCTTACTTTTTCGAAAATGAGGTTGGATCAACAGTTACGGTGAATGGATTGCGCTATCGAGAGATGATTAATGATTTTTTATGGTCGGAGTTGGATAGTATTGATCTGGACAACATTTACTTTCAACAAGACGGCGCTACGTGCCACACAAGCAACGAAACCATTGCTCTGTTACGGGGAAATTTTCCGGACCGTGTTATCTCTCAAAGAGGTGATCACAATTGGCCACCGAGATCTTGTGATTTGCGACTTCTTCCTTTGGGGCCAAGTGAAAGATAAGGTCTACTCCAACAGCCCAGCGTCGATTCAAGACCTCAAAGATAGAATTCGTGAGGCTGATGTTGTTTTTCATTATCAACGGCATACCTTCCTCTTTCTTATAAAAAAACATGCGATCATTTATCTCAAAAAATTGCATTTTTCTTTGAATACCAAAATAACACCTCTTGTTGGAAAACCCTTTATATATATAATCGATTTTCTTACATCTATGTTTTGCTTCCACCATTCCAAGCTTTCAGCATGTGATACACATATGTCAAAATATTTTTTTATTTCTGCTTCCAAAGGATTAGTTCTCCAGTCTACTTCTGATTGAGATAAAAATGCCAGCATCTGTTTTCGTGACCTCGATATCTTGTAAATAGGACAAAGAAGCGTAAAAATGAAAATGTTTTGAATATAGGCTATGTTCATAAAATGTTATGGAAGGTTTAAAGTACAGGAGGATATCCTAATTAGAACAGCAACGATCCCATCCATTGCATCTATTAATGTAAATGTTTCATTACAGCAAAGAAGTAGATCATTTAATAAATCCAATTTTCTCTTTAATACAACGACTATATTTCATTGCAGTTTAAAACATTTACATTAACAAAGGTTCTATTAAAATACCTCAATTTTTGTGCCCTGTACATCGCATCCTAAAAATCGTCCCAGTTGTCATTATATTTTATTAGTACCTTTTTGGGGGGCTCTTCACATGAGAATATTTCTGCATCGTTTCCACTGTAGAGATTTCTGGAGCATATTTCGTGCAGAATTAGTTTTTCCTTAGATATATAATTATCGTATTGTTTGTCCAGAATGAAATCATCGGGAACGTTTGTCCAATCTGGCAACATCTTCAGGTAGTTTTCTAAAATAGACCAGTTTTTCTGACAGGGGTCAAGCAGGGCAGCCACAACATGCACTTTCATTATTTTAAATCTTTTTATGAAAGACTGTTTTGCAAAGGAGTACAAGTGTATTATTATCCCAAATGAAGATTTTTGCTCCATTTCAATTAATTTCATATTAATATTTTCATAGAAAAAAACACAGGACGATATTGTGGCGTACTCTTGACCTTGTAAATATTTTGTGGCCTCCGCAAATATATCTAAGAATGTACCGAATTCCGCAATTAACTCCTTCTGCATATCTGTTATTAGCAGATCCTCAGCCCTTACTTTAAGGAGCGTCATGTTGATAGGCAGAAAATTTTCGGAGAAACTTTTAATCATTGTTAAAATGGAGTTCCACCTCGTAACTACGGGGTTTTTAAGAGTTTTCATCTGACAAATTGATGTGGCATCTTCCAACTCTGTTTCCAGTTCTCCAATTGTGACATTATCATCGGCCTCCAGGAACCTGCAAACTTCCTCAATATTATTAATAATTTTGCAACTTGCTGCATTTTCTTGGACAATCTGAAAACGCCTAATATCTTCAGAGCGGTAGATGAGGCATCGGAAAATTTTCTTTAGTTTTATTACTATGTCTTGAAGAGGTTGAAACGAGGCGTTTCCTAAAATGTCGGTGGTAACAAAAATGTGAATATTGTGAGCAATGCAACCAAATCTTTGTACATTTTTTATTTTTAGCGACTTAATTATATTTGACCCTCCGTCCGTCACTGCTCGTACATTTTTGTTTTGCAGTCCAAACAATTGCAACGTATCCGATACTTTTTGTGCAATAATTTCTCCTGTATGCGGATGGGGGAAATGCTCGGTTTTTAAAGAAAATATTTTCATATCAAAATTGTCGCAGTAATGTATTTTTATGTTCATGTATGAGATTTTCCTATATTTGTCCGTCCACATGTCTAACACCAACGATATATCGTTGGGACAAGTTTTCAGGATATTTTGTACCGCTGTAAAGTAAAAATCATAAACATCGTTTAGAGCAGATGTAGCAATTGTTTTGGCTGTCGGGAATGTTATAGTCAAATCAAGGCATTTTGCATATTTTTGGAAACCATCCTTTTCCACTATGCCAAATGGTTGCAAATCAATGCAACACATTTCCGCTAATTTTCTCGCGTGTGAAAATTTGTTTTTTTTGGATGTTTCTGCTGCAAGAGATCTTGTTGTTAACACTTTCGAGCTCACATATTTCAGACTTTTAATGTCGACACTATGGACAGCCTTTAAATGGTTAGCCAGATTGCTGGTCGCTGTTGTTATACCAAATCTAATGCGAATAAAATGTTTGAAAAAGTTAATGGATCCCACAGATCATTGTAAAAATGAAAGCCCAATATTGATCTACACCAATATGTACACTGAGAGAAAAACCTTAATATCTTAAATGAAATCCTATATTGCAGAAATGAAAACTAACAGTTAAACGTTTTATGAAAGTAAAAACATTTACATTGATGAAAATAACATCTGATGCAATGAATGAGTACATTGCTGTTTAACCCAGGGTATATTCGTGGGTAAGGACAATGACATTCTATAATTTCAATATCGACATTGACTATATTACGTATGCCAACATTTATCTACATATAATGTACCATAAATTACACTGTGCAACAGTGAACAAAATACACGGACTTGACAGTATAGGTTCGATTCTACTATCAAAGGGTAGTATAACCCTATACTCGGTTTGGCGAAATTGGTGAGCAATTTTTTTTATGGGTCTCCAAATTTTCTGAAAATCAGTGGACCCCTCGAAAAAGGTGTCATCAGCTTTTGACCAACAACTAATTCAGACTTGGGATACCGCTTAACTATATTTGGCAATAATGTAGCTAAGAATATGCTGAACAAAGTTTCTTAACATTTTTTGCGAAAACAATTTTTTTCCGGTACGATTAGTAATTTGACCTTTTTTGGTGTTTGTGTTAATTTTTGAGCTTTGGTTTGTTCTGACACATATATTAAAATGTTATGGCCAATATTTTTGTAGAACATTTCATACCGCCCGTGTATTTTTCAAAAAGTGTTCATTTGTTGTATAGTGTTATCACAAAACGAATGAGAAGGCAATGAAAGATGTTTCATTTCCTTTGTGACACTAAAAATATCAAAAATGTGTTAATTGACTTATTCACTATATCAAAGTAACATTTCATTACACACAGTAATCACAGTTATGTAAAAGATACATTTACGCTATGAAGTTTTTCTTTCAGTGTAGAAGAAAAAAATGCATCGTTTTAAGTCTATCAAAGAATTGATCTTTGCACATGTAAAAAATAGAATACAATTTCTTACCTCTTCAATACGACATGTTCTTCAAAGCATAGTTTACAAAATCTAAACCTTTCCAACACAATTCTATTGGAAATTGACAGTTGGCCGAAATATTTCCAACATTCAGAACCTACACCACCGTTTGTCACAATTCTGGCACTTTCCCTTGCCGATGCCTCATTTTCTAGCATTTTTTGATAATGACCAATATCGTTGCATATCACAGCAGGTGTTTCAATATCCGTCTTCGAATAATTATGTCCGAAATATGCGGTGAGTGGCCTTTGTGACATCTTCACAATATAGACAGAAATGAAGTAAAATATCGAAAGAATTGTGAAAGAATTTTTTTTAAGCAAATTGATTGTTTTCACACTAAAATCTTAATTTTCTAACCTTTACACAAATGAAGTTTAAAGCAAGTGAAACTTTTTACATACAAATGCATCAATTTTAATACATATGTATATACACAAACATGTACGAGTTTGGTCGTATATAAATGAAAGGCGTAATTAAAAAATTGCAACGGCGGCGATTTTAAGCCGGCATGAGCCGATGAGAACGGCGGCGATTTAAAGCCAATTTTAGCCGACCTATCGGCGGCGGCGTGGCTCGACAAAAAAAAATCGCCTTCGGCGGCTTATCGGCTAAAACCTGGCTGGCTTCGTTCTCTGTAGGAACCTATGTATATATAACCTATTTAGATTGCAATAAAAATTATGCTCCAATCATTCAACTTGTCAGTTTTAGAAGGGGGAGGTTGATTGTTACAAGGCTTAACAAATACGTCCATTTTGCGGTGTTGTGTATTTGTAGGTACTTCCAAAACATTTCACTGCACATAATAGGGACTATTAAAGGCAAATACTGTACAAAATATCAAGTTTTTCCAGTGTTCTGATGTTAAAGCAAGGAGCTATTAATTTTTGGTATAAAATCTTTCCATTATGTTGGAGATGCTAAAAGATAAGTTGCAATTTCGTCAAAAGGCGATAGTGATAAAGATAATAATTCTCTGCGGGAAATAATGGAATATTGGGATAAGTAGCCTATCAGTTAGAAATAATTCAATATTTTACCAAATATCAACCCTTTAAGGTAGATGCAACAGAAAGAGGGAATCAATATGGCCTGGCATGAGCGAAAATATAACTAAATACAACAATTAAAGTCTATCGGCACCAGTCAGGGTCAGGCGGACGGGCGCACATTTCTTAAATACTTAAAATGCCCTAAAGTCGATTTCCGCCAAAAAAATTACGGTCCTAGATCGTTTTTTTTATTTGTTACATTTTATTCATTAGAAATGATACGAGTGTAAGTATATATATAGGGTTTCAAATAAGAGTGATATGATTTCTTTGAAAAAAAAACACACTTATTGTTAAAGAAATTCAAAAGTTTTTTATTTAATTTTTATAATAAAACGTCATTCAAATGGCCGCCACGACTTCTTTTGCAGGAACGAATTCGATGAACCCAATTTTCGAGCACTTTTTCCACTAAATCAAGTCGTATGTCATGAATGGCACGTTCAATATTGACTTGTAAAGCTTGAAGAGAGTCTGGTTTATTTCAAAAGACCAATGACTTCAAATAACCCCACAAGAAATAGTCTAATGGTGTTAAATCACAACTTCTTGGAGGCCATTCAATATCACAATTTCTTGAAATAATCGAATTTCCAAACTTTTCTCGCAACAATTCAATTGTTTCATTTGCTGTCTGGCACGTAGCCACAATCGGTGAATGGCAAAAAGATAGCTCTTACCCAGAGCTAAAATATTGGTCATGGGTGTCAAGGTCGTAGGTCGAATGGAAAGTTCTTTTTTTTTGGATTTAAAAAAAATTACTTAGCATCATTTTCAAATGTGAACGGAAAGTTTATTTTTGTTCTAGCTCCTTAACGGTACGTCGATATATTGCTCTCAACTAGAGCTAAGGTCGTTTGTCGACTGGAAAGTGTTTTTTTGTGGATTTTAAAAAAACAAGTAAGAAAGTTCAGTCGGGTAAACCGACTTATGAATCCCCTCATCTTGAGTCTCAAACAATTTTCATAAATTTATTCTTTTTTTTGTTTTAATTATATAATTATCAATTTAAATTGCATTTAATAACTTTAAAGTACTGGTATTAAATTTATAAGCTGTTAACTGTTGGTGCAAAATGGCCCATTTGTGTGGACGGTACCAAAAGGGGCGTGCCAATAACGCCCACTTTTCTCTGGACTAAAAGTGCTGTAAAAGCATTACACTGAACAAGATTGCAAGTATTTGTATGCACTGGTATTAAAGTTAAAAGCTGTTAACTTTTGGTGCAAAATTGTCCATTTGTGTGGAAGGTACCAAAAGGGCCATTCTAATGACGCCCATCTTTCACTGAACTGTAAGTACTATAAAAGCATTATACTGTACAAAATTTCGAGTATTTGTATCAACTAATATTAAAGATATATGCAGTTAACTTTTGGTGCAAAATGATTCATTTGTGTGGGAGGTACCAAAAGGGGAGTGGCAACTTCGCCCATTTTTCTCGAGGTGATATCAACTAATAAACTAATACCATGTGTGGAATTTCATAGGATTCGAGTAAGTGGTATAGAAGTTATTAAATAATCAATATTTCACTAAATATTAACCCTTTGTGGGGGAGGTACTAGAAGCAGTGGGCCAATATGGCCCATCTTCAAACTTAGCCGGAGATAGAGAAAAATATTAATGCATACCAAATTTGAAGTCAATCGGTTAATCCTGTCGAGAGTTATCGTGCGCATAAGTAAGCAAGCAGACAGACAGACGGACGGACGGACATTGCTCAAATGATTTAAAATGTCCTAAAACGGATTTCCGCCGAACATACTTGAGGTCTTAGTTCACTCCTTCGATGTGTAACAATTTTGGCTCGTAGCAAATGATATATACCCTCCTCTCCAAGGTGAGGGGATACAAATTTACATAGCGCACGAAAAGTTGCAATTGGAGAACGATTTTTATACCCTACACCACACTGTGGTACAGGGTATTATAAGTTTGTTTCACGGCAGATGTTTCCGATCGTTCTGAAATTTTGCAGTTTAGAGTATTTCGCAGCTGTAAAGATCCCTATTGTATTAGGTTGAAAACGGTTCAGATTTAGATATAGCTCCCATATATATATTTCGTCCGATTTGGCCCTTTAGTCCTATAGAAGCTGTATTTTACATCCAATCGTTTTGAAATTTCGAATGGTGGAGTTTCTTGATCCATGAACCAACATTGCCGAATTTGAAGAAAATCGGTTAAGATTTAGCTGTAGCTCCCATATATATGTTTCGTTCGATTTTGCTCTTTAGTCCTGTAATAGCTGTATTTTACATCCAATCATTATACCTTCACTTTAGTGTGACGAGGGTATATATCATTTGCTACGGAAAAAAGTGTAACACGTCGAAGGAGTGACCTAAGCCCCAAATATGTTCGGAGGAAATCAGTTTTGGGTCATTTTAAGTCGAATGAGCAATGTCCGTCCGTCTGTCTGTATGTCTGTCTATCTGTCTGTCTGCTGGCTGGTGCGCACGATAATTCTCGAAAGGAGTAACCGATTGACCTCAAATTTGGTATATGGTAATATTTTTTTCAATCTCCGGCTAAGTTCGAAGATGGGCCATATTGGTCCACTCCTTCTAGTACCTCCCCCACAAAGGGTTAAAATGTTGTGAAATATTGATTCTTTACTTCTATAACTGCTATACTACTTATTCGAAAGTTTTGAAAATCCACACATAGTATTAGCTTATTAGTCGCTATCAACTCGAGAAAAATGGGCGAAGTCGCCACGTCCCTTTTGGTACCACCCACACAAATGCACCATTTTGCACCAAAAGTTAACAGCTTATAACATTAATAACAGTGTATAAAAATACTTGAAATTTTGTACAGTATTATGCTTTTATATTGCCTACAGTTCAGGGAAAAATGGGTGTTGTTGCCACTCCCCTTTTGGTACCTCCCAAAGGTTCCTTTTTGCAACAAAAGTTAACAGCTTATATCATTAAAACCAGTGTATAAAAATACTTGAAATTTTGTACAGCGTAATGTTTTTATAGTGTCTATAGCCCTGTGAAAAATGGGCGTTATTGCCACGCCCCTTTTTGTACCTCCCACACAAAATGCCCAAATCATACCACAATTTAATGTCTCATAACGTTTATACCAGTGCACATAAATGCTTATAAGTCGGCACAGTGCAATGAATTTAAAGTATCTAATGTTCAGCGAAAAAAAGGTGTATTTGATAAACCCCTTCTGGTACCTCCCACACAAATTGACAGAATAATTCGAGTAATATTCAATATTACATTACTCACAAAGTGAGGGTATACCTTAGTCGGTTTACCCGACTGAAACTTTCTTACTTGTTGTGAAATTTAGAATGGTAGAGTTTCTTGACCCATGGACTAACATTGCCGAATTTGAAGAAAATCGGTTAAGATTTCGCTATAGATCCCATATATATGTTTCATCCGATTTGGCTCTTTAGTCCTGTAGAAGCTGTATTTTACATCCAATCGTTTTTATACCCTACACCATACTGTGGTACAGGTATTATTTAAGTATAAAATGTCCCAAAAGTAAATTTATGTAAACAATTTATACATGAATTACAAAATTTATATTTCCGAGTTATTCAATATTACGAGAGTGGTGTAGGGTATTATATAGTCGGCCCTGCCCGACTTTAGCCTTTCCTTACTGGTTTTGATAATAAAACTGAATAATTTGTAAACGTTGTTCTTGCGTATATCACTCCATGATGACATTCAAAAAACTACTGAATACATTGAAAAACAAAAGACAGACCATGACATACTACAAATGGCCGAAACGTCACTTCAAAATCATATCATCCCCATTGGAAAACCCGTTATATACCCTCCTCCATTGAAATGAATGTATACAAATTGCATGTCCACATTCTTGGATCTGGAATCGCTAGAAAAATTAAGTGGTAGTAATTGTTCTGCATTATATAGGTATTTCTTTTAAATTTTACATAGTGTTATTTTAGGAACGTATGAAGAACAATATGTTGATGACTTTAAAAGCCTCTTTGACTACCGGGAACATGAGCCTTAAGCGGTCTTATGGCAGTTTATTTATCTCAAATTAATATACATGAATGTGCTTGGTTACATGCGGTAACCAATTTTGTCATTCAGTAGGCAACACTTCGAAATAAAATTCTAAGGCTAGAAAATGTTTAGTTGCAGGTCATAAGAGATAGCAATCTTGGGTGGAAATTTGCATTTTGTGTTTAATTGTGCTTAACGTTCTAATCACATTGTTCTAATCTATGTTTTTAAATATACCAACAGAGGTAATTTTCCAGATAACTTCGCCGACATTTTTCTGTTTTGTGTTTTATTTCTATTATTATAACAATAACACTAGTTTACAATAAAGAGTAGACCATTTATTATTTTTTCGGTACTGATTTCCGGGCCGAAAAAGTTTCCATTTGACCTACAAACCTCCAATAAAAAAGTTGGTGCCGATTGGATAACGCTAAGGTCTGCCCAAAGTTGTTTGAAAACACAAAACTCACTTTACATGAACAAAATTTGGGTTTTTATCAAATGTCACATGTTCAAGTAATTTAAAAATATTTTATTAACATGAAAAGTTTTTAAATGATTTTTGAATAAAATTTTCTTTCTTACAAGTCGTAAACAATCAAAATCAACCGAAAAACGAAAAAGTTACAGCAGTTTTCATTTGAATCTTACGTCATGACAGGGCATGCATGCACACCGACATGACCTCTATGTACCTATGTAGACGTAAGAGCAATCACAATAAAAAATAGATCATGCTTGTGCATGCATTTAAAAAAACAACGGATTTGCATGATAATTGATTTTTGGCATCAGTCTGACATTTTTCTACTGGTCAAATAAGAAAACATAAGCAGAACTTTGCAGCGCGTTATACGGCCATGCAATAGGGTCGTTTACAGAACGCGCTCTGTCTCCAGCCTAAGTGAATTGAGAAAGGGACAGCTTCGCACAAAATTTAATTTTAGTCATATTCTTATTTGTCTCCAGACAAATAAGAATATGACTAAATATGACTTGTGATAAATCGTTCTACACATCAAAATTTTTGGGTGCTCCCAAAATCCCGGCTGGTACTGGAGAAAATATGGCCAAAGTCGTTCATGATACACTCATCAAATACAGGTCAAAACACTGGATCGTGCATTTTGTTGCAGAACAAATTAGATCGAAAATTAATCAAGTTCCCATGTTCTCATCACATTATGGATATAGTATTGAAACATGTGTTTGAGGTTAAACTTCGGCGACTTGTGGTCCTGAAGTGCCTATTTTTAATCTTTTTGCTGCCGTTTGGGTAAGTCTGGACCACAAATCGTTCAAAAACGGACTCGAAGATCCAACTGTACGCTCAAAAATAAGTAATGCTGACAGCGAAGTCATTAAGAAATTCTGCATTAAACAGCTAAATGAAACACAAATCCGAGCTGACTACAAGGAACTATTACAATTAACAATAATGTTTATTGGTGGTGTTGGCGATAACTTCCGAACACCTGGTCCAACATCCCACGCAAGGTTCATGGGAAAAGGCATTTATGCCTTAAAAATATACCTATTTCGAGAGCAGTTTGCATTGACAAAACGAGAGTCCAGTGGTCTACGGGATATATGTATTTTTCTCGTGCGGCTGTATGTCAAAGCGTGGTTTACATGCAAAATGCCATACGAGCACCAAATCAAGATATACACTTGTTGAAAGACTCCATCGCGTACGCAGAAATCGACCGAGATGTGTCTGAAGCGGCATTTTTCGATTCGGATGTTTCACTCGAAGAGAAACGAAAAATGGTTAGGCATCTGCAATCAACAGAGCCCGTCGTAAATCTGGAAAACGATCGAAAATTCTCCGACCCGAAACTATTGCTGTATAATAATTTGAGCGATTTCGTCTCATACAAAACCAAACATTTTTTCGGTGCTTTTGGATTGAGTACTGAATTTTTAAAGCATGACCCATCCATTTGGGAAGATTATCAAGATACTCTCGATGTTTGTCGTAATCTGTTGGTTGTTAACGACACTGCTGAACGCGGTGTACAATTTATGAATGATTACAACAGAATACTTACGAAAGACGAAGAACAAAATCAATTTATATTACAGTGCATTGAAGTATATCGTAGAAAATGTCCCTCACATAACAAGTCAGATCTAATATAATATTGAATTAATTGTATTTTTTGTTTTTTTCACCGATCTTAATATTTAAAAACTATTTATTAATTAATAATACAAAGAAATGTAATTTTACTTATTTAAACATACGATTTTTGAATAAAAAAAATAATTCCCCTATAAAGTGTGTTCTAAATTTTGAATGAACTTTGGGCAGACCCTAGGGTTATCAGATAGGCACAAAAATTTTTATGGAAGTCTTGTAGGCCAAATGGAAAGTTTTTCGGTCCGGAAATCAAAGTACGAAGCAACTTTCACTTTTTGCATCGATGTACTTTAGATTTTCTGGTGCAACTTGGAGTCCCCAGCAGGAAAAAAATATTTAAAACTTTTTTTAAATTATATTTTTCATTGAAAGTTTGGACTATAATTTTAAAGAAAAGCTGCTAGAACCGGAATACTCACTCCTTAAATAATGAGGGCTACAAATGTTGGAAATATCTCCTTCATGTACATGGAGCAAAACCATATTTTTTGATATGTTTGAATCGAAAGAAAATTTTTTTGGAACACTAATTTTTAAATATTACATATATTTCCGGCTTGACCGATTGTGGTTGTGAATATGCGTAACTATATTTGGATCCGACAGATGGAGCTGTATTCAAGTTATTAACAAATTCATCATTTATGGACCAAAGTCACTCATATTTAATTTAATTTTAGTGTGAAGAAAAAGAATAATATCATTTGCCGGAGATTTATCTAAATGTGGGCTTAATGTGTATTATGTTAGGTTAGGTTAAGAGTGGCAGCCTGTAAAACAGACTCACTTAGACTATTCAGTCCATTGTGTTACCACAGGGACGTAAGGGAAAACATAAGCTATCTCTAGCCTCACCCGCTGAAACAATTTGATTGATTACGGGGTGACATAACGTTAATTCGTGCAAAAAAGGCACATTTTTATGATTTTGTTGTGACGAAACGGTTAACATTTTTTGGTTGAAACCAATGGTACATTAAAGCATAACTTTTAAAGTTTATTGTGTAAAATTTTCGTAAAAAATATGGCAACGACGGCATTTATGCGGAAGCGTCTCGAAAAAAAGTTGAATTGCGATGCCCCTCATAACTCGATACCGGATCGTCAGAAATTAAAAAAATAAATTTTAGTTAGATAATCGTTTTAGCCAGGTAACACTGTCGAGTGTGTTTCGAAATTTAAATTTTTGATTTTTTGGGAACACTTTGAAGTGAAAAATTCGTTTTTTGCGAGAAAAAATCGACTAATTGGTTATTGTTAAAAAATAAAAATTTGCAAATTTAACAAAAAAAGGAAATAGTGTTAAAAATTTCCAAAGGGATCGGTTCAGTAGTTTTTGAGTTATGACGGGCACCGTCTTTGAAAACATGGGCTGTAGGAAAAACTCTTTAAAGTTTTTCTGATGTACTGAGTCACGTATGGGGCGCGGTTGCTTAGACTGCTGTATCTTTGTCAGTTTTGCTCCGATTCACCTCAAATTTTCACACAATATTTTTGAAAGGTTCTCTATTCAGAAAAAAAATTTAAAAACAAAATTCCAAAAAAAAATTTTATACTTGGCTGTGTGTATATATTCTAATAATTCGACTGAAGTAATCGTTGTAATAAGGATATTGACAATGGGAGTTTGGTGGCTCCCGAAACAGATCTGTCTATCCAACCATTACAACCACCCCCAATACATGTCACTTACTACTTCTTTAATTTTTAACAAAGTTGTTTTCATATACTGAAAACAACAATAACGATCTTGAGCCTAAGTGCAAAAACAAAATATGTACTATGAAAGCAGATCGAATAAAACAAAAAACAAGAACGAAACCAGTAAGGAAAGGCTAAAGTCGGGCGGGGCCGACTATATAATACCCTACACCACTCTCGTAATATTGAATAACTCTGATATATAAATTTTGTAATTCATGTATAAATTGTTTACATAAATTTACATTTTGGACATTTTATACTTAAATAATACCCTGTACCACAGTGTGGTGTAGGGTATAAAAACGATTGGATCTAAAGAGCCAAATCGGATGAAACATATATATGGGAGCTATAGCTAAATCTTTACCGATATTCTTCAAATTCGGCAATGTTGGTTCATGGATCAAGAAACTCTACCATTCTAAATTTCAAAACGATTGGATGTAAAATATAGCTTCTATCGAACTAAAGGGCCAAATCGGACGAAACATATATATGGGAGCTATAGCTAAATCTTAACCGATTTTCTTCAAATTCGGCAATGTTGGTTTATGGATCAAGAAACTCTACCATTCTAAATTTCAAAATGATTGGATATAAAATACAGGTTTTATAGGACTAAAGGGCCAAATCGGACGAAACATATATATGGGAGCTATAGCTAAATCTTAACCGATTTTCTTCAAATTCGGTAGTTTTGGTTCATGGATCTAGAAACTCTACCATTCTAAATTTCAAAATGATTGGATGTAAAATACAGCTTCTACAGGACTAAAGGGCAAAATCGGACGAAAGATATATATGGGAGCTATATCTAAATCTGAACCGATTTCAACCAAATTCAATAGCGATCTTAAATCGACTCAGCTAGTGATTCTGAGTCGATCGGTATACTTTAAGGTGGGTCTAGCTGTGTTATTTTCAGGTGTTACAAACATCTGCCGTGAAACAAACTTATAATACCCTGTACCACAGTGTTGTGTAGGGTATAAAAACAGGTTTATAAACGTTACAAATATTTAGCCACCAAAAACCCAAACACTGTTGTGGATTCGTGAGAGTGCGCCGACGGAAGCAATTTTTTAAACTCAAGCCTTTAAAAAGAATTATACAATTTTTTATAAAAAAATTATACAGAAAATGTCCCTTGTGTTCTCTTAAAAACAACGTAGACTTTGTAAAAATCGGTTCAGCTGTTAATCTACGTCAACCCAAAAACGATTTTTTTTTAAATTTAAAACCCCATAACATTTTTCGAATATATTTGTTCAGACATTCTGACATTTTTTATAAACTTTGTAAGCTAAAATGAACTCTAAAGGTGGGTACTAGGTTTTTTCAGCTTGAAAAAATTCCACAAAATATTATTTCAAGTTGAAAAATGGAATGCTTTTTTACTAAAGTCGCATTGCATTTTTGAAGTGTGTGTGTCCAAATATCACTTTTATATCAATGTGTGTGTATAAGTATGTGCCTTTTTTTGCTTTTCTTGAAAACAAACACGAGTTTAAATTCTAATCAATAAACAATTAAATGGAATAATACCGACTTAGAAAATAGTTTACTTAAATTGCAGACAGGAAATATTGTTGAAGATCATTGTGCTAATGATATACATAAATTATTTATTTTGTGTTGTTGCGGTGGCGATGTTTGTGAGACATGAAAAGTCATCCATAAACGGAATTTTTTTTCCAATTCCTATAGCTGCCAAGAACTTACTATGTTCTTTATAACCATTTAAAAACGAGATCACAGGCACTACCCAATTCCATTGTCCTACTGCTTCGCTAGCGTCAGCCATCCACAAAGTTTTTCCAGGCTTTTCGTCACGATTGTTCTAAACATATAAACGATACTTAAAGTTAATAAGTATCATACGAGTATAGCGGAATTTGTCACGTTTGGGGGTGTTTTGTTTGACATAACTCGAGAACGACTGGTCCGATTTTGCTGCAACAACTTTAGAAAAATTAAGAATTACAATTCCTACAAGTTGTATTAATGACTTCCACGTATAAACAGAAGTTTAGTAACTGTCGTTAAAACTATTAGAAAAAATTTTATATATTTCCAAAAAAAACGTTTTTTGTTAGCACGAAAAAAATCATAAAAAATAGAAAAATAAATGGCAAAAATTGTGTTTGTTAAATTTTTAGCATCCTAACGAACAAAACAATGGCTATTTGCAAAAAATCTATGGTTAAATATATTAATTATGACCCATATCGTAAAATTAGGAAAGTATTTTTGTTTGCTATTTTGTTTGGGAAGTACCAAAAGGGGCATGGCAATAACGCCCATTTCTTAATGTAATATGAGTACTATAAAAACATTACACTGTACAAAATTTCAAGTGTTTGTTTGTGCATTAATCAAAGTTATAAGCCCTTAACTTTTTGTGCAAAATGGTCCATTTGTATGGGTGGCCAAATGGGGGTGGCAATAACGCCTATTTTTCACGGGACTGAAAGTACTACGAGTAGGGTTGCCAGACGGTCGGGATTCGTCGGGATTTTCCCGACTTTTCGCCTATTTACAGAGTCCCGATTATTGAAGTAATTTAGGGAGGAAATCCCGACTTTCTTCCATTTACTCACTACACTATGGAAAATAAAAGCGCAGTAAAAAAAAATAATAAAGAAAATACAAGAAAATGCTATTTTCATATGTAGTTGTTATGTACATTTGTAATTTTTCCGTCACTAATCTTTCAAGAAATGTAAATTTTGAACGAATTCAGCAATTACAAAAGTTATACAAATTTTAGATGCAGTGTCCTATGAAATGTTGTACATCGACTACTGCAATCTTCGAGCTATTTGTAAAGAATTGCCAAGGATATTTATACCCTTGTTTCATGGCAGATGTTTGTCAGACATAGAAATGTTACAGCTAGACCCACCGATCGACTAAGAATCAGATATAGTTATACATAGCTCATTAGTTATAAAAGCTGTATTTTACATGCAATTGTTTTGAAATTTTGAATGGTAGAGTTTTTATCCAGAGAACAACTTTGCTCAATTTGACGAAAATCGGTTCAGATTTCGATTTATATCCCATATATATGTTTCGTCCTATTTGGCCCTTTAGCCCTATAGAAGCTACCCGGGGCAAAATAGCCTTTTTTTGGTATGTTTCAATCGAAACAAAATATATTTGGAACACCAATTTTTAAATATTTTATATTTCTTTGCAAAGATATTTTATTTGAAAATCAATAAAACATATTTGGAACGCATATATTATTATTTTTCAACAAATAATATTTGCAAACTAAATTTCTCAAATAAAATATGTGTTTAAGTACAAATATAATTATTATTTAGGAATTTTTCCAAATATATTTTATTTAAAGAATATTTCCAAAACTTTTGCTGCTAAGTACTTTATATTGCTCTAAGATTTTACGATTTCAATTATTATTTTTACGAAAATTAAACATTAAAAATTTAACTTTGAATTACTGAAAAATTTATGACAATTTATTTATTTTATGAATACTTAATGCAAATAACTATTTGTTTCGGAAATAACAGTCACATTGGGATGCAAACAAATATTTGTTTAGAATATCATCTTCCCAAATACACAATTTTTGCGTGTACCAAATACTATATGTTTAGAGTGTACCATAAACATATATATGTTTTAAGCCGAATATGTTTGGGACAATATACTACAGAAGCGATTTTTTTCAGCGTGTATAGTTTACATCCAACCGTTTTAAAGTAAAAGCGAATTTCGTGAAGAATAACACAAAGAAAGTATTTGTGGCAAACATAATATTGACCTATAGTGTATATAAGTTATTTTGAATATTCTTATGTTAGACTTTTATTGAAACTGTAATGAGTTTTTTTATAATGCCAAAACCAATAAAATATGATCTTTTTATTTGTCCCGACAAATCCCGCTTTTAAGTCTCGGTTATCCCGACTTTTCGAATACGGTGTCTGGCAACCCTAACTACGAGTATAAAAGCATTACACTTCACAAATTGTCAAGTATTGCTATGGAATGGAATCAAAGTTATAAGCCATTAACTTTTTGTGCAAAATGGTCCATTTGTATGGGTGGTACCAAAAGGGGCGTGGCAACTTCGCCAATTTTTCTTTTTTCTAATACTATGTGTGGAATGGTCAAATATTCTTGGGGTCTCTTGGGTCATTCAATACGATATGTTACACTTTTGACCTGCAGCATCTCATATATACCCTTGTTCACAATAGTGGATATATAAAAACCGGATTATATTGAAATTCTGTTATTTCTTCTAAAAGTGCTATAATTTCGACATTTATCCATATATTGTCTTCAAGTTGGCATTGTTTTCTTCGTTGGGATTTTTTAAAAAAGTAGATACAAACATTTCTTGCGATGTTTTCTATTTCATATGGTTTTTTCCTGCCAAAAAAAATGGTTTTTTTTTGGAAAAAATATAAAATTTTTTCTAATAGTTTTAAAGGCAGTTACTTAACTTAGAACTTTTCTAAATTTGGTGCAGCAAAATCAGACTAGTCGTTTTCGAGTCATGTCAAATAAAAGACTCCCAAACGTGACAAATTCCCCTATATAATACTTAACGTAAGTACAGACGATTTGCAGATCGGACCACATTGCCAGAAAAATGGCGGAAAAATGCAACCCTGTGAATTTACAACCGTGTGAACATACAATTTTTGTTTTGCAACGTTAGCAGAAAAGTCATTGCGAGATAATTTGCTGATTGTTATATATGCGAAGTTTAATTGCAATTGCCCTTTCTGTATTTCCCTGACAAAGGGACCGACCGCAAAGTAAAATTTAATATCTTACAATTGTAATAAAGTTTCACAAAATCACTGAAATGATTTTTCATATATTTATCCCCTCACCTTAGAGAGTATGGTAAAGGGTCCGCCAAATAACTTTTTTTTTTTTTGAAAATGCTACAAAAAAAACTACTGAATATTTTCTCAAATTTCTTTATTTATTTGAAAGTACAATCCTTCCTTGTTCAAGCGTATACACAACCATATTCGTTCAGCGGAAGGATAAAACTAATTATCTGTCAAATCAGACATGAGCTAGGTGCTACCATTCACGAAATAGGCACTGGTTGAAAAAAACGTTAAATTGCGAACCCTTTATTATGAGCATTGTGTTGTATGCTCCCTTTTCTCAACGAGATTTACATCCAAGCATTTGAGTCCCATCTTAAGTAGTTTTTTTTTTGATAATTTGAGGGTCGTGTTTGTCAAGACCGAACAGGAGGGCTTTATATGGTTTCTCACTTTTTGTAGCGTATGTGAATAACTCATAGTTGTCCAATAGCATGTTGGTAATTGTGTCATAATCGGCATTGGATTGGCAAAAAAGTTTAATCCCAATCGAGATTTTTCGGAGAGAGTACTTGTCAACTTTTGCACTTCTACATATATCATGCACTTCTTCTATTTTCAACTTTAAAATCGTGATTGGTTGAATATGGACATTAACAGGAGCTGTAGCGATAACTTCATTGTTATCATTATTAATATTTTCATCAGCAACCGTTTGCAGAGGAGAATAATAATTGTTAGATGAACTCGCAATCGGAGTATTGTTTATATTTTTCTTTTTCATCTTGGGAACGAGTTGTGCGTTAACATCATCGCACCCACGTGTACGTTTAATTTTGTTTTTTTTTTATTTCCTTCGCTTAAATCGAATTATGTTAATGTTGTTGTTGTAAACACGGGATTTCGCAAAGCGTAGCTGTCAACAAGAGATCGAAGACACGTCTGTTTCTAACGAAAACCAGTATGTCACTGTCATCAACATATTGTTCTTCATTACGTACGTTGCTAAAATAACACTATGTAAAATTTAAAAGAAATCTATACTGCAGAACAATTACTACCACTTAATTTTTCTAGCGATTCCAGAACCAAGAATGTGGACATGCAATTTGTATACATTCATTTTAATGGAGGAGGGTATATAACGGGTTTTCCAATGGGGATGATATGATTTTGAAGTGACGTTTCGGCCATTTGTAATATGTCATGATCTGTCATTTGTTTTTCATTGTATTCAGTAGTTTTTTCAATTTCATCATGGAGATATATACGCAAGAACAACGTTTACAAATTATTCAGTTTTATTATCAAAACCAGTAAGGAAAGGCTAAAGTCGGGCGGCGCCGACTTTATAATACCCTACACCACTCTCGTAATATTGAATAACTCTGAAATATAAATTTTGTAATTCATGTAGAAATTGTTTACTTAAATTTACTTTTGGGACATTTTATATTTAAATAATACCCTGTACCACAGTGTGGTATAGGGTATAATAAAAGTGTCGTATTAAGTTGGAACAATTGGTTTCTGTACCACAGTGCGGTGTAGGGTACAAAAACGATTGGATGTAAAATACAGCTTCTACAGGACTAAAGAGCCAAATCGGATGAAACATATATATGGGAGCTATAGCTAAATCTTAACCGATTTTCTTCAAATTCGGCAATGTTAGTCCATGGATCAAGAAACTCTACTATTCTAAATTTCAAAACAAGTAAGAAAGTTTCAGTCGGGTAAACCGACTAAGGTATACCCTCACTTTGTGAGTAATGTAATATGGAATATTAAACGAATTATTCTGTCAATTTGTATGGGAGGTACCAGAATGTTTTTAACAAATACACCTATTTTTCGCTGAATAGTAGATACTTTAAATACATTACACTGCGCCGAATTATAAACGTTTTTTGCACTGGTATATTAACGTTATGAAATATTAAATTTTGGTATGATTTGGCCATTTTGTGTGGGAGGTACAAAAAGGGGCGTGGTGATAACGGCCATTTTTTACAGGGCTATAGGGACTTCAAAAGCGTTACACTGTGCAAAATGCTGTTGCATTTCGTGCATTGGTACTCATGCTGTGAGCTCTTAAATTTTTGTGCAAAATGGTGCCTTTGTGTGGGAGGTACAAAAAGGGGCGAGGAAATAGCGTCCATTTTTCAAAGTGCAAAATACACTATAAAAGCATTACACAGTAAAAAATTTCAAGTATTTTTATACACTGGTATTAATGTTATAAGCTGTTATCTTTTGGTGCAAAATGGTACCTTTGTGTAAGAGGTACCAAAAGGGGCGTGAATATGACACCCATTTTTCACTGGACTGTAGGCACTATGAAAGCATTACACTGTACAAAATTTCAAGTATTTTTATGCACTGGTATTAATGTTATAAGCTGTTAACTTTTGGTGCAAAATGGTGCATTTGTGTGGGAGGTACCAAAAGGGGCGTAGCAACATGGCCCATTTTTCTTCGGTTGATAGCGACTAATAAACTAATGCTATGTGTGGAATTTCAGAAGATTCGAATAAGTAGTATAGCAGTTATTAAAGATTCAATTTTTTACAACATTTTAACACTTTGTGGGGGAGGTACTAGAAGGAGTGGACCAATATGGTCCATCTTCGAAATTAGCCGGTGATAGAAAAAAATATTACCACGTACCAAATTTAAAGTCAATCGGTTACTCCTTTCGAGAGTTATCGTGCGCCCCAGCCAGCAGACAGACAGACTCACAGACAGACAGACAGATAGACAGACAGACAGACGGACGGACATTGCTCATTCGTCTTAAAATGACCCAAAACGAATATCCGCCGAACATACTTAGGGTCTTAGATCACTCCTTCGATGTGTTACACTTTTTTTCGTAGCAAATGATATATAGCCTCGTCACACTAAAGTGAGGGTATAATGATTGGATGTAAAATACAGCTTCTACAGGACTAAAGAGCAAAATCGGACGAAACATATATATGGGAGCTATAATTTAATCTGAACCGATTTCAACCAAATTCAATAGGGATCTGCGAAATACTCTAAAGTGCAAAATTTCAGAACGATCGGAGTGAAATTGCGACCTGTAGTCGACGAACAACTTTACATGGACAGACGGACGGACGGACAGACATGGTTAAATCGACTCAGCTAGTGATTCTGAGTCGATCGGTATACTTTATGGTGGGTCTAGCTGTGTTATTTTCAAGTGTTACAAACATCTGCCGTGAAACAAACTTATAATACCCTGTACCACAGTGTGGTGTAGGGTACAAAAATCGTTCTCCAATTGCTACTTCTCGTTTTATACCCTCACCTTAGAGAGGAGGGTATATATCATTTGCTACGTGCCAAAAGTGTAACACATCGAAGGAGTGGCCTAAGACCCTAAGTATGTTCGGCGGATATTCGTTTTGGGTCATTTTAAGTCGAATGAGAAATGTCCGTCCGTCCGTCTGTCTGCTGGCTCGTGCGCACGATAACTCTCGAAAGGTGTAACCGATTGACTTAAAATTCGCTTTGTGGTAATATTTTCTTCTATCTCCAGCTAAGTTCGAAGATGGGCCATATTGGACCACTCCTTCTAGAACCTCCCCCACAAAGGGTTAACATTTAGTGAAATATTGATTATTTAATAACTTCCATACTACTTATTTGAATCCTCTAAAATTCTACACATAGTATTGATTTATTAGTCACTATTATCTCGAGAAAAGCTGCCGAAGTTACCACGCCCCTTTTGGTACCTCCCACACAAATGGACAATTTTGAACCAAAAGTTAATAGTTTATAACTTTATTACCAGCGCATACAAATTCTTGAAATTGTGCACAGTGTAATGGTTTAATAGTACCTACAATACAGTGAAAAATGGTCATTATTGCCATGCTCCTTTTGTTACCTCCCACACAAATGAACCTTTTTGTACCAAAACAGTTTTTAACTTTAATACCAATTCATACAAATACTTGAAATTTCGTACAGTGCAATGCATTTATAGTATCTAGAGTCTAGATAAAATTGGCACGCCCCATTTGGTACCTCCCACACCATTTTGTCCCAAAGGTAAACAGCTTTTAACTTTAGTACCAGTACATACTTTAAAGTAATTAAATGCAATTTAAATTGACAATAATTTAAATACGAGCAAAATAAAAAATAAATAAATTTACTAATATTTTTTTGAGACTCAAGGTGAGGGGATTCATTAGTCGGTTTACCCAACTGAACTTTCTTACTTGTTTTTTTTTGTCACTCATTTTCAAATGGTTTGCTTGTCCACATTAAAAATTAAATATATTTTCTTTAATCTATAATTTTTGCTTTGAAACATAATCTAAACGTAACAATGAACGAAAAAAGTTTAACACAAAACGGAAATTGAATAAACAAACACGTGTCATATTTAGAAATACTAATATTTCCCGAAATGCCGTCGTGCTTTTATACGAATTTTTATATCATATTTCGCTCTGCCATCAGCCACCACCACCACCTCCCTTATAATAACATATTATGATGTGATAACCGGAGTAACTTCTTGCAGTCCGATTTTTCATTATGTACCATAACGACCCGAATAATGGTATAACAAACGTGTAATAAAGCAAGCTACCAATGAACATATTTTTCCTGTTTACGTGAATAATTAAATTTCATTCGAATACACGTGTTATGGCCTATTTGGTACAATTGGGAATAAGTTGACGACTAAACATTATTATACTCAATATTAAAAGGAATTGTTTTTCCTATTTGACGAAGTCCAGCAAAAGATATAATTGACGAAGAAATAGATACACATGAGATTCTGCTGTTAACGAAGTAAAATTAGAAGAAAAAACCAGAATGACAGTTGAATATATTTTCAAGGACATTAAATAGTCAATGTGCTAATTTAATTAATTACCATTTGTTACCCAAATATTTCATGATTATTGTAGTTAGATCGATTTCCTAAATTAACCTAAACCACAGTAAAAGTTTGGAATAAGAAAGAATTACAGTTTATAGCAGATGATAAATATATACAAAGAATATGGATGAATATTAGCCTATATGATCCATATTCAAAAATATTCACGTGGATCAAATAAAATGACACATGTGAAATTTTTAAATGCGATTTTCTCCAGATTCAAAACCTTTTGTTTTGTCTTTTGTTCAAAATAGCATCCTGTACTTTAATTAAAACGTTACGTGGACCTCAGATGGACGAACAGACAGACATCGCAAGATCAAATCTGCTGGTGATTATGTGTCATTCAGCCACTGACAATGAGCTACGACATTTATACAACAAAATGGGTTTGTTTTGCATCCGGCCATTATACGTTTTAACACCATGGAAGTGGATATACAAAACAAGTAAGAAAGTTTCAGTCGGGTAAACCGACTAAGGTATACCCTCACTTTGTGAGTAATGTAATATATAACATTACACCAATAAATCTGTCAATTTGTGTGGGAGGTACCAGAAGGGGTTTTCCAAATACACATATTTTTCGGTAAACAGTACATTCTTAAATACATTGCATTGTGCTGAACTATAAGCGTTTGTGTGCACTGGTATATTAAAGTTACGAGCTATGTAATTTTGGTATGATTTGGTCATTTTGTGTGGGAGGTACAAAAAGGGGCGAGGTGATAACGCCCACTTTTTACAGGACTATAGGCACGACAACAGCATTACACTGTACAAAATTTCAAGTATTTGTATGCACTGGTATTAAAGTTACAAGCCGTTTACTTTGGTACGAAACGGGCCATTTGTGTGGGCGGTACCAAAAGGGGCTGTACAATGATGCCCATTTTTTACCGGACTATAGGCGCTACAAAAACATTATACTGTAGAAAATTTCAAGCATTTTTATGCACTTGTATTAAAGTTATAAGCAGTTAAATTTTGATGCAAAATGGTCCATTTGTGTGGGAGGTATCAAAAGGGGCATGCCAACTTCACCCATTTTTCTCGAGTTAATAGCGACTAATATACTAATATTATGTGCAGAATTTCAAAAGATTCGAATAAGTAGTATAGAAGTTATTAAAGAATCAATATTTCACTAAATTTTAACCCTTTGTGTGGGAGGTACCAGAAGGAGTAGACCAATATGGCCCATCTTCGAACTCATCCGGAGATAGATCAAAATATTACCACATACCAAATTTGAAGTCAATCGGTTACTCCTTTCGAGAGTTATCGTGCGCACCAGCCAGCAGACACACAGACAGACAGACAGACAGACAGACAGACGGACGGACATTGCTCATTCGACTTAAAATGACCCAAAACGGATTTCCTCCGAACATACTTAGGGTCTTAGATCACTCCTTCGATGTGTTACACTTTTTTCCGTAGCAAATGATATATACCCTCGTCACACTAAAGTGAGGGTATAACAAGTAAGAAAGTTCAGTCGGGTAAACCGACTTATGAATCCCCTCGCCTTGAGTCCCAAAAAACATATTAGTAAATTTATTTATTTTTTTGTTTTAATTAAATTATTATCAATTTATATTGCATTTAAAAACTTGAAAGTATGTACTGGTATTAAAGTTGTAAGCTATTCACTTTTGGTGTAAAATGGTCCATATTTGCGGGGGTACCAATAGGGGTGTGTATTTGTATGTACTGATACTAAAGTTAAAAGCTGTTAACTTTTGGTACAAAATTGTCCATTTGTGTGGGAGGTACCAAAAGGGGCGTGGCAACTTCGCCCATTTTTCTCCAGGCAATAGTGATTAAGGCCCTTATTCATAAAAATTTAATGAAGGTTTGAAGAACGTTTTAACTAATACCATGTGTAGATGGACGGACAGACATTGCTCATTCAACTTAAAATGACCCAAAACGGATTTCCGCCAAACATACTTGGGGTCTTAGATCACTCCTTCGATGTGTTACACTTTTTTTCGTAGCAAATGATATATACCCTCGTCACACTAAAGTGAGGGTATAAAAATAAAATAAAAGTTAAAACCAAATTTTAAGAATAAAATACAACTTTATTTTGTTTTGCATGGCACATTACATTGTCATTAATACCTCCAGAAAGTTTTAAGATGGTTACTCTTCAACTTCCTGAGAAAAACAGAAGTCTACTTATTCTAGTACCTCCCCCACAAATGTTTAATATTTAGTGAAATATTTATTATTTAATAACTTTTGTACTACTTATTTGAATCCTCTGAAATTATAAACATAGTATTAGTTTTTTAGTCACTATTGCCTCGAGAAAAATGGAAGAAGTTGCCACGCCCCTTTTGGTACCTCCCACACAAATGGACAATAGCTTATAACTTTTTTACCAGTGCATACAAATACTTGCATTTTTGTACAGTGTAATAGTTTAATAGTACCTACAATGCACTGAAAAATTGGCATTATTGCCATGCCCCTTTTGGTACCTCCCACACAAATGGACCTTTTTGTACCAAAAGTTACCAGCTTATAACTTTTTTGTAGCAAAAGTTACCAGCTTATAATTTATTACCAGTGCATAGAAAGACCTGCAATTTTGTGCAGTGTAATGGTTTAATAGTACCTACAACACAGGGAAAAATGGGCATTGTTGCCACGCTCCTTTTGGTACCTCCCACACAAGTGGACCATTTTGTACCAAAAGTTACCAGCTTATAACTTCATTACCAGTGCAAGACCTGAAATTTTGTACAGTATAATGGTTTAATAGTACCTACAACACAGGGAAAAATGGGCAAAGTTTCCACTCTCCTTTTGGTACCTCTCACACAAATGGACCATTTTGTATCAAAAGTTACTAGCTTATAACTTTAATAGCAATGCATACAAATACTTGAAATTTTGCACAGTGTAATAATGGTTTAACAGTACCTACAACACAGGGAAAAATGGACAATTGTTGCCACGCTCCTTTTCGTACCTCCCACACAAGTGGACCATTTTGTACCAAAAGTTACCAGCATATAACTTTAATACCAAAGCATATAAATACTTGAAAATCTGTACAGTGTAATACTTTTATAGTATCAAGAGTCCAGAGAAAAGTGGGCGTTATTATTTTGGTACCTCCCACACAAATGGACATTTTTTTACTTTAATACCAGTACATACAAATACTTTAAATTTCGTACAGTGCAATGCTTTTATAGTACCCAGAGCCTAGAGAAAAGTGGCACGCCCCTTTTGGTACCGCCCACACAAAAAATTTAAAATTTTTGCGGTTGTTTTACAGAAATGCGAATTTTGCAAATGTCCGTAAGTTAATCTCATGAAACATATATCATTCCACCGTCTTTCAACATCTTGTTTCATGTAATAACTTAAAACTACTCGTCTTTTCAATTTTCAATGTTGAGTTATGTCACCCTTGAAGTAACTGAGCGATGTGTAGAAGTACCATGTAGTTGCGTTTCGAACCAGTCATAATCTAGTTGCAATGCAACCGTTCTCTGCGCTGCTTTACCTACTTGGTGGTTGCGAATCGACACATTCGTCTCTCTCCCGTCAGTAGCAGAAAAATAAGCAGCAACGATTGTCTGAGCTACGGTGGTGGGAGAGCGACACATGCCACTATCCCACTAACTTTCTCGTTTACTCTGTTGTTCTCAAATATATTAATAGCTGAACTAGATATTAACTAGTACTGAATTGTAAACAAATGGACTAGTTGGGCGCCTTTGACAAGCGAATGTTAAAATCCATAGTTCGTTATATGAAAAAAGGACAGTTATTTTACTAGTTTGAAGTAAAAAGCAACTAGTATATTTCTATATAGCGGGTTTTCCAATAGGGATGATATGATTTTGAAGTGAAGTTTCGGCCATTTGTAATATGTCATGATCTGTCAGCTGTTTTTCATTGTATTTCATCATAGAGAGATATACGCACGAACAACGTTTACAAATTATTTAGTTTTATTAGCAAAATAATCGTACTCCAATTGCAACTTTTCGTGCGCTAAGTTAATTTTTATCCCCTCACCTGAGAGAGGAGCAAATGATATATACAAGTTGCTATGAGCCAAATTTTGTGCAGTATAATGCTTTTATAGTACTTACCGTTCAGTGAAAGATGGGCGTCATAAGAATTCCCCTTTTGGTAGCTCTCACACAAATGGACTATTTTGCACCAAAAGTTAACAGCTTATAACTTTAATTCCAGTGCATATAAAAAATTAAAATTATGTACAGTGTAATGATTTTATATTGCCTTCAGTCCTTTGAAAAATGGGCGTCATTGACACGCCCTTTTTGGTACCCCCCATACAAATGGACTATTTTGCACCAAAAGTTAACAGCTTTTAACTTTAATACCAGTGCATACAAATACTTGCAATCTTGTTCAGTGTAATGCTTTTACAGTACTTATAGTCCAGAGAAAAGTGGGCGTTGTTGGCACGCCTCTTTTCGTACCGTCCACACAAATGGGCCATTTTGCACCAAAAGTTAAAAGCTTATAACTTTAATACCAGTACATTAAAGTTATTAAATGCAATTTAAATTGATAATTATATAATTAAAACAAAAAATAAATAAATTTACGAAAATTGTTTGGGACTCATGGTGAGTGTGGATTCATAAGTCGGTTCACCCGACTGAATTTTCTTACTTGTTTTTTTTTTTAAATCCAAAAAAACACTTTCCAGTCGACCTGCGACCTTGACACCCATAGCCTAATATTTCTCGTTAAGAGCTATCTTTTTGCCATTGACCGATTCCCGATCCGACGTACTGTTAAGGAGCTAGAGCAAAAAAACTTTCCATTCACATTTGAAAATAATGATAAGTTAATTTTTTTTTAAATCCAAAAAAAAAACAGTTTCCAGTCGAACTACGACCTTGACACCTACGACATGAGCAATATTTTGCCATTGACCGATTGTGACTACGTGCCACACAGCAAATGAAACAATTGAATTGTTGCGAGAAAAGTTTGTAGATTCGATTATTTCAAGAAATTGTGATATTGAATGGCCTCCAAGAAGTTGTGATTTAACACCATTAGACTATTTCTTGTGGGGTTATTTGAAGTCATTGGTCTTTTGAAATAAACCAGACTCTCTTCAAGCTTTACAAGTCAATATTGAACGTGCCATTCATGACATACGACTTGATTTAGTGGAAAAAGTGCTCGAAAATTGGGTTCATCGAATTCGTTCCTGTAAAAGAAGTCGTGGAGGCCATTTGAATGACGTTTTATTTAGAACTTAATTGTATCGATTGTACTTCACATTAAATAAAAAACTTTGGAATTTCCTTAACAATAAGTGTGTTTTTTCAGAGAAATCATATCACTCTTATTGGAAAACCCTGTACAAACCAGTAATTTTGCCTGAAGGGTATGGGCAGAAAAATGATTTAATGATTTTTCGTATACAAATTCCTGAATTACTATGTCAGGAATGCCGGAAGGACACTTACGAGTATGCTTGGGTGCGTTTCCTATTTCCATTTATTGATGGTATTATTTCGTTTGCCAAATGCGTTGACATTCCAGAATCTAATTTCCATGTCATTTCCAATACATGTACATATATACATATGGGGGTATTTTGTAGCTATGTATATGCATATGGGCAAATCCCGTCTTGCGTTACATTCGCACGCATTTTGCTTTACTAATGTCCATCCCGTTGGCGTTCTGAATGCCATTTCAATAGTAAGATCATTAGAATGTACCGAAAAATAATGATTTCAATACACACCAATTTTTATAAATTTTTGGTATACAGTTTTTCGGATTTGCCCATATATGATTATAATGTAATATGTACATATGTATATTTGTTTGACAGTTTTGTCATTTTTCTATGAATTAAAATGATTGATGTATTAAGTTTATTACACATTCACGGATGACAGATACTCTGGATTTTCCAGATTTTGAGGTAAACAAATTGGTACAGTGGGCCAAAAATGGTTAAATATGGTTCCGTGGGGGCAAAGAGGTGTTAAATATGGTATAGTGAGGCATAAAGGGATATTTCTATCCCGTGCTTTAGAAAAAATGTTTTAAATATGACGTAGTGTGGCATAAAGGGTAAAATGACTCATAGTGCGGGGTAGCTCTTACGAGTACAAAATAAACCAGAGATAAGAACAGTTTTTTAATTTGTACTTCTATGGATACCGTGTTGGGGCAAAATAAGTTAAATATGGTACGGAGTTGGTAAAAAGGGGTTAACATTGTACAAAAGGGAGACCAAAAAGGTTTAATTTGGCGCATGGTGTGAAGGAACACTTGGAATATAAACGATGGTTTTCCCATATGCATACTTTTAGTCTCACGGGGGGCAAAAACGGTTAAATTATGTACAGTGGGGGTCCAGTGTGGTACAGTAGAGCAAAAGTATAATCTATGATCTCAGAAGGCTATTGTAGATCTTGCAACGGGGATTTATTCCCATACTGGCGACTGTACAGTGATCCCTGATGGGTCACCAGTCTGGTAGTATTTTCGGCTACGCATTCTGACCAAAGTACTTAATCTGGTACCATGGTAGTCAGAATAGCCCCTGGAATGTAGCTTCTGACCTGACTATTGGTGTGGTCCCTTCGGCGGGCACCGTGGTGGCTGTGGTTGAAACAGAAATCGTTGGGAGAGAATAGTCTCGGATGTGGAGTTGCAAACCGACCGGGTGTCATGACCCATAGAATGGTAAGGAGTTTTATAAGGGCTCCGCTCCTAAGCAAGTCAAAGGGTCCAGAAACACGGAATTGTTTGGCACGCATGCACATTGTGTGCGGGGGCGTTGATAGACGCAAGTATTTACCCAGGTGTTTAGAGCACGACTGGGTTATAAATGGGTTTAAATCCAGAATACCTAACTGTAGATCTTACAAAATAAGGTTTAGGTTTCCAGCAAAAAATAAAAGAAGTACTTCCAAAAGAGTAACATTATAAATACTTCCAAATCAAAAGTTAAACAATTTTTCGGCATTTAATGAAGTTATTCTAAATAAATAACCAAAATTTAATTTTGGAGTATAAATTATTAACCCTACAATGCATAACTTCAAAACGATTAGATGTAACACAAAGCTTCTGATGTGCTGTAAGCCCAGATCGGAAGGAACACATATATGGGGGCTAAAGGGCAAAATCGGAAAAAAATATATATTTACAGGGTGGCTGATATGTATTGCAACCAACTTCAGGTTGCTATCATTTCTAAACCGTTAGTCTGATAGCTGACAGATTTATTTCAGTGACAGTTCATTTTATTGTTTACAAGCTTAAAAAAGCATTTTGATATATTGCATTCAGAACCAGTAAGGAAAGGCAGAAAGTCGGGCGGGGCCGACTATATAATACCCTACACCTCCCTAACAATGCGATAAGGGTTATTGCGATAATAATTTGGAATAATTGGTAAATGGGTAAGAACATATATATGCTGATATATCTAATTCTGAACCGATAATCGCTAAATTAAGCAACATTCGTTCCTAAATTGAGAAACATCTTTCTGGAGAATTTTGTAATGATCGGAAGTAAAGTACAACTTCTATAGCGCTTTGTAACCAAATCAGGAGGATCATATATATGGAGCTTATATATAAATCTGAATCGATTTTCCCTGAATACTCATTCATGTAAAATAGAAACTTCTTTCTGTCGAATTTCGTACTGATCGGATATAAAATACAGTTTCTACAGCTATTGAATTTCAAATCGGGGGTAACATATATATGGGGGCTATATCTAAATCTGAACCGATTTTCTCCGAATTTGGCAGTATTCCTTCATGTAATAAGAAACCTCTTTCTGCCAAATTTCGTACTGATTGGGTATAAAATACAGTTTCTACAGCGCTTACATGTCAAATCGGGTGCAACATATATATGGGGGCTATATATAAATCTGAACCGATTTCCCCCAAATTTTGTATTGTATCTAAGTGTATCACGAGACTACTCTCTGTCAATTTTTGTACAAATCGGTTACAAAATGTTGCTTATACAGTGCATATATGCCAAATCGGAGGTACATATATATGGGACCTATATGTAAATCTGAACCGATTTTAACCAAATAGGGATCGTCCTTGGGCCTAAAAAAAGATATGTGCAAAGTTTCGTTGAGATCGGACCATAATTGCGACCTGTACTTTGATTACAAGAATACGTCTACAGACGGACAGACGGACAGACAGACAGACGGACATAGCTAAATCGACTCAGAAAGTGATTACAAGTCGATCGGTATAATAAACAATGGGTCTCTCTCTTCTCCTTTTGGGTGTTACAAACAAATGCACAAAGTCATAATACCCTGTACCACAGTGTGGTGTAGGGTATAAAAATAGTTTAGAGTAGGAAGCAAGTGCATCTCGACACAAAAATATAGTGGATGCTTTGGGATTATTAAATATAATCACTTAACCTGAATACGTTATGAATCTTCATGTATTTAACGCTGCTCTACAAAACATAAATAAAGTGATTCTGAGTCGATCGGTATAACAAACAATGGGTCTATCTCTTCTCCTTTTAGGTATTACAAACAAATGCACAAAATCATAATACCCTGTACCACAGTGTGTTGTAGGGTATAATAAAAATTCATAAAAAATTATAAAAAAATTATAAACAAACAAAGTAGTATACCTTCCCGACGGACATCCTGTATAAGTATTTGAAGATATCTGGTTCTAAACTGATATTCAAATAGTTGAGAGATTTTTGAACCCTGAAACCTAGATCTAAATACGGATTGTCTTTCAATTTCAATACGAATTAATTGTCTTGACCCAAAATAAAGATATGTGCAGAATTTCTTTGTGATCGGACTATATTTACGACCTGCACATTGATTACAGGAATGCATGCACAGACTGACACAGCTAAATCGGTTCAGAAAGTGATTCCAAGTCGATCGGTATAATAAACGATAGTTCCATATATCTCTTTTGCCTTTGGGTGTTAGAAACAAATGCATAAAATTATAATAAATTGTACCACAGTGTGGTGTAGGTTATAACTAAATAATTTTAAAAGAAATTATAAGAATTAAATATACCATACCATACTTACTGTACTGTACTTTACTACTCTCTGAACCGGGGCTACGGAAAATACGTAGCTCCGCACCAATGTGCTATGTATTACAGTGTAAAATAAAAAATAATTGTTATACCCTACACCACACTGTGGTAAAGGGTATTATAACTTTGTGCATTTGTTTGTAACACCCAAAAGGAGAAGAAATAGACCCATCGTTTATTATACCGATCGACTTAGAATCACTTTCTGAGTCGATTTAGCTATGTCCGTCTGTCTGTCTGTCCGTCTGTGCATGTATTCTTGTAATCAAAGTACAGGTCGCAATTATGGTCCGATCTCGACGAAACTTTACACATATCTTTTTTTGGCCCAAGGACGATCCCTATTGAATTTGGTTAAAATCGGTTCAGATTTAGATATAGCCCCCATATATATGTTAGCCCCGATTTGACATATAAGCGCTGTAAAAACTTTATTTTATATCCGATCAGTATGAAATTCGACAGGAAAAGGTTTCTTATTACATGAATGAACTCTGTTAAATTTGGAAGAAATCGGTTCAGATTTAGATATAGCCCCCATATATACATTACCCCCGATTTGACATATAAGCGCTGTAAAAATGTTATTTTATATCCGATCGGTGCGAAATTCGGCAAAGAGAGGTTTCTTATTACATGAAGGAATACTGCTAAATTCGGAGAAAATCGGTTCAGATTCAGATATAGCCCCCATATATATGTTACCCCCGATTTGACATGTAAGCGCTGTAAAAACTGTATTTTATATCCGATCAGTGCAAAAGTTGGCAGAAAGAGGTTTCTTATTACATGAAGGAATACTGCTAAATTCGGAGAAAATCGGTTCAGATTCAGATATAGCCCCCATATATATGTTACCCCTGATTATCGCATTGTTAGGGAGGTGTAGGGTATTATATAGTCGGCCCGCCCGACTTTCTGCCTTTCCTTACTGGTTTATTAGTGAGAATATTGACCATTTGCGAAAATGTTACTAGAAGTTACACTATGGGGTCATTCAGTCACACTTTTTAAAAGCCAGCCACACCATACAGATTACAAACATCTTCAAATGTCCTGTTCGTCGATCAGGCAGTGTCCCGTCAGAACTGATACTAACGTAGACAGTATTTTCCTCACTACTGCTTTTTTTTTTGGTTATCGTCAAGTGGTGTTGGACGAATACACAAGGTATTCATATACCAGGGCTGCTTATTTCGTTAGTTTATTCGATAAGATTATCGATTACGACTGCTATCGGTTATTTGGGTACTAGTTGGTTTTGTTTTGCTACTGATTCTTTGACGTCTCATAGTGAGAGATGTAAATAAACGTCTAATGCGTATTGGTGAGTCATAGTTGGATTTTACATCTATGAATGAAAGTGCAGAGCTCTTCAAGTTGTTGGAAGGAGTAATTCCGCAGTAAATTTGGTAAGTTGTTGAAACTTTTAAAAAGGGAAAAATCCTTTCTAATATTTTTATATTTACAGCATTTGAAGATAAGATGTTCTTCCGTTTCTGGTGTTTTACAAACATCGCATGTGTTGTTGTTGGTGAGGTTGATACTGTGTAGGTAAGTTTTTCCATAGGTGTGCCCCGCAAGCAATCTATTTCTAATTTTGATGTTTCCAGATGTAAGGGAAGAGCCGGCAAACCAGTGTACTTTAGGTGGACTGGAGAAGAACTGTGCCAAGTATGTACCTTTTGTTGTGGATATATTTTTATACTTATTTGTCCATTCATTCCACAGGGACTGGTAGATTGACGAAATGGCGTCTTTCACAGCTAGGTTGTGGCGAAGCAGGCAGCCAACTGTTGCGGCTTGTTTGGCGAAATAGTCTGCGCGCTCGTTCGCTGGAATGCCAATGTGGGAAGGAGTCCAGATGAAGGTGAGTAACATAATCGCGGAAGTGTGGATTTTACGGATGATATCGTTAGCTAGATAGTTGTGTGAAGAATTTTTTTTAATAGTAAGACTGCATTTTTGCTGTCAGTCAGGATGGCTGCCTTTTCTATTCCGTCCTCGATGATTAGGTCTACGGCTTTATTTATCGCATGAAGTTCACCCATTAGGGAAGAAGTTCTGGCATTAATTTTAAATACAAAGTTCTGGTTGCAAGAAATATTGCAAACAGCGCATCCGGTTTCATTTTGATTTACTGAGGCATCAGTTGCCCAGATGGAACTTCCAATGTTTTTAAGGTCGTCGAGTTTTTCTTGTAGGCTTGATCTGAAATATTCGTTTGGTATGTTATTTTTGGAATATTGGAATATGTCCAAAAGAAAGACATTTTTGTTGTTCGGGTATTCATATTGGTTGACTATGGTGTTATCAAATATGTTTTAAATTGTTGTATATAAGACCAAGACTTGTTTTGTTTGTCGGGTTTAATGAGATTTTATCATATACTTGACGATTAAAAATTTTGAATTTTATTAATTCCTTTGCACTAGGTATTGTGACCGCTGTTCCGGGGGCAAGATTAGAGCTAGAGCATAAATTATGTGAACCGGAGTTGAGGGGGTCAGCCCCAAATTTTTTCTAAGAATCTGATTTTGGAATGTAGTTACTTTTTTGTTCAGATACTTTGGCATATGGGCCATGGATGAAATGGAATATTCTGTCTTCGAGAACAACAGTGATTTCGATAAGTTTAAGGCAATTTTGGGGTACAGGCCATGTTTTGCTGAGTTTAACATTTTTAGAGCATTCAGTGATGAGTTACAGGATGAGATGACTTCCTCATAGTGGTCTTTTAGAGTCAGGCTGTTCTTAGTATGTCTTCCTAGGAATTTAATTTTAGTGACAGCTGTAATCTTTGATCTTTGGATTGTAATATCTGGAGCTTTTTTTCCACCTTTTGCCACATACATGACAGCCGTTTTTTCGGGATTATATTGCAGGTTTAATTTTGAAAGCAAGTTGCAAAATTTATTAACTTTTATTTGAAGATTATGGTTAGCAGACTGGAAGTCTTTGTGTGTTGAGAGAATTATAAAATCATCTGAAAATTGGAAAAAGTGGGTGGACTGGTCTGCAAGGCCATGTAATCCGATGGTGTATATATTGAAAAGTGTAGGGCTAAGGTAGCTTCCTTGTGGGAGTCCATTGTAAATATCGAGACATTCGTTTTCCATAACTAGGATTCAATGTTTAAGAAAATGTGTTATTCAGTTTAGAATTTCACGGGGGCAGTCAAGCTCTGATAAAATTTGGTGTAAAAGTTCAATCTTAACGCAATCGTAGGCTTTCGCTACATCAAGTGTGAAGAGAATGATTTTTTCACCTCTTTCTTTGTGATAGTTAATCGTATATAGAAGATCGTTTATGCACATTGATGCTGAGAAATGTTTTCTGTAAGCATATGTGCTTTTTGGAAGTATATTATTTTCTTCTAGAAAAGAGTGTAGACGTTCCTTGATTATGAGATTTATGATTTTTAAAAACACAGAAATGAGTGCAATTGGTCTGTAGTTTGTGAAAATTTCTAGATCCTTTCCTCTTTTTTGTATGGGGACTATTTTTATTTTTCGCCATTGATTGTTAATTGAGCAGTTTTTCCAGCTATCATTCATAGCATCAAGAAGATTAATTTTTGCGTTGTTGGATAGATGGTTAACCATTTCGTAGGTGACGCCATCTAGACCAGCAGCCGAAGGTTTTTTTTTGTTTTTTAAGACATTATCTAGCTCATCAAAAGTAAGTTTAGTGACTGAGGGTGAAGTGTTCATCGGGATCGAGATTGGAGAGTTGTTCGGGACTTGATCTCTTATATGAATTAGGAAGTCTTTGTTATTGTCCGAGGACCATTTTGTTGGTAAGGAAGGAGATAACGAATTTTTACACCCGCGTACAAATTTAAATAAGGATTTTGAATTGGGATTTTCATTAAGTTTTTCAATTTTTGTTTTGAAGTTTAGTTTTTTTGCAAATTTAACAGCATTTTTGAAATTTTTAATGGCATCGATCAATTTTAAAGCATTAACATTGTTGTTGTTTAGATTGAAGGTTTTCTGAGCTGCCAGTTGGAGCCTATGTAGCTTTTCAACATCGCTATTCCACCAGGACTTTGGTGTTTGGTTATTTTTAATGACGTACGTTGCATTTTTGATCTCAGAGTGAAAAGTATTTTGTATATCATCAAAAACCGGATTTAAATCAACATTTTTGAGATTTTTTAAAAACTTTTGTTTTGCTAAGAATTTTTTCCTTTTATAAGTAATATTTTTGATCTTTAAGGTTACCGGAAAATGGTGACTGCCTCCGATAGTAGTTTTGTAGTCTTCCCACGATATGTCTGTAGTTATGTTTGAAAATGATAGGTCTAGCACTGAACCGGCTGGATCATTAAGACGTTTCTTGAAAGTATAATGGCCATTATTTAAACAGCGAAAATTTGATGCATCAAATAAAATTTTGATTAATTTACCGCGTTGAGAGTCAAAGTTATCACCGTAAGTTGTGTGTCGCGCATTGAAATCTCCGCAAATAAGAACATTGGATTTAGTTTCCAAAAAAGAAAGTAGCCTTTTTAGCTCATTGTTGATAGTTTTGCATTTCACTGAATGAGGTAAGTATATCGATACTATGGTTAAGTTCGTTGAATGATTGGTTGTTTCGCAAATGAGAATGTCAAGTGCGGTGTTAAAAGGTACTCTTTTAGAATTGATACGTGTTTTAAAAAGGATGGCAACTCCACCGTAGTTGTCCCCTCTTTTTTTAGATACTATATTGTAGTCAAAAATTGCAGATGCGTTTTGGCTTTCATCGACGTTAAAAATTTCACTAAGAATACATATATCAATCTCTAGATTTTGTAAATAGAATTGTAAAAAATTTTTATTTTTATTCAGACTTTGTATATTGTATTGTAATAAATTCATTTATTTTTATTTTGTAGTTTTTGTTTTGAACTGAATTTGTGTTGTTTTTAACTTTTTTAATTAATTACTTGAATTAATGATTATTTTTATTTTAGGTTGGAGAATCTTGATTTTCTACTTCATATGCTGTGCAATTTTTGTTTCTGGTTGGAGCTGATATAATGGATTTCTGGAAATTTTGTAAAATGTTAAGACCTTCGTTGCTATTTAGAGAGGTAAGTATCTTCGACATGTGACTTGCAAATACTGATAATGTTTTTTCTAGATCTGACACCTTGGAAAAGTTGGGGTAATTGAAAACAGGCTGTGCTGGTGTTAATACTACAGGACTTGCCACAGTATGGATTCTTTTTGGAGCTGGAGCTGCTATTGTACTATATTTTATTCTAGTTATTCTTCTATTTATTTCATCATTGATGTTTCTTTTTAGTGGTTCTTTGGTTCTTCTGATAGACGGAAAGTTGTTTTGATAAGCCTCATCGGAGAGGATTTGATAGAAATTTTGCGTTTCAGGGTATTTCTGAAATACTTCTTTCCTTGAGAGATTGGATAGTGTCATTATTTCCCGGGGGTTCCTCTCAGACTCCCACTTGGCACATTGGTCTACATGATATGATCTGTTTTTCTACACAGAATACATCTTGGTGAGTTGCAAACTCCTTTACATAAAGTAATGATTATTATTAATGACACTCGCGACATTTTTCTTCCTTACAATTAATTGGGCAAATAATAAATTGACCGCATTTCAGGCATCTTTTGGATGATCGACAACGGCTGGCAATATGGCCTAGGCCACCACAGTGCAGACATTGACGAATAGGAAAATATCTCAGGAGGCGGACCGTCACTAACTATTCCAATCTTCACTGTTTCAGTTGGTTCGTATTCATTCTTGTCGTTTTTTCTTAAAAAGCGGTATATAGAAATAACTTCCGTTTCGTTGTTTGCTTCAATAGATTCTTTGATTGTTAGTCCTTTTATGGATTTCGGTACGTTCTTAACAATATAAAATCTCTGAACAAAACGATCAGGTATTTCAGCTTTCAATCCTATTCCACTGAGATTGGGGTTCAAAGCAAAATTATTGGCGGCATTAAAGTTATTGAAAGTTATGCGGAAGGTGTTATAACCAATATTTTTACAAACATAGTTGTTGGGGATATTAATTTTTTGGAAACGAGCATAAAGGTGAAGTTCACAGATCTTTCTTCTTGCGCTGACCGGGGTATCAGATGTAACTAATACAAAGAACGGTCCGGGATGATGCTGAGGATATGGTATGGTTGTATTTACAAGTTTGTTGTAGTTGTGTTCAACCGGAATGTCTTGAATAAAGTTTTGATTATCATTTTTAATTTGATTTTGAATTGGGTTTTGATTTTGGTTTAGATTATGATGCTGTTTAGAAGTAGATGGTAAGTTATCTAAATCATTGATATTTCTAATAGGTTGACCATTATTGTCTTTGAGGGATTTATTCACTCTGATCATGCTTTGCGCTCTTCTTTTGTCAGAAAGAGGAGGCGGTGGTAGTGGAGGCGGAGGTGGTTCCCCAACTCCACCCATGTTGGAATATTTTTATTTATTTTTCTTTTAAATTATTTTTGTTTGTATGAAAACACTGTTATAAGGAAAGAAAAGGAGGAAAACAACCAGTTTTCAGATGTTCACAGAAAGCCGCTATGTGTGGTGTTGTTGTTTTGTTGCACAATACAAATAAAACGAAAGGCAAGCGTTAAGACAGTCCTATGCCAACAGCTGTTGGATTGGTACTGCTTGGAGAAATTTTTTCGTTGTCATACCTTTGCCCGATTTGTCTACATACCGTACAGGTACCGATTTCTGTCCATCTTTCATTGGATTGCCCCTTGCCTAAGCCAAAGATTGCATATGGATTGCCGATTTCTGTCCATCTTTCATTGGACTGCCTGATTGCTCCTTGCCTCAACCAAAGCTTGCATAAGGACAGTGGGGCACCAATAGATGCAAATTCTTTGAGAATTTATGGATATGGCCTCCAGAGTATTGACGACGGCCTGACTGTCCAAGTAAATGACAACGTCAATATTGGTCACTACGGTGCGATTATTTCACTTCCCTTATTGCCATTATTTCGGCTTGATAGACATTACAGGTATCTGGAAGTCTATGAGTTTTACAAGAATGAATTCTTTACTGTGCACTCTGAACCCAACCTTATCATAAAGATTCGAACCATCGGTGTAGAAGTTGAAATGTTTTTTATTTCCTGGTGATCTGTAAACCCATTTCTCTCTGCCAGGTATCTTAGTGGTGAAATTCCTCCTGAACGTATATAGTCTACTCGGTCGGTTACCATGGCACTACATTGTGATATCCTCATGTGTCCGTAAATCTTGTACCTCCACATTTATAGTCTGTTTAATCGTAATACCGCTCTGGTGTCAACTTCTTTAGAAATCATATCACATAATTCCAACCCTGATCACGTGCATCCACACCCAAAAATTAGCAAATTTTTTGTTAAATATATTACCTTTGTAATTGTATAACGATACATACAGCAAAATTTCTAGCTTTCTACCTCTTATAGGGGCCGCAACAGTCAAGCGGTCAAAAGTAGCTTGGTGTACAATCGCATACGTTGGAGATCAGTATATACATACACATAAATTAGTAGGATCATAGCTCATACGGTACTTCTAAAGAACGGAAAGAGTGAAAATTGCATTGGTCACTGCTACACTGACCACAATCTGAGAATTGACCGAATTGACAATGTTAGATAGTAAGTTTTTGATACCGCTAGAACTGACCACTGGCAAACAATGACTACGTGAGTAGCCACTGGTTTATACAACACTCCTCCTGTACAAAATTTCAGCTTTCTAGCTCTAACAGGAACGGTCAAGTGGTCGAAAATCACTTGGCGGAAATAACAATAGAAGTAGCCTATTTTAACATCCGGATATTGGTCTATCTGTTCACCAAGTTTCAAGAAAATCTGTTCAGCCGTTAAGGCGTGATGCGGCAACAGATAAACAGACAAACAAACGATTTTATAATCGGACATATATACATATTAGATATAACCTGATGCGCTTCGTAGCCCCACCTATATTTATTTTCTATTTAGGATATTGTCAAATAGTAATAATCCATATGAGGAACAAGTAAGAAAGTTCAGTCGGGTAAACCGACTTATGTTAATTATTTATGTTATTATTAAATTATTATCAATTTAAATTTCATTTAATAATTTCAATGTACTGGTATTGAAGTTATAAGCTGTTAACTGTTGGTGAAAAATTGTCCATTTGTTTAGGAGGTACCAAAAGGGGCGTGTCAATAACGCCCACTTTTCTCTAAACTCAATGATACTATACTATAAAAGCATAAAAAGAATAAAAGCATTACACTGAACAAAATTTGAAGTATTTGTATGCACTGGTATTAAAGTTATAAGCTGTTAATTTTTTGTGCAGAATGGTTCATTTGTGTTGGAGGTACCAAAAGGGGCGGGGCAATAACGCCCATTTTTCACTGAACTGTAAACACTTTAACAGAATTACACTGTACAATTTCACGTATTTGTATGCATAGGTATTAACATTATAAGCAGTTAATATTTGGTGCAAAACGGTCCATTTGTGTGGGAGGTACCAAAAGGGGCGGGCCAATAACGCCCATTTTTCTCTGGACTCTAGGTACTATAAAAGCATTACACTGTACAAAATTTCAAGTATTTATAAACACTGGTATTAAAGTTATAAGCTTTTAACTTTTGGTGTAAAATGACCTATTTGCGTGGGAGGTACCAAAAGGAGCGTGCCAATAACGCCCATTTTTCACTGTATTGTAGGTACTATTAAACCATTACACTGTAAAAAAAATGCAGGTATTTGTATGCACTGGTAATAAAGTTATAAGCTATTTAAGTTTGTTTCAAAATTGTCCATTTGTGTGGGAGGTGTCTGAAGGGGCGTGGAAACTTCGCCCATTTTTCTCGAGGTAATAGTGACTTACAAATAAATACTATGTGTAGAATTTCAGAGGATTCAAATAAGTAGTATAGAAGTTATTAAATAATCAATATTTCACTAAATGTTAATCCTTTGTGGGGTGGAGTGGACCTATATGGCCCATCTTCGAACTTAGCCGTAGATAGAAGAAAATATTGCCACATACCAAATTTGGAGTCAATCGGTTACTCCTTTCGAGAGTTATCTTGCGTATCCGCCGAACATACTTAGAGTCTTAGGTCACTCCTTCGATGTGTTACAATTTAGCAAATGATATATACCCTCCTCTCTAAGGTGAGGGGATAAAAATGAATGAGATTTGGTTCTTTTTATAAATGAAATTTTGTGCTTAAATTAATAAAAGTTCCTTAACACAGTACAACACATGATTTTGGTACTCAATTTTGAGATTTGGACGTGAAAGTAGCCCCAAAAATAAGAACTTCTGCATCGTTTAGTCAAGTTGGCTCAATAAATAATTTAATGGTCATACGAATTTTTTTGCTCAAGGTGGATTTTTATCAATTTTTCTATATTTTTTCTCGGTATACCGTACGGAGTATATCTTTTGTGTCTGAAGCAAAGTTGTAGACATTGAAAAGGAGAAAAAATGCGAACAAACCTACCCGAAAAAAGTGCTTCCGGTGCCTTAAAAATCGCATAAAAAATCCTGTGCTGAGTTAAAAAATGCTGTCCTGTCTAATATTAAGTACATTTTCGTAATTGTAAGTACTGAAATATGTCTACGTTGTTTAAAAATATCACAATATTTGTTTCAGTGTAGTTTATGTTGCATTTATTTTCGGATAAATGGAACAGAGTTGGTCTTTTCTGAAAGTGCAAAATATCTAGGAATAATTCTAACTAGGAAATTATTATTCAGACTTAATGTACTGGAACGTGTAGATAAATCCAACGTCGCATTATATTCCTGCAGGAAAGCTGTAGGGTCGCGTTGGGGCATCTCTCATAAAATCGTCCATTGGATATATATCAGAAGTTCGCTCAATACTGTTGTACGGCACTGTGGTGTTGTGGACGGCAACTAACAAACTATCCATTACAATCCAATTATTATAGGTTCTACCTGCATATAAAGGGTTCGCCAAATAACTTTTTTTTTTGAAAATGCTATAAAAAAAACTACTGAATATTTTCTCAAATTTCTTTTTTAATTTGAAAGTACAATCCTTCCGGTTAATAATGGAAAATAATTTCAGTACATACAAATACTTGAAATTTTGTGCAGGGTAATGCTTTTATAGCACCTAGAGTCCGGAGAAAAAAGGGCGTTATTGGCACGCTCCTTTTGGTACCTCCTACACAAATAGGTCATTTTACACCAAAAGATAACTTGGAATTTTGTACAGTGTAATTCTGTTATAGTGTATACAGTTCAGAGAAAAATGGGCGTTATTGCCCCGCCCCTTTTGGTACCTCCAACACAAATGAACCATTCTGCACAAAAAATTAACAGCTTATAGCTTTAATACCAGTGCATACAAATATTTAAAATTTTGTTTAGTGTAATGCTTTTATAGTATAGTATCTTTGAGTCCAGAGAAAAGTGGGGGTTAGCCCCTTTTGGTACCTCCTAAACAAATGGACAATTTTTCACCAACAGTTTTTCACCAACAGCTTATAACTTCAATACCAGTACATTGAAATTATTAAATGAAATTTAAATTGATAATAATTTAATTAAAACAAAAAAATAAATAAATTTACGAATATTTTTTTGGGACTCAAGGTGGGGGGATTCATAAGTCGGTTTACCAGACTGAACTTTCTTACTTGTTCCTCATATAGATTATTACTATTTGACAATATCCTAAATAGAAAACCAGTAAGGAAAGGCAGAAAATCGGGCGAGGCCGACTATATAATACCCTACACCTCCCTAACAATGCCATAAGGGTGATTGCGATAATAATTTGGAATAATTTGTAAATGGGTAAGAACATATATATGTGGATATACCTAATTCTGAACCGATAATCGCTAAATTAATCAATACATATTCGTTCCTAAATTGAGAAACATCTTTCTGGAGACTTTTGTAATGATCGGAAGTAAAGTACAACTTCTATAGCGCTTTGTAACCAAATCCAGAGAAACATATATATGGAGGTTATATATAAATCTAAATCGATTTTCCCTGAATACTCATTCATGTAAAATAGAAACCTCTTTCTGTCGAATTTCGTACTGATCGGATATAAAATACAGTCTCTACAGCGCTTAGATGTCAAATCGGGGGTAACATATATATGGGGGCTATATCAAAATCTGAACCGATTTTCTCCGAATTTGGCAGTAGTCCTTCATATAATAAGAAACCTCTTTCTGCCGAATTTCGCTGTGATCGGATATAAAATACAGTTTATACAGCGCTTGAATTTCAAATCGGGGGTAACATATATATGGGAGTTATATCTAAATCTGAACCGATTTTCTCCAAATTTGGCAGTATTCCTTCGAGTTACAAGAAACCTCTTTCTGCCGAATTTTGTACTGATCGGATATAAAATACAATTTCTACAGCGCTTACAGGTCTAATCGGGGGTAACATATATATGGGGGCTATATCTTAATCCGAACCGATTTTCTCCGAATTTAGCAGTATTCCTTCATGTAATAAGAAACCCCTTTCTGCCGAATTTCGCACTGATCGGATATAAAATACAGTTTTTACAGCGCTTACATGTCAAATCGGGGGTAACATATATATGAGGGCTATATCTAAATCTGAACCGATTTTCTCCGAACTTAGCAGTATTCCTTCATGTAATAAGAAACCTCTCTTTGCCGAATTTCGCACTGATCGGATATAAAATAACATTTTTACAGCGCTTACGTGTCAACTCGGGGGTAACGTATATATGGGGGCTATATGTAAATCTGAACCGATTTCTTCCAAATTTAACAGTGTTCATTCATATAATAACAAACCTCTTTCTGCAGAATTTCATACTGATCGGATATAAAATAAAGTTTTTACAGCGCTTACATGTCAAATCGGGGCTAACATATATACGGGGGCTATATCTAAATCTGAACCGATTTTAACCAAATTCAATAGGGATCGTCCTTGGGCCAAAAAAAAGATATGTGTAAAGTTTCGTCGAGATCGGACCATAATTGCGACCTGTAAATTGATTACAAAAATACATGCACAGACAGACGGACAGACGGACAGACGGACATAGCTAAATCAACTCAGAAAGTGATTCTGAGTCGATCGGTATAATAAACGATGGGTCTATTTCTTCTCGTTTTGGGTGTTACAAACAAATGCACAAAGTTATAATACCCTGTACCACAGTGTGGTGTAGGGTATAATAAATAAAGGTGGGGCTACGAAGCGCATCAGGTTATATCTAATATGTACATATATATGTCCGATTATAAAATCGTTTGTTTGTCTGTTTATCTGTTGCCGCATCACGCCTTAACGGCTGAACAGATTTTCTTGAAACTTGGTGAACAGATAGACCAATATCCGGATGTTAATATAGGCTACTTCTATTGTTATTTCCGCCAAGTGATTTTCGAACACTTGGCAGCTCCTGTTAGAGCTAGAAAGCTGAAATTTTGTACACGCATATGCAGGAGTGTTTTATAAACCAGTGGCTACTTACGTAGTCATTGTTTGCCAGTGGTTAATTCTAGCGGTATCAAAAACTTACTGTGGTAATATATCTAACATTGTCAATTCGGTCAATTCTCAGATTGTGGTCAGTGTAGCAGTGACCAATGCAATTTTCACTCTTTCCGTTCTTTAGAAGTACCTTATGAGCTATGATCCTACTAATTTATGTCTATGTATATACTGATCTCCAACGTATGCGATTGTACACCAAGCTACTTTTGACCGCTTGACTGTTGCGGCCCCTATAAGAGGTAGAAAGCTAGACATTTTTCTGTATGTATCGCTATCCAATTACAAAGGTAATATATTTAACAAAAATTTTGCTAATTTTTGGGTGTGGATGCACGTGATCAGGGTTGGAATTATGTGATATGACTTCTATTTCATGATTAAACAGATTTTATCGAAATTCGAAACATACATAGCATATTAAGCATTTGTTCCTCCGCTAAGTGTTTGGTGACCTCTTGACAACTTGCCCCATGTAAAAGTAGTAAGCTCAAAGTTTGCACACATACAGAACGTGGCTGGAATATGTCACTCACACGATTTAAACTGTGGTCAGTAGTAGTGACCAAAACAATTTTCAACTTTCAAAAGTCACTTAGGAGCTAAGTATCTATTAATTAATGTGTATATACTGATCTTAAAGGTGTTTCGTAATGAACTATTTTATGTCCAGCATGGGCTCAAATCTACTATAATAATTAAACTGATTAAATCGAAATATTGAACGTACAAATCATTGTCATTGATTTTCCGGGACGCGTTTTGCGACCTCTGAGATATATTATGCAGAAACTTGGCACAAATATGGTTAAGAGTGTAGTCGAATAATACCCTACTCAGACAGGAACCAAAATAATATAATTCATTTTTATATTTAATTAAGAGCTAAAAAAAACTTGCTGGCTAGGATACATTCACACATTCAAATTTCCAGTTTGTGATCAGTGCAGTCACGATCAAAAATATTTTCATACCAGGAGTTTGATAGACTTTCAAGCAGACTGATCATAAATATTAACCCAATTTTTTATGATCGGTGTATGACCAAACAGACAAAGCTATTTGCGAACCCAAGTTTTCAAGTAATTATACATATATTTTGCTATAGCAATTTTTGGATTTTTTAGGTCCTGTTTTTGATTCAATAACAAAAATAATACTAAAGTTTCAATAGCTCCAGAACTGACTACGGCCCATACATCTAAATAACTACCCAAAGTATCCCATAAACAATGTTATTATCTATACGTGAACAGTTATCCATCAAGTGGTCAAAATCACTTGGCGAAAACCTATTATCAAAGGACGCAACTTTCAAAATATTGGCGTACCAGTCTGCCAACTTTTTAAAAAAAAGGTGCACGCCTGTAGACGTCATGATCGGCCTGTAGTAAAACCGACAAAAGTATTTGAGAACCAAAAACATGTGTTACAATTGCCTTAATTTTTGGTTCTCTGTAGCACCGACCAGACCTAACCAGATAGAATACTAAATTTGGAAAATTAAAAATTGTTATTCTTTGACAAGTCGGCTTTTAATCCTACAGCAAATAAATATATACAGCTAACTTTTACTAAGGAATATTACAAAGTTAATTTTTGTGGTAGCCAGAGCTAAGGACTTTCATACTGTAAAAGTACGGTTTCATAGCTTCAAAATTGTGCTGTTTTGATGTTGTATTTTAATCAAAGTTTTTATTAGAATATCTTCAAGCTTACGAACTTTGGATCACTGTGTTAAAAGACAACCCGGGCAGGGCCGGGTATATAAATGATAGTATCTAGTATATATGTCCGATTTTTATCGAGCGCTACAGAATCCAACATTTCCAACGAAGATGTAGGAAATTTAGCACAAAGAAGTATCTTAAACTCGTACACGGGGCAAAATCACCTTTTTTGATATGTTTGAATCGAAAGAAAATATATTTGGAACACAAATTTTTAAATATTATATATTTCTGAGCAAATAAATTTTATTTGAAAATCAATAAAATGTATTTGGAACGCATATATTAATATATTACAACAAAATTTATTTGCAAACTAAATTTCTCAAATAAAATATGTGTTTAAATACAAATAAAGTTATTGTTTAGAAATTTTTCCAAATATATTTTATTTAAAAAAATTTTTAAAACATTTACTGATTTTTTCGAAATTCAGTTTCAATTTTTCCTTGTTTTCGAATTAGACCTCCCACTTATTAACTTCCGTTTTAAATCAATCATTTAAATTTTCTGAGTATTCCAAGCCGTCATTAGTTGTCAATCCTCTAAGTAATTTATTTTAATCCAAGATTATACGATTTCAATTATTATTATTTTACGAACATTTAACATTTCTAAAAAATTAACTTTGAATTACCGAAAAATTTAACACAATTTATGTATTTTCCGAATACTTAAATGCAAATAAATATTTGTTTCGGAAATAATAGTCCCAAATAATAACATATTGGGTTGCAAACAAAGATTTGTTTAGAACGACATATTTCCAAATATATAATTTTTGTATATACCAAATACTATATGTTTAGAGTGTACCCTAAATATATATATGTTTCAAGCCGAATATGTTTGGGACAATATACTACAGAAGCGATTTTTTTTCAGCGTGTATCTCTTCGCCAGACTTTCCTTGCTGATATCTTAATTTGAACTTTGTATAATCACGTATCTGCCATTTTGTCAAGTTCTTAGATGAGAATGAAGCACTGTGTGACAGTTCAGTTTTATTACCACATTCCACACTAAGAGTATTGGAGTAAATACTTTCGGTTGCAATGGAATGCGTCCATAACTGTGTATTACTCTCCCATTTATCCGTAGCAACCTTTATTTTATAAATGAATAGAAACTTTTTTTTGAATAATAATACATATACGAGCACACCTGCAAAACTTTTCAATTGAATTGATTTGAATTCTGTTTGTTGCAGGTTTAAGTGCAATCCTTTCAACGCTTATGACTTGATAACCCTCTACTATTCAATGGCTATTGAAACTAATCCCTTTTATATTTTCATTCGTTACTAGAAAGAAAAAATCAATTGAATTGCAATCATCATTGACTCAACTTGTGTTGCGGCAATTTGCATCTTTTTTTCAGCTTAGATTTTCGCAATTTTCAAGTTCGATTATTTTCAAAAACTCGTTACAATTGCACTTGTGACTACATGAGGAATCTTGTTCCAAAGAAATGTTCTCATATCTTTAAAGTTACGAAATCGCACATTAAGTTGAGTTATATATTGATCCTGTTAGTACATCGGCCACATATGTTGCAAACTTTTTATGTATAAGTAATATTATTATGAGTCTTGAAGGAGAAGTACTCCTAAAGGTAGACCTGAGAATCTGTGCTGAACTCATCGTTGAGAAAAGCAGACAAATGTGATGACATCACAGACACACGCACAGTGGGTTGACTAAACTGTTTGGTAAACCATTGGCAGCCCAACGTAGTGGGAGGGACACTGTGAAGGTACCACAAGTACCTGAATTTTGGCCAGAAAAGATCTAAAGATGTTTCTCTTAGCTAATTTCAGTGGTAAAGAGCAAACAGCTGCTAGTCTAGTTTCCAGTTACTTGCCTAATGAAGATGTGATAGTACCAACATCTCTCTTGAGGGGAGTATTGGAAGAAGCATCGTATGATGAGTTCGAACTGATATTGGCGCAGACACGAACGCCCATCATCCTATCTGGCACGAATTCAAATAATAGGAGTGTGTTACTTTGTGATTTTATTCTCACTACCAACCTAACTCTATGTAATAGGCAGGAAGTAGTCGATGACACGTCCACTACTTACTCGCTGTTAGATACAGTTGTTGGGTGGAATGTACTGGAAGATCACTCGTTTTCAGATCATCATTATATATGTAGAGATCAACTCACAGAAATGGAGGAAGAGAAAATGCACCTGTTGGAGAATAATTAAAAAAAAAAAGTCTTCAAGGCTTCTTTAGGAACCCAACGACAGAGTCGATCTGTAAAATCTGCTCGACACATCACTACATCGATCTGTCGATCTGTAAAATCTGCTCGACACTTCACAACATCTTTCAGTACTTCAATTAAAGCAGCTTGTCCAAAAACAAGATACAAGGGTATTGGGGTCAATCAAACTCAAATTGGTTCTTGGTACACCATCTTTGAAGATGTTTTAAAGTTCTGAGATGTTTCAAGTTCTGAAGAAACTATCCACAACATCAGGTACATTGGGTTGGTTATCTACATGATGAGGATAACAACTGAACAAATAATAGCTAGCAGTCACTACAAGTACTTTTCGACACACATTTTCCGGGAAACTCCCTGACAGAACTCGAGAAACGGTCAGACCAACATAATGAGTGGACATCCAACGTTGCTAAATTGTGGACCGATAAATCCAGACTAAGATGGGCGATAATCAGCTTTGAGCCTTTCAAATCCATTCTAAGGCCAATCAGCCGGCTGAAAGAGCCACAAATTCAGCTGTGTTAACGGCTAATGAAGTCAAAAGAATCAGATCACCTGATGAACCCCTGCCTTCGAAAAGGCAAGAGGCCCTAATGTCACCATCAACAGGACACTCACCAAGCCCTTCAATGAAGTGGCGACGGAGAGTCTAGTGATGGCCGTTATAGACAGAAGTATTGAGGATGGATCCATCCTCAAGGACAAATGGAGCCATGTGCAATCAGCCATTATGGCTCATTACCTCGATGTCCGTAGAGAAATGCCGGGCACACCACCAATCTGCAACGATGCAGGATGACATCAGAGGAGAGTAAAGCTCTTTTATTTCGGTGATGCCAGATCAGTAGACCTGTATAAGGCTGCTCTGAGTCGAGCGGGTGAGGTGTGGCCGGGTGCCCAGTTGGATGTCGTCGAAAAAACAACTTCCCTGGTCATATTAGACATATTAGAAATAATAAAAGATTCCTATCCTGGTCTGCCCGCCCATAATTGGAGAATCAGCAAGGTGGGTGAGGCGGATGGTAAAAAGGGGCAGGTCAATTTGATCCTAAACGCTGAATCCACCTCCCATATACAACGTGCAAGTGCAACCTTACAGTATGGTTTCGAGACTATAGTCTTGAAGGCAGGATATAGCTCCCACTGCGGAAGGTGAGTCGTCCACCGTGGTGGATACACAGCTCTCTGGAAGTGCGAAGTTATCCACGCCCATTATTTCTGGTGACTCCAACTCTAACGGAAGATCTGTAACGTCCTACTCTGAGGACGAAAGCTCTACTTCTGACACAGAGGGGCTGAGGGGAGTCTCCGGACTCGTTGACGCATCTGGCGGGGACACGCTTCTCGATGATACGGACGAAGAGTTCGATAACACCCTTGTCGGGTGGATGTTAATCTGTCAATTACCAATGATGGTAAGAATTTTACAGATTAAGCTCCATCACGCTAAAGCAGCCTCAGCGGCTCTATTGCTGCGCCTGTCCACAGGTGCAGTAGACACCGTGCTGATACAGGAGCCCTACGCAGTGGGAGGAAGGGTGTGCGGTATCAGGACACCCACCTTTAAACTGCTTGTGGCCAACTGTGAAGGCACTCCAAGAACCTGCATTTTGGCCAATTAAGTGGTAAAGACCAAACATCTGCTAGTCTGGAGTTCGGTAATCGCATATATTGGTACCGACTGCTCTATTCAGGGAAGTAGTAGAAGAAGCAACGTCTGACGAGGTCGAGCTGATTGTTGGCGCAGACACGAACGCTCATCATACTGTCTGGGGTAGTACGGACATAAACAATAGGGGTGATTCGCTTCTTGACTTTATTCTAACTACCAACCTAAGTATTTGTAACATAGGTCATAAACCGACCTTTACAATTAAAGACAGACAAGAAGTACTCGACGTAACGTTTGCTACTGACCGGCTGTCTGACAAAATTATTGGGTGGAATGTATTGGACGACCACTCATTCTCAGATCACCATTATATTGAGTTCAAACTCGCTGAAAAAGCGCCTGAACCTGCCGTCCACAGAAATGTCAGAAAGACAAAGTGACACCTGTATGAAAATAATTTCAAGAAAGTCCTCAACTCCAAACTTCTGTGTGAACCGAATGACAAAGCCGGTCTGGATAATCTGGTCGAGCATATCACCACATCATTCAATAGTTCCCTTGAAGAAGCCTGTCCAAAAACAAGGTACAAGGGTAAAATCATTGGACTTCTGAGCTAACGGCTATGCAAAAGACCTGCAACAAGCTATTCAACAAGGCTAATTCTACAGGGGTCGGTAATGTTTGGGATGCCTATAAAGAGCAACTCAAGATCTATAAGAAGGAGCTTAGAAAGGCGCAAAGGCGCTCTTGGTATACCTTCTGTGGCGAAGTGCAAAAGGTCTCCGACGCCGCAAGGCTGAGGAAAATACTATCAGCTTCACCCTGTACAATGGGTTATTTGCAAGATGAGGCAAATAATTGGAACAAAAACAGCGATCAGTCGCTCAATGTACTGCTCGATACACATTTTCCGGGGAACTCTCTAACAGAACCAGAGGATCAGCAGGACCAACAAGAGTGCGAGTGGACTGCGAGCGTCGCTAGCTTGTTGACTGAGAGATCCAGAATAATCTGGGCTATTAATAGCTTTGAGTCCTTCAAGTCACCTGGACCAGACGGCATCACTCCAGCAGAAATGCAGAAAATGTTGAAATACATTATCCCCTGCCTGGAGAAAATTTATGTAGGCTGTATCAGGCTTTCATACATCCCGAATCGATGGAGGGATACCAAAGTGGTATTCATACCTAAAGCGGGGAAGATATCACACACTAGGCCAAAATACTTCAGACCAATTAGCCTATCCTCCTTCCTATTGAAAGGTTGGAAATACTTTTAGATTATTTCATTAGGGAAAACCTGGATACAAAACTCCTGTCGGTGAACCAACATGCTTACAATAAGGGGAAGTCTACAGAATAATCCCTGCACGAACTTGTTAGCACTATCGAATCGTCCCTGCATTTCAAGGAATTCACCATGGTGGCATTTCTTGACATAGAAGGGGCTTTTAACAACATTCACTCAGATGCAATAATTGCGGCACTGTCACATCTAAAAGTTAACTCTAGTTTGATTAGACTAATTCAAAGCCTGCTCAACAGAAGACGCATAACAGCATGTCTTGGGTCCACAACTCTAACAAGGTTTGTAAACAGAGGGACCCCACAAGGAGGAGTACTGTCTCCACTAATTTGGAACCTAGCGGTGAATGAAATCCTGCTAGATCTAGAACGTTGTGGCTGCAAGGTCGTGGCATATGCGGACGACGTTGCAATCGCAGTGAGTGGCAAATTCGAAAATGTCCTCCATATGATGCCGATGAATATAGTGGCGAGAGAAGTTGGAACCAAAGCGGCAATAAGATTAAACTGCCTATCAATGTGGAGGTACAAGAACTGCGGTCACATGAGGATATCAATGTGTAGTGCTATGGTAACCGACCGAGTGGACTTCATACCAACGGTGTACACCTTCGAGAGAAATTACATAACTATGATTCCCGCCAGAGATGAATGGGTTGGAAGAAAACCAGGTAATAGAAATCATCTCCACTTTTACACGGATGGTTCGAAGCTTGATGAAAAGGTTGGCTTCGGAGTACACCGTGCAGAGCTTAGTTTGGATATAGCTCACAGACTACCAGATAACTACAGTGTCTATCAAGCCGAAATAATGGCAATATGGGCAGTAGTCAAGTGGCTGAGTCGCAACATTTTTTTTTTTTTTTTCTTTTTATTTATTATGTACAAAAATACTATAAATACAGTTTAATATATTGTCTCAGCGCCTCTAGGGCATTATTGAGACTAGCTAGCAAACCACTTTCGAGTTTGTACATAGTTTAACAAGAGTGCAATATAGTTGCAATCATTTAATTCAAAAAATCATAATTTTGTTAGAGAAAATAGAGATTGAGCAGCTTTCTTTTAGTTGCTGTGGCAAATTATTGTACTCTAAACATCCCGCATATTCTATTCGTTGCTTAGTTTTTTCTAATCGACATCTAACCATCCTTAGATTCGAATTATTTCTGGTATTTATGATATGATAATTCGTTCGAAAATGTATTGTGTGATGTCCAATATTTCTTAATACTTTATATACATATATTAGTAATTGATTTTTATATAAACCATAAACAGGTAAAATATTTTGGACGACATCTTTGTATAGTAGCAAAGTAGAATATCTCTCCGGTAAATTGTATACCATTTTCAAGGCTTTATTTTGAATAATTTGCAATGATTTTAAATCAATGTTCCTTTTGAAACCATAAATAAGCGCCAGGTAGTTTAGGTGACTTTGTATGAGGGACTGGTAGATAACATATTTCACTTGCTGGTCCATTTTATTCCTGAATTTGTACAGAATACCCAAGACTGGTGTAAGTTTGCTTTTTATGTGTTGTATGTGCGATTTCCAACTTAAATTACTTTGAAGGTTTATACCCAAGTATCTGATATTGTCCACTTCCGAAATTAATGTGCCATCAACAAAAATATTACATTGAACTTCAGACCGATGTTGCTGAGGCCTAAATCGAATTAATTTTGTCTTATTTGCATTCAGTACCAGTTTGTTTATTCTTGCATATTCACATATTAATGCTGCGTCATGTTCCGCATACGTTTTCAAAACCAAACTGTATTTATAAGGGTAGAATAAACATATGTCATCAGCATACATGAACAACTTTCCATGCAACTCAAGATTACTGATATCATTTACATATAGTTTGAACAGCAATGGTCCCAAAACGCTTCCTTGTGGGACACCATAAACAACATCCGAAAAAGAGCTTCTAGTTAAATTTATTTGAACAAATTGCTTTCTATTTTTTAAGTAGCTGCAAAACAATTCCAAATCTTTTCCTCGAATACCGTAATATGTCATTTTTTTGCACAGGATGTCGTGGTCAACCAAATCAAATGCCTTTGAAAAATCGTAAAACATACCACCAACTCCTGATGATCCGCCATCTAACCCATCACAAATAAAATTCACGACATTGACAACTGCTTCCTCTGTTCCACATCCCTTTTGGAAACCATACTGGTTATCGAATAATAAACGTTCTCGGGCCAAAAACATCGAAAGCTGAGAATATATAATTTTCTCAAAGATTTTATCCACAACTGATAGGATGGCAATCGGCCGATACTGCTCAAACGAGTTCGATCTTATCTCCTTAGGAATTGGAATTATCTTCTGTATCTTTAGTGTATCTGGATACTTGGACGTGTTAACCGACATATTAAAGATATGTGCTAAAAATGGACTTAATACATCTGCGCAATAGATCATTGTTGCAGGAGTTATATCATCATGGCCACTACTTTTGTTCTTTTCCATACCAAGTATTATGTTTCGCATTTCCAATTCTGTAATAAATTGAAGTTTGAAACTACTGTCATGTCTACGAAGTGTCCTGAGTGCATTGAAGTGATCAACATGGTTTTGTTGAATTTGCAGCTTCAACTCATTTACGGAGTCAATGAAAAATTTATTAAACTTAACAGCCTTAACAATATCCGAAGATATATATTCATCATTATCATCTTTAACGATTATATCCGATTTCAAATTTCTTCCGAGATGCTTATTCAGAAATTGCCAACATTTTTTTGGTTGGTGCTGTATTTGATGCAAGTTTTCATGGAAGTAAGAAAACATTGACCGCTTTGAGGCTATTTTTATGACTTTGCTTATTCTTTTTAACACTTCTTCAATTTGAACGAATTTAGTTTTTTTCCTTGCTTTCAGCAATTTCTTCTTGTATTCTATAAGAGCTTCCAAATTTCTGTTTATCCATGGAGTTAATTCATAGCTCTGTAATCGTTTTTTCCTTTTTTCAACTGTGGAAGACGAAACAGCATCTGAAACACATGCCAATAAATGAGCCATATCATCAGATGAATCTCCATTAAAACTCGACCATTGCAGATTTTTACTAATCAAGTATTTTGCTCTTTCATAATTGCAATGACGCTGCACAGTTTCTATATAAGTATCTTTCTTAGTAATTGAATCTAATTGGCAAAACAGTAAATTATGGTCAGTTATATCACACTCAATGGCATCTATATTTATTCCACAACTCAAATTACTATAAACGTGGTCTAACGACGTACAGCTACTAGGGCGAGTAACAAGATTGTGTCGATTTTTAAAACTGTAGCAATCAAGAAGATTTAATAAATCATCAGACGTTGAATTTTTCAGGTTATCCAAATTCGAATCTCCAACGAAAAAACATGGCATTCGCCCAAAACGATTAAACATACAATCCAAAAACTCCAAAAATATATGCTGGCTGCATTTCTGGGATCTATAGAATGAGGCTACTTTAAGTTTTTTTCCTGAAAAAGTTTTCTTGTGCAACGTCAAAACAATAGCATCGATGAAATTTCTGCTCTCACAAAAATCAACTGTGTATGGCAAGTTATCTCGGATATATATTGTCGTACCTCCATGTCCATCTCCTCTACAACAGTGAACAGAATTATATCCAGAAATATTATATAGTTGTACGAGCTCCGATTGAAACCATGTCTCTTGAACACAAATAACATTTGGTAAATCAGAAAATTGTGTCAATATCATTTTGAAGTTATTGAACTTATTAATGGAAGAAATGCTTCTAATATTCACTGATACAATATTAAAACAGTTTTTGTATAAATATTTACTTGAAGAAATCATTGATATTAAAAATTTAAAAACAATTTACTTAAAATTAGTTCAAAAGATGTATGTATATATATATATATTTTAAATTAATAATTATGGGGATAAATACTCCGCATTTTGCTCTACATCACTGTCATCCAAATCATCTGGTGCAATAACAGTCATCGATTTACGACTATGACCTCTTGTTGTTGCCTCCAACAGAAGACTGTCCACCTCTTCAGTGCTTCGGATCAACTTGGGTTTCGATAGCTCACTTTTTTTTACCATAACTCTTCCAGCTGTTGCATAAACTCGTCTAAACCCAACATTCTTCAATGTTTTTGCGTAATTTAACAACGTCAAGGTTTCTTTACCCAAGAAATCATTGACATATACACTTTTTGTTTTTCCATTTTCCATAAGCTTTGGTTTTGCAGACATCATCTTCTCTTTAGTTTTGGTTGAGTTAAATTTTACCACCATAGTATTACTCTTCGCATTTGGTTTTCCCTTCAAAAAGTATGCATTATCTATTTCATCTGCCTTAATTTCCACACCAACCTCGCTCATGACTGAAATGATTGTTTCTGTTGCGTTGGATTTACCATCATTTACAACACCGCTCACTAAACAATCTTTCTTCACACGGTCATCGTTCAAAAATTTTACTGTTTGTTTTAATTCCTTTATTTCTGTTTTTAAGTTGTTGTTCTCCTTTTGTACTGCTTCCACTTTCCTTTTGTTTTCTGCAATACCTTTCATTATGGTGTCAAACTGTGTTGACATAAAGTTAATGGATTCTGGAAGTGCATCCAACTTGCTCAGCTGAGTTTTTATCGCACTTAATTCCTCCTTCACATTGCCTTCTCTTTCGTCACAGAAATGGCATAAAAACTCTGCTCTCTCATTTTTCATCAAATACTCATATTGACGTTTATCCACTTTCGTACAGAGAGCATGAAATATTTTGGCGCACTTGTCGCACTGAATATCATCTTCTTCTTCTCCCACTTCCATTTTGCACTGACCGCATACAATTGCTTGTTTTTTAACAACACTGCGCCTTGATGTTGGCATCTTTCATATGTTTGAAACAACGTTTGCGTTTGTTTTTACTGTGAAATGCACAGAACTGCCTAAATATGTATTTATTCGCCGTAATAATAAATTAAAAATATCACAAACAGAGCACTCTCAAAAATGTGACGTTCACTCGAAAAAGGTTGCCAGACTTCTTGCCAGACATAGTAACCAACACTGGCGTTGTCATTTACTCGGACAGCCAGGCTGCCATCAATTCTCTGGAGGCAACATCCCTAAATTCACAAACAGCCCTCGACTGCCGCAGATCTCTTAACGAGATGGCTGAGCAGTTTAATATACACCTCATATGGGTGCCTGGGCATAGGGATATCCCGGGGAACTGCAAAGCCGATGAACTTGCTAGGAAAGGGACGACTTTTCAAATTCTCGAAGAATTTGCATATATTGGTGCGCCACTATCCACGTGCAAGCTTTGGCTTAGGAAGGAGGCATTCAGGCAGTCCAACGAAAGATGGACAGAAATCGGCCAAGGTATGACCTGAGAAGATAAAAATATATCCTCGTACTAGAGAGGCAAAGATTGTCTACGTTAGTATCAGTTCTGACGGGACACTGTTTGATCGGCGAACACGCCAAAAGATTGGGTATTGACTCTCATGACTTCTACAGAAGCTGTGGAGATGAGAAAGAAGTGGAGAGCATTGAGCTCTTGCTAAGCGACTGCCCCGCTCTGAGTAAACGACGACTGGACATACTGGGGTCGGCTTTTCTAGGCAGCCTAACAGATATTCGTACTATCGACAAATTTGTATATCAAACAGTTTGGTTTCGATGAGGGGCCTTTCAGCCCGTGGTAACACTAGGGACCCAAACTGGTCTATGTGACCTTGTATAAAAAATATGGCTGCCACCCTTACCTAACCTAAACTAACGGCATTTCTCCAGCAGAAATGCAGAAAATAGTTAAGCACATCAAGCTCTGGTATACGTAGTATGTTCAAAAAAATTTGCGAATTTTGTATTTTTCAAAAAGTATTTATTCGTGAATATCTATTTTATCCCCTCAAAGTAATTCCCTCGGATATAATACACTTCTACCAAAAGTTTTTTCCAATCCTCGAAGCACTTCAAATAATCATTATTTGTGATCTTGTTCAGCTCCTCCTTCGATTCCATCTTTATCTCCTCAATCGTGGCGTAGCGTCGTCCTTTCGTGGGCCTTTTCAGTTTTGGGAACAAAAAATAGTCACAAGCGGACTAGGTTAGGGGAATACGGTGGCTGCGGCACCATTACTGTGTTGTTTTTGGCCAAATATTCGCGCAGGGGCGTTATCATTGTGCAAAAGCCAGTTTTTGTTCTTCCACAAATCCGGGCGTTTTTGGCGGATTTCTTCGCACAATTTGCGCATACTTGCAAGTAATATTATTTATTGACCGTACTACCCTGTGGCAAGAACTCATAATGCACCACGCCCCTGCAATCAAAGAAAACTGTGAGCTCGGGCGTCCGGCACGCTGATGGTCCTTCGCATCTTCTCGGCCCTCTAAGAACATTTTGTACCACCGATAAACGTTGCTTTGGTCCAAGGTCCAAGGTAGCTTCAGCATAGTCAACATTCGGAATGCGTCAGCGCACTTTATTTTGTTTTTTCACACAAAATTTGATGCAGATTCTTTGATCCATTTTCTGAAATAGATAAAAATCGAAGACAAGTTAAAACACATCCAAGCACAACAGCTGTCAAAAATGAACTAAACATTCAAAATGGCCGACCTTGTCAGCATAAGTAAGGGACATGAGTACCAACATAACGCTACAAAAATATCAAAAATCATATACACGTATCCCGCGGAAATTAAAAATTCCCGATATTTTTTGAACATATTCGTATACCTACTCGATGGAGGGATACCAAAGTGGTATTTATTCCCTAGCCGAAAGTACTATTCCGAGGAGTCTATCTTTATTCCTATTGAAAAGTCTAGAAAGACTCGCCAAATACTACTGTACAGAATGGTGGTATGGTTGGCGGCAACTGATAAGCAATCCATCACCAGTCAATTAATGAAAGTTTACTGAACTGCTTGCCTAATCATAAGCGCGACTTTAAGGACTACAGCAACAGTGTCCCTACAAGTCCTACTCCATCTACTACAGGCACAGTGTTTTTTTGGCCCAAGGACGATCCCTATTGAAATTGGTCAAAATCAGTTCAGATTTAGATATAGCCTCCATATATATGTTACCCGCGATATGACCTGTAAGCGCTGTAGAAACTGTATTTTATATCAGATCAGTACGAAATTTGTCGGAGAGAGAGTTCTCTTATTATTATATGAATGAACCCTGCCAAATTCCGGGAAAATCAGTTCAGATTTAGATATAGCCCTCATATATATGTTGCCCTCGATTTGATATGTAAGCGCTGTAGAAACCGTATTTTATATCCGATAAGTACGAATTTCGGCAGAGAGAGTTTTCTTATTACATGAAGGAAAACTACCAAATTCGGGGAAATTCAGTTCAGAATTAGATATAGCCCCATTATATATGTTTCGCCCGATTCGACATGTAAGCTCTGTAGAAACCGTGTTTTATATCCGTTCAGTACGAAATTCGGCAGAGAGAGTCTTCTTATTACACCTAAGAACACTGCCAAATTCGTATCGCAATGCCCATTTTAGATTTGTTAGGGAGGTGTAGGGTATTATATAGTCGGCCACGCCCCTTTCTGTCTTTCCTTACTGGTTATAGGTGTTGAATTTCTCTATATAGACATCACAGTCATTAGTGACCCAGTAGATGTGGCTTGTTGAGTAGCTTGTTGCAGATCTTTTTCCAAGCCTTTAGTTCAGAAGTCCACCATTCAGATCTTTTACTCTTGTATCTTGGTTTCAGGTAGGCTTCCTCAAGGGAACTATATAGGGTGTCCAAAAAACCGGTTATTTCGAAAAAGCGGTTTCCGGTTTAACCGAAATATTACTTTTTTTAAAACCCGGTTTTCGGTTATTATTTTTTGTCGAAACCGGTTTTTAGGCCGGTTTTTAAATAATATATGAAAGTGATTAAAATGGCATTAAATGTTTATTGTAAGACAAAAAACAACTAACAATCATTTGTAGTAAAAATTAGTAAACAAAAATAGATTATTATTTCGTTTATTACAGGTTTAATTTTTTGGTTTACTTTAAATAGAAAGTACAGTATAACCTCTCTAATCCGGAAACTCGATAGTCCGGACTACCTCTATAGTCCGGACATCAATATGTTCTTGTGTAAGTTATTATACCTTCAGCCTAAAAACATAAACCTGTAGTGGTTCTGGGAAATGATAATTTTTTTTAAAAGAAACGGGTGGTTGCTAAATTTCAAAATATGTAATGAAATTGGTGCTTGGAAATATGGAATTATAAAGTGATAAGTCTGCAGTATTATTTTTGAAAACCTTCGAGGAAATGGGACTTGATTAGTACCAAAAATTTACAATGCAGATGATGATTTTTGAGGACTCTTCCAAAAACAACATGTTTTTAATTCAGCTCCAGGCAGAAAAATGTCAGAAGATAGATTTTCCTTCATGGTAACGAGCCTGGATCTCATACGTTGCCTCTCCTTTTAATAGGTAAGCATGAAAATCCATAAGCGTTTAAACATTTTTAAATTCCTTTTGTATACAAGTCTACCAAAAAAGGTTGGATATCGACTTCCGGTTTTGCATAATATTTCTAAAAGAATTTAAAAACATATATAAAAAACTGCACAAAGATAAGTGTAAAAGAGTCAATTGTATTTATTATTTATCCTTTTCTTTTTAAGAAACGCGTTTCTTAATAAAATAAGAAAATATGACCCACTTTCGAGTTTTGTACTGTAGTCCGGACAATTCAGTAATCCGGACAAAGGTCGAAACTATATCTGTCCGGATTAGAGAGGTTACACTGCATTATATTTCTGAAATTACCTTAAAAAAATAATAAATCATTTAGATTGTTTTTTTATAATAATATCTTAAAAATAGGATACAATTTAAATTATAATTTTTAAACGATTTTTCTTTTAATTTTTTATGTAACTTGTCGTTGAAAAAGCTCGCAAGCGTTGATGTAGTCAATATTAGTCCGATAGTCATTAAAGCATTGTATAAGTAACAAAGCTTCTCCGTTTTCTTCTTAAACTTTTCAAAAAAGCAAAGTCATCATACAATGTTGCTTGCCTTTCGTTTTTCGATTATGTGTGTGACATAAATCCAAAATTACATTATTTGATTCATCAATATAACAACTTATATTTCCGGTCAGCTAGAAAAGATGTAAATTCAAAGATACAATCGGCAAAAACGGCTTACTACCATCGTAGATTTGGCTCTGCTTTAGAATCCAAAAAAACTTGGAGAACTATACGAGATATAGGTATTGGTAAAACTATGCTAGGATGTGATGTCAATATTGATGTAGATGATCTCAACAAGGATTTCACTAATACCCCGACTATACCGATAAACACTAATTTTTACAACTTTGAGGTCTCGTCCACACTTTCCAACGATAATTATAGTTTTGAATTTTCCGGGATTACTCAAAGTGATGTGCTGTTCAACTTTTCACTGGTAAAATCAAATGCTATAGGGTACGATAACATAGATCCGCGTTTTTTTGAAGCTATTGCTACATCCACTACTACCTTACATCACACATTTCTTTAATAATATTATTACGACCAGCACTTTTCCTGTTGCATGGAAACATTCGAAAATTATACCTCTTCCTAAGAATGGAAAGGAGTAGCGACCAATTTCGATCTTAAGCTTTCTCTCAAAAGTATTTGAAAAAATAATACACTCTCAAATTACCACCTACTTGTATGCCAATAACTTAATCAGTTCAAAACAATCTGGGTTTCGAAGGAATCATAGCTGTGTCAGTGCCTTATTGGAGGTTTCCGAGAATATTAGATGTAGTTTAGATAACGACATGTCTACAATCTTAGTACTGCTTGACCATTCAAAGGCATTTGACACTGTGGATCACTCGACTCTCTGCTCCAAGTTACGCCATTTCTTTAACTTCCATCCCACATCTACTCATTTAATTAGGTTTTACTTATCAAATCGCACTCAGTCCGTTTTTACAGCACTACATAAATCAAATACACTTTCAGTATCTAAGCGGGTTCCTCAAGGCTCAATGCTGGGACCACTTTTATTTACAATTTATTCTAATGACCTGCCATTGCAGTTTTCTCATTGTAAAATACATATGTACGCTGATGATGTGCAGATCTATATTAGTAGTCCAGTGAAGGAAATAAAAGAAGCTGTCCTTAAATTGAATGATGACTTAGAAAGCGTATATATCTGGGCTTCAGGTAATGGACTTTGTCTAAACCCAAATAAATCGAAGTGTTTGTTAATTCAGAAGAGATCTTATCGTCATGTCAGTAACGTCAATGTTTTACTAAACGGCCATGCAATTGAAATAGTATCTCAAGCAAAAAATCTTGGTATTATCTTCAATGACACATTGACCTGGTCGAATCATGTGAACAGTACATTAGGACAAACGTACGCAAAAATGCGGTCGCTATGGGCCACCCAGTATTACACCCCTCTAAAAATCAAGTCGCTAATAGCTAAATCGTATTTAATACCTGGATTGATTTATGGATGTGAACTATTTGCAAGTTGTGATGCAGTTAGCAAACGTAAATTAAATATTCTTTACAACAATATTATAAGGTATGTTTATGGTTTGAAAAGATATGACGCAGTCTCGCTTTTTTTTGAAGTCTCTTTACGGCATCTCCTTTGAAAATCTTCTGTCCAGCAGAGTTCTTATTTTTCTACAAAAAATTATATATACCCAAAATCCTCCTTATCTGCACGAAAAACTTATATTTACAAGGTCCAATAGGGGAAAGAAACTTGTACCCTTGATACATAGGAATTTAGTTTCTGAATGGCAGTTCTTTATAAATGCTGTGCATCTTTGGAATTCACATCCACAAAATATCCAATTAATCAGCAATGCTAAAAAGTTTAAAACCGAGCTCTTAAAAATGTTAAATTAATACCTAGTTTTAATTTTCAATTTCAAATGTTAACTTTCTTATTTGATTATTTTGTTTTTTTTTTTTGATTATATCTTATTCTCCATTCATTTTAATTTTAAAATTTATGTCAATGTCTTATTTTGCCTTTAGTTTTAGCTTTATTTATATTTTTTTTTTTTTCGAAATTAATGTTTACTTTTTAATGTTCAATTGAATTTATTTTATGTAATACTTCTCAATCAACCGGTTTACATTTCTGTACTTTAAATATAAGAAATTACTTCTTGTTGTACAGAAAATAAATAAATAAATAAAAATATCAAACCGAATCAGAGGTATATGGCTGTTCTGTTGGGATTTAACATCTCAAAAAAGTCTAAGCTATTTGTCTTTCCGTTGTTGAACGTAAGCTTGATGTATTCTGTGCTTCATGGACGACTTATTTAATGCTTTGCTGCACTTCCTGACTTTATTTATTACATCATGGATATCAGTAATAAAGATTATTCAAGATCATTTATTACTGAAAGTAAATATGAATTCAAGATCAGTGAATTCATATTTACTTTCAGAATATTCAGAACAACTGTCAGAATTATCCACCTCATCATCTCCATCTTGTATAAATGTATACACAACAAGTAGAAAAGATAGATCAATACTTTAATTTTTGTTTTAAACAATAAATAAAAAAACCGGTTAACCGACATGAAAAAACTGGCTTTCTCGGTTAACCGAATATTAATTTTTTTAAGAAACCGGTTACGGGGTTGGGTTGCAAAACCGGTTAACCGGTTCCGGTTTTGGACACCCTAGAACTATAGAATGATGTAGTGCTGTGCTTGACCAGATTATCCAGACCGGCTTTGTCAATCGGTTCATACAGAAGTTTAGAATTGAGGACTAAGTCAAGCTCCTCCAAATTAAACCGTTTTTACGAAAATTTCAAACAAAGCCGCACTTTAGTATTTATTAATGAATTCAATTGTTTATATGTATGGAAACGCGTTTTAGAATAAGTATGAAATGCTGCCGGCGTTATAGAAAAACTAGCATTTCATAACGCCGGCACATATAAAATGTGGTGCTATTCTGTTACTCTATTCGAGAATAATCGTGCATACTTTAGAATCAGCCACTCGTGCGATGTATAAACTTCTCCGCAAATTAAGGGTATAAATATGCAAATGATTTTTTCCATTAATTGTATCGCATTAAAATGAATTGTGTATTATCTAACGGAACGAATCCTCCCTCCTTCAACGAATCTTTTCCTCTCAGATTGAATATCCATGTCGGCAATGCAAATGAATAATACAGCCTTTTCCAACAAGAGGAGTTATTTTGAATCACCCGGTATTTCGGTAGCTGTCACTTTTGAAGTTTTTATTCTTTGACATTTGACAAGTAGAAACTACGTCATTACTAACCAGTAAGGAAAGGCTAAAGTCGGGCGGGGCCGACTATATAATACCCTACACCACTCTCGTAATATTGAATAACTCTGATATATAAATTTTGTAATTCATGTATAAATTGTTTACATAAATTTACTTTTGGGACATTTTATACTTAAATAATACCCTGTACCACAGTGTGGTGTAGGGTATAAAAACGATTGGATCTAAAGAGCCAAATCGGATGAAACATATATATGGGAGCTATAGCTAAATCTTTACCGATTTTCTTCAAATTCGGCAATGTTGGTTCATGGATCAAGAAACTCTACCATTCTAAATTTCAAAACGATTTGATGTAAAATACAGCTTTTATAGGACTAAAGGGCCAAATCGGACGAAACATATATATGGGAGCTATATCTAAATCTGAACCGATTTCAACCAAATTCAATAGCGATCTTAACAGCTGTGAAATACTCTAAACTTCAAAATTTTAGAACGATCGGAGTGAAATTGCGACCTTTAGTCGACGAACAACTTTACATGGACAGACGGACGGACGGACAGACATGCTTAAATCGACTCAGCTAGTTATTCTGAGTCGATCGGTATAATTTAAGGTGGGTCTAGCTGTGTTATTTTCAGGTGTTACAAACAAATGCCGTGAAACAAACTTATAATACCCTGTACCACAGTGTGGTGTAGGGTATAAAAATGGAACGATACACGATTCAACAACGCATTGAAATGATTAAAATTCACTACAAAAATGGTGAAAATCTTGCAGTCACATTTCGCAAAACTAAAGCATTTTTGGGTCGTCGGACCGCAATACAGAAATTGGTAGAAATATTCGAGCTGTTTGGACAAGTCATTGAAGTGAAGAATAAAACCCGTGCACGTCGCTCAAGATCAACTGAGAATATTGCTGCTGTAGCCCAAAGTGTTGAAGAAACCCCAGGTTTGTCCATTCCTCGTCGTTCTTTGGAATTGGGCATTCCACAAATGACATTACACCGTATCTTGCATAAAGACTTGGGTCTTAAGGCTTATAAAGATCAGTTAACACAAGAACTCAAGCGGTCCTTGAAATGAATGAAAATGATCCGGAATACCATCGAAAAATCATCTTGACTGATGAGGCCCATTTCCACCTCGGTGGCTACGTCAACAAGCAAAATTGTCGCATCTGGGGCTCGGAAAACCCAAGAGTTATTGTTGAGAAGCCTCTCCATCCTCAACGTGTGACTGTTTGGTGCGGTTTATGGTCCGGCGGGGTCATTGGACCTTACTTTTTCAAAAATGAGGTTGGATCAACAGTTACGGTGAATGGATTGCGCTATCGAGAGATGATTAATGATTTTTTATGGTCGGAGTTGGTTGGTATTGATCTGGACATCGTTTACTTTCAACACGACGGCGCTACGTGCCACACAAGCAACGAAACCATTGCTCTGATACGGGAAAAGTTTCCGGACCGTGTTATCTCTCGAAGAGGCGATCACAATTGGCCACCGAGATCTTGTGATTTAACACCTTGCGACTTCTTCCTTTGGGGCCACGTGAAAGATAAGGTCTACGCCAACAGCCCAGCGTCGATTCAAGACCTCAAAGATAGATTTCGTGAGGCTATCGAGGACATAGGGCAGCCACTTTGCGATTTGGTTATGGGAAATTTCATGAAAAGGATATAGTCCTGTAAGCGTGGTAGTGGTGACCATTTGACTGATGTTGTGTTTCATTATTAACGGCATACCTTAATCTTTATTATGAAATAAGCATCTGATCATTTATCTCAAAAATGGCATTTTTCTTTGAATACCAAAATAACACCTCTTGTTGAAAAACCATTTGTAATATATATGGAGACATGAATTTCGCTAACAAACTACGGACTTTGTCGATTAATTTGTTAAAATATAATGTGGCAATTATCAAGTCTTTCTGTTCGAAATATACTTAATTCATATTTTCGGTAACATTGGTAACGTCCATTCGCCGGTATTAAATCAATGAGCGTTTTTTAAGTTTTCCACGAACTGAATAATGGTCGATGTCTTCATACCCGCCCCCCCCTTCACCTGAAATCAATTCCATTGAAGTGCAGTGCATTTAAGTGGTCCTGTTTTCTCTTTACTATCAGGGCAGCTTTGATTTTCTCCCACACCACTCACGCTAACACTCACCATTCAACGGTCGTGACATTCATTATTTTCCATCCATCCCACCAACCAACCATCTATTATATTCAAGATCCATCAAATTATTAAGTCATTATCAACATCGACGTTATATAATGAATGGGCAAATTACAAGCGTCCCTCCCATTCATATACTCGTAAATACATAAATGCGAAAGCACCTGCCTGCGCTTCGTTTCTGAAATTCATACAGTGAATAAAACAAAACAAATCAAACAAAAAACCAAAGCATAAAAAAAGAAAATAATCAGTGAATAAAAATGCGAAAGAAAAAGCACGAACAAAAACAGGAAAATCGATCCAAGAACAATCTAAACAACAAATCATTGACACAAGTAATTGCGGTGGCTATGGTTGCTGTGTAGGTTGAATTGACGGGTGGATGGCTGCTAGAATGGTTGGTCTTTGTGCCTGCTACATTCTCATTCAAATGCATTCGATTTTTCCACTTCAAGATCCTTGGGAGAATGCACCAAATGCAGGCGGAGTCCCCTTAAGGATTGTCGTTCCACAGAACACTAACACCAACACACACTCACACGCATCAACGCTCACATCCTATTCAGCAAAAGGGTTTGGAGTACCTTCTTAGCATTTCTCTGTGCAACATCTTACATTTCCTTGCATGACAACGATGAGTACTTTGTAGTGTGAGATGTGTTCGTGAATGAATAAATTATTGTCTGTCGTCGTTTAGAAATGTTGCACCATCAAGGTTTATCAGAAATCGCAAAAAATTTTCCAAAATGAAAACAACAGGAAACCAGCGAGAAAAAGGTTTTTAACCCTTGAAATAGCAATGTCTATGGGCAGCTGTTTCGTTCTCTCTCACAGTAATCATTCTCACTTTATGCCTCCTATTATTTATCAATCTCTTAAATTTAGTTTTGGACTATTCAAATGTAGAACAAAGAATGTTTAAAGTTGCGCAGGAGCGACTATGAAATACCCTGCACCACAATTGAAATGTCAATTATTGAAGTAGTAGCTATTTATATGAAATCCTACACACAACTTTATTCGTCTCATATTTTTGTGTTATTAAAAATAAGTAAGAAAGTTTCAGTCGGGTAAACCGACCAAGGTATACCCTCATTTTGTAAGTTATGTAGCATGTAACATTACACTAATTAATCTGTCAATTTGTGTGGGAGGTACCAGAAGGGGTTTAACAAATACATCTATTTTTCAGTAAACAGTAGATTTTTTAAATATATTGCACTGTGCCGAACTTTGAGCGTTTATGTGCTCTGGTATATTAACGTTACGAGCTATTCAATTTTGTATGATTTGGTCATTTTGTGTGGGAGGTACAAAAAGGGGCTTGGTGATAACGCCCACATTTCACGGGACTGTAGGCACTATAACAGCATTACACTGTACAAAGTTTCAAGTATTTGTATGCACTGGTATTAAAGTTATAAGCCGTTAACTTTTGGTATAAAAGGGTCCATTTGTGTGAGATGTACCAAAAGGGGCCGTACAATAATGCCCATTTTACCGGACTATAGGCGATACAAAAACATTATAGTGTACTTGCACTAGTATTAAAGTTATATGTAGTTAAATTTTGATGCAAAATGTTCCATTTGTGTGGGATGTACCAAAAGGGGCGTGGCAACTTGGTCCATTTAAACTAAACTAATACTATGTGTAGAATTTCAGAGGATTCAAATAAGTAGTATAGAAGTTATTAAATAACAAGTGAGAAAGTTCAGTCGGGTAAACCGACTTATGAATCCCCTCACCTTGAGTCCCAAAAAAATATTCGTAAATTTATTTTTTTTGTTTTAAGTAAATTATTATCAATTTAAATAGCTTTATTTATTTATTTAAATTTAAAGCTGGTTACATTTGGTACAAAGTGGTCCATTTGTGTGGGAGGTACCAAAAGGGGCGTGCGACTAACGGTCACTTTTCTCTGGACTCTAGATACTATAAAAGCATTACAACGTACAACATTTCAAGTAATTATAATCACTGGTTTTAAAGTTAAAATCTGTTAACTTTTGGTACAAAATGGTCCATTTGTGTGAGAGCTACCAAAAGGGGGGTACTAATAACGCCCACTTTTCTTTGGACTCTAGGTACTATAAAAGCATTACACTGTACAAAAATTCAAGTATTTATATGAACTGATATTAATGTTATACGCAGTTAACTTTTGGTGCAAGTATTTATATGGTGCAAGTATTTATTTGGTGCAAGTATTTATATGTACTGGTATTAAATTCATAAGCTGTTAACTTTTGGTGCAAAATAGTCCAAAAGGGGCATTCCAATGAAGCCCATTTTCCACTGGACTGTAGGTGCTATAATAGCATAACACTGTACATAATTTCAAGTATTTGTATGCACTGGTATTGCAATAATAAGCTATTAATTTTTTGTGAAAAATGGTCCATTTGTGTGGGAGGCACCAAAAGGGGCGTGCCCGTAACGCCCTCTTTTCTCTGGACTTTAGGTACTATAAAATCATTACACTGTACAAAAATTCAAGTATTTTTATGAACTGATATTAATGTTATACGCAGTTAACTTTTGGTGCAAAATAGTCCATTTGCGTGGCAACTTCACCCATTTTTCTCGAGGTGATAGCGACTAATAAACTAATACTATGCGTAAATTTCAAAAGATTCGAGTAGTAGTATAGAAGTTATTAAAGAATCAATATTTCACTAAATCGTCGGCTTAATGCTATTTTGGTCCATACGCCATTTTTGTGTTTTTGGTTTAGGAGTTCATAATATAGGTTCCAAGCATGCTCTTTCAGAATCTGCAATCATTTTTTTCCTATCTCGACTAGTTTTCGAGATATTGGTAGGGTAAATTTTTTTACTCTGAATAACTTGTTACTATGTACTTTGTTCTATGTCTCAATTTTTCTATCGCCCTATATTTTTCACTCAGTATTTTACGTTCTTTCGATCACAATATGTAAATTAGTGTCCTTACATACTGACCCTTTTTGTGGTCCATGTAATACAAATACGAAAAAATATTAAAATAAAAGTGGATATGGACCAAAATGCCAAGTACAAAAATTGTTATAACTTGCTTATTTTTGGATGTAATGGCATAGAAATGCATGAGAATCATACAAACACTGTTGGGAACCCTATGAAATAAAAAGTGTGTAACTCTTCAGTCCCGTTTTTACTCAAACAATAAATTGAGTTTTATTCCGATCATACAAAATGGCGTATGGAACAAAATAGCATTGAGCCGACGAAATGTTAACCTTTTGTGTCAATCGGTTACTCCTTTCGAGAGTTATCGTGCGCACCAGCCAGCAGACAGACACACAGACAGAGAGACGGACGGACGGACGGACATTGCTCAAATGACTTAAAATGACCCAAAATGGATATCCGCCGAACATACTTGGGGTCTCAGGTCACTCTTTCGATGTGTTACACTTTTGGTTCGTAGCAAATGATATATACCCTCCTCTCTAAGGTGAGGGGATAATCAATATTTCACTAAATGTTACCGTTTGTGGGGGAGGTACTAGAAGGAGTGGACCAATATGGCTGATCTTCGAACTTAGCCGCACATAGAAGAAAATATTACTACATACCAAATTTGAAGTCAATCGGTTACTGCTTTCGTGAATTATCGTGCGCAACAGCCAGCAGACAGACAGACAGACGGACGGACATTGCTCATTCGACTTAAAATGACCCAAAACGGATATCCGCCGAACATTCTTAGGGTCTTAGGTCACTCCTTCGATGATATAAATGATATATACCCTATCACTAAATCGAGCGTATAATAAGTGTAGCTTCTATCGTCATGAGACATTGTCCATGGACTTATATAAAAACCAGTGTATCGGCCTGTTGTGTGCGCCTTCTAATGATCTTGTTTTAATAGAAAATCGGTATGCCGGACCCGAAATATTGGGATCTCGCATGTGCGAATGAAAGAAGGTGTGCATTCGCACAGAAAATGTTCTGTCAATTTGATGTTTTTCCTGCATGCCCTGCATTCGTTGTTATTTGCTTGGCCAATGCCGTGTAGATGTGCCTGTAAGCTTGAGTGTCTTGATAGAACACTCCTCATCTTACCAATTTCGTTGCTGCTTCGTTTCAGTAAACTACTCGTTCTGTTCTCATTTGGGTCAACCCACAGCATATTTGTAGCTTGTCCCACTGTTTGTTTTGAAATTCATTCTTCGTAGCATTGGAAGATTTCGAATTTGTCAAGCTTACTAGTTGAAGTATTCTGCCTTTTAAGGCCAAGCAATTTTCCCGTTAATTTCCAATCACTCCGCTGTGTCCGCCAATCCAAAAAAATATGCTGTTGACAACGGCGGAGTAGTCATTAACTGTTCTTTTACCGTGCAACACAGTTCTGCCATTGATCGCCATTTGGCTATCTGTGAAAATGTTAGTGTCTTTAGGCTTTGTGGTGGTACTGACCTCAGTCCTAGTCCCGTTTCCCCCTAGTTTAAATTCACCCGTACAGGATGGATCTTCGATTTCCCCCGTTTCGTCTGGGTTTACATTCAATCCTCTTGGTTGTGCCCTGTTATGTGATCCTCAGCTCTTCTACATAACTGGTTTGGAGTCCTAACATTTGGAAGTATTTCAATGTCGTGTGCATAACAGATAGGTTTAAGTCCGTCATTGGTGAGAGTTCTAGGGAAAATGTGTATCTGTTTTAATGCCAAATCGGAAGGATTTATATAATATAAGTAATATTTGTTTCTGTGCCAAGAAACTTCTCTCTATCACATTTTATAATTAAGTGATATAAACTAAATCTTCTATAGTACGTTGATACCAAATCAAAAGGAACCTTTATATCGGGAGTATATCTATTCTGTACCACTTTTATTTAAATTTGGCAATGTTAATTCCTGGACAATGTATAATACGATTTCTATACCGCTTAGATTCAAAATAGGATATAAATATATATAGCGGCTATATCTAAATCTGAACCGATTTTTTTCGAACTTAGCCATCTTCTTTTCTGTCTTAAGAAACTCCTCACTGACACATATTTTAATAATCGGATGTAAAATAAAGCTTTTGTGGAACTTTGATACCAAATTTGGTTATGCGCTTAGATAGCGCTTGGATGCCAAATCGGAGGTAAATATATATAGGGCTTAGGCCGGGTCGATTTGTGGGGAGGCAAAAAAAGTCGCCACTGCTCAGTGAAAATCGTATTCTAGGGATCAAAATAAGAAACTTTGCCGAAGGAACCATACCTCTAAAACGAATTCTGATGTCCCGGAATTTTGGTCGAACTTTTGGGTAGGGGCAAATTTTGAAAAATCCCACTTTGACCCATTTAGAGTGCTCCAATCGAGTCCAAATGTATGACCGACCCCCACTAACTTTGGAGGCCCGACCCACCCATGCCAGTGGCACACCCCTTGGAACCCCCTGGGGATTCCATACATTTGGACTCGATTGGAGCACTCTAAATGGGTCAAAGTGGGATTTTTTTCCGGGACATCAGAATTCGTTTTAGAGGTATGATTCCTTCGGCAAAGATTCTTATTTTGATTCCTAGAATACGATTTTCACTGAGTGGGGGTCGGTCATACATTTGGACTCGATTGGAACTTCAGTATTTTTAGGCTTTACAAACATCTGGACCAAAACAAATAACACATTGTGGTGTATGGTACAAGTATTGCGAAAGGTCCAGCCAATGTGTTGACGCGGCATAAGCGAAGAAATAAGGATCACACCAACTAGGGCATTAGGTTTAGGTTTGGGTGGCAGTCGCTTTTTTACCAGCTCACATAGACCAGTTTAGGTCCCTATTGCTACCATGGGCTGAAATGCAGCTCATCGAAAACAAATTGTTTGATATACAAAGCTATCGATAGTACGAATATCGGTACCACAAAGATCAGTTAGACTGCCTAGAAAGGCCGCCCCAGTATATTCAGACGTCGTTTACTCAAAACGGGACAGTCCACTGTCCACTGTGGAGTAAATGTCCACTGTCCGAGTAAATGACAACGCCAGTGTTGGTTACTATGTTGCGACTCACTTGGCGACTTCCCATATTACCATTAGTTCGGCTTGGTAGACACTGCAGGTATCTGGTAGTCTATATGCTATATCCAGACTATGCTATATCTGTAGTCTATGTGCTATATCTTTACAGTATACTCCGAAGCCAACTTTTTCATCAAGCTTCGAACCATCCGTATAGAAACTGTGATGGTTTCTATAACATAGTTTTCTGCCAACCCATTAATGTCTGTCTAGTATCATAGAAATTCCACCATGGTGAATTCCTTAAAATGTAGGGACGATTCGATAATGCTCACAAGTTCATGCAGGGCTGATTCTGTAGACTTTCCATTATTGCAAGCATGTTGATTTCCTAACAGGAGTTTTGTACTTACCCAGTTCTCCCCAATGAATCTAAAAGTCTTTCCAGACCATTCAATAGAAAGGACGGTGGGGATGAATACCACTTTGGTATCCCTCCATCGATTGTGGATGTATGAGAGCCTAATACAGCTTTCATAAATTTTCTCCAGCCAGGGGATAGTGTACTTCTGCATTTCATAGTGTACTTCTGCATAGTGTTATTAATTGGTTCTGCTAATCCTCGGATTCTATTGGTGAGTTCCCCGGGAAATTTATGTCGAGCAGTTCATTTAGGGACTGCCCGCTGCTTTTTGTCCAGTTATTTGCCTCATCCTGCAAATAGCCCACTGGGTGCAGTGGATAATATCTTACGCAGCCTTACGACATCCGAGACCTTTTCTATTTCTGCACAGAAGGTCTGCCAAGAACGCCTTTGCTATTTGAGTTGCTCTTTATAGGCATCGCAGTCATTAGTGGCTCCAGAATATTTAACCTTATTGAATAGCTGGTTGTAGGTCTTTTTCGCAGCCTTTAACTCAGATGTCTACCGTCGTGGTTTAGTTTTACCCCTGTACCTTGGAATTTGGCAGCGTTCATATATGTAATAAGAAAACTTTCTCTCAGTTGAATTTCTTACGGATCGGGTATAAATGTAATATAATCTGAACGGATTTTCTTCGAATTTGATAGCGTTCATTCACGTTATAAGAAAACTCTCTCTGCCGAATTTAGGACAAATCGGGTGTAAAATACGGTCCTACAGCGCTTACATGTCAAACGGGGAGTAACATATACGATATATGGGGGCTATATCTAAATCTGAACGGATTTTTTCCGAATTTGGTAGTGTTCATTCACTTAATAAGAAAACTCCCTCTATTGAATTTAGTACTGATCGGATATAAAATACGGGTTCTACAGCGCTTACATGTCAAATCAGGTGAATCATATATATGGGGGCTAATAGGGATCGTCAATGGGCCTAAAGAAAGATATGTGCAAAGTTTCGTTGAGATCGGACCGTAATTGCGACCTGTACATTGATTACAAGAAAAAATCTAGAGACAGACGGACAGAGGAACGGACATAGATAAATCGACTCAAAAAGTGATTACAATTCGATCGGTATAATAACAAGTAAGAAAGTTTCAGTCGGGTAAACAGACTAAGGTATACCCTCACTTTGTGAGTAATGTAATATTGAATATTATACAGATTATTCTGTCAATTTTTGTGGGAGGTACCAAAAGGGGTGTAGATACTTTAAATACATTGCACTGTGCCGAATTATAACCGTTTATATGGACTGGTATATTAACGTTGAGATATTAAATTGTGGTATAATTTGGCCATTTTGTGTGGCAGGTACAAAAAGGGGCGTGGTGATAACGCTCATTTTTCACTGGACTATAGGCATTATAAAAGCATTACACTGTACACAATTTCAAGTAATTGTATACACTGATATTAATGTTATAAACTGTTAACTTTTGGTGCAAAATGGTGCATTTGTGTGGGAGGTACCAAAAGGGGCGCGGCAATAACGCCCATTTTTCACTGGACTGTAGGCACTATATAAGCATTACACTGTACAAAATTTCAAGTATTTCTAAATACTGGTATTAATGTTATAAGCTTCTAACTTTTAGTGCAAAATAGTGCATAGACCAATATGGCCCACCTGCGAACTTAGCCGGAGATAGAAAAAAATATTACCACATACGAAATTTGAAGTCAATCGGTTACTTCTTTTCGAGAGTTATCGTGCGCACCAACCAGCAGACAGACAGACAGACGGACGGACATTGCTCATTCGACTTAAAATGCCCCAAAACGGATTTCCGCCGAACATACTTGGGGTCTTAGGTCACTCCTTCGATGTGTTACACTTTTTTCCGTAGCAAATGATATGGGTCTACCTCTTCTCCTTTTGGGTGTTACAAACAAATACCCTGTACCACAGTGTGGTGTAGGGTATAATTATTCGGCATGCGCTCGCAATTTCATAGCATACGGACATATGTTATATTTCGAGAATTGCATTACCCCTAGCACGGGGTAAAGAATTATCGCTGGAGCTAGCATTTATCATAGGGGACATGATTTTCAAGCCTGGAAAATGCCTGAGATTATATTTTTTTCATTAATTGGTTTTCTGATACTATTGTTAAAATGCTTAACTGGACAACCTTTTTGTGTAATATTATTTTCTTCCCCATACCGCAGTAGATGACAGCCATAATCAATACGAAAAAGTACAATAATTAACTTTCATTCAATTAGGTAATATAACCGAAACAAAAGAAAAGATTTAAATTAACGAGAAAATTATTAATAAATTAATGATTGAACACATGTACAACAACAGACAATGAATGATACGATTATTAACGAAAGTTTTAATGTTGAAGTGATGAGTGTGTGTCGAATTGAAAATGATGATATGAGGTGATATCTGAGTAATCTGAAAACATTAAGTATACATATATAATTTGATTTTAAACAGATCTGTTTATCACGGCACTCAACAAATATTAAATACGTTGGCCTTGTTGTGGCGCTGAAGAAAGGAAACAATAAGAAAGGTCAGTTTTTTTTAATCTATATAAGAGTATATTAAACTGGCTGACTGACTGATCATCGCCCAGACCAAACGGCTAAATCTAGAATCATGAAATTTGGTGGGAGCGTAGCCCTTGGTATGTAGACGAGCAATAAGAAGGGATTTTTGGAAATTCGTACTATTACCCGCACAATGGGGAAAAAAGGGATAAATATGGTACCACCGCCAAATCTAAACGGAATGAGCTAGAATCGTGAAATTTGGTATGAGGGTTGCCCTTATGAGGTCGACCCAGAAATTGACTGCATTTTTTTTAAATCCGAACATTTAACCGCACAATGGGGCAAAAAGGGATAAATGTGGTGTAATGGCAAGAGCTAGAATCGTGAAATTTGCTGTTAGAGTAGCTCTTAGGACGTAAACTAGAACAAGGAGCGATTTTTTGAAAATTTTTGGGCACAGTGGGACAGAAAGGGATAAATATTGTACCACCGCGTGGGATGTCCTTAGGACTACGCATCGGGATAGTCAGCTTTTTTTTGTAATCGTACTTTTCGGGGCACAGTGGGGAAAAAGTGTAAAATAAGGTACAGTGGCTCAAAAATGTTAGATATGGTCCCATGGTTCTAGGGTAACTTTTGTTTTGTTCGTAGAGATCGGAAGTGATTTTTGGAAATTCTAACTTTAAAAGGCACAGTGGGACAAAACGGGTTAATTATGATGCATTGGGGCAAAAATGATTTAATCTGGCAAAATTGGAACTTAAACTTGAGAGGTGAAGACCAAAACATTAAATACTGTATAGATGGCAAAAATGGTACAGTGGATAAAATGTGATTAAATATGGTACAGTGGACGTTAAGAGTTAAGTATGGTAGAGTGGGGACAAATTTTAAATACGCTACAGTGAGACAAAAAGTGTTAAATATGCTAAAGTGAGACAAAAATTTTTAAATAGGGTACAGTGGGTCAAAAACGGGGGTTAAGTAAGGTAGAGTGGTGACATTTTTTAAATATGGTACAGTAAGACAAAAAGAGTTTAATATGGCACAGTGGGGCAAAAATGGTTAACTATGGTACAGTGTGGCAAAAATATTTAAATATTGTAAAGTGAGACAAAATGGATTAAACATTGTACAGTGGGGCAAAATGGGTTAACTATGGAGCAGTGGAACAAAAGATTAAATATGGTAGAATGTGACAAAAATGGTTGACTATTGTACAGTGGGTGGGTCCAAATAGGTTAAATATGGTACAGTGGGGAAAAAATGGTTAAAAATGCTACAATAGGACGAAAATGTTTAAATATGGTACTGTAATACAAAAATATGCTAAATATGGGCAAAATCATAGATCTAGGGAGAGAGGGCAACATCTGGAACATAAATATGAGATATGAAGTCCTTTTTTCAAATGTTATGATTTTAGTTAAAGTTTAATATTATGGTGAACAGTGGCTAAAAGGGTTAAATGTGGTGCAGTGAAGCAAGAAGGGTTAAATGTGGTACAGTGAAACAAGAAAGGTTAAATATGGTACAGTGAGGTAAAAAAATTTTAAATACGGTAAAGTATGGCAAAATGTTAAATGCGGTAAGTGAGGAAAAAGTATTGGGTATAGTCCCAGATATGTATACAATTTCATACTTTAGAAGAACAGTGGAATAATAAAATATTGAAAGTTAAACGTGTCACAGATATGGGACATAAAGTGTAAAATACGGCCTAAGGTTGCAAATATGGCTCTTGTAATATAAACTATCATTTCTCTAAATGCACACTTTTGGTGGCACTGTTGGGGCAAAAACGATTAAATGTTGTACAGTGGTGCAAAAATGGTAAATTATGATACATTGGGTTGAATGAATGGAGCGAAAATGATTAAATATGATCCCAATGGCAATTATAAGTCTTGCAACTTAAACTAGGCATTCATTATACCCTACACCACTCTGTGGTACAGGGTATTATAAGTTTGTTTCACGGCAGAAGTTGTTCGTCGACTACATGTAAAGTTGTTCGTCGACTACAGGTCGCAATTTCACTCCGATCGTTCTGAAATTTTGCAGACTAGAGTATTTCGCAGCTGTTAAGATCGCTATCGAATTTTGTTGAAATCGGTTCAGATTTAGATATAGCTCCCATATATATCTTTCGTCCGATTTGGACCTTTAGTCCTATAGAAGCTGTATTTTACATCCAATCTTTTTGAAATTTAGAATGGTAGAGTTTCTTGATTCATGAACCAACATTGCCGAATTTTAAGAAAATCGGTTAAGAGTTAGCTATAGCTCCCATATATATGTTTCGTCCGATTTGGCCCTTTAGTCCTATAGAAGCTGTATTTTACATCCAATCGTTTTGAAATTTAGAATGGTAGAGTTTCTTGATCCATGAACCAACATTGCCGAATTTTAAGAAAATCGGTTAAGATTTAGCTATAGCTCCCATATATATGTTTCGTCCGATTTGGCCCTTTAGTCCTATAGAAGCTGTATTTTACATCCAATCGTTTTGAAATTTAGAATGGTAGAGTTTCTTGATTCATGAACCAACATTGCCGAATTTGAAGAAAATCGGTTAAGAGTTAGCTATAGCTCCCATATATATGTTTCGTCCGATTTGGCCCTTTAGTCCTATAGAAGCTGTATTTTACATCCAATCGTTTTGAAATTTAGAATGGTAGAGTTTCTTGATCCATGAACCAACATTGCCGAATTTTAAGAAAATCGGTTAAGATTTAGCTATAGCTCCCATATATATGTTTCGTCCGATTTGGCCCTTTAGTCCTATAGAAGCTGTATTTTACATCCAATCGTTTTGAAATTTAGAATGGTAGAGTTTCTTGATCCATGAACCAACATTGCTGAATTTGAAGAAAATCGGTTAAGATTTAGCTATAGCTCCCATATATATGTTTCGTCCGATTTTGCTCTTTAGTCCTATAGAAGCTGTATTTTACATCCAATCTTTTTGAAATTTAGAATGGTAGAGTTTCTTGATTCATGAACCAACATTGCCGAATTTGAAGAAAATCGGTTAAGAGTTAGCTATAGCTCCCATATATATGTTTCGTCCGATTTGGCCCTTTAGTCCTATAGAAGCTGTATTTTACATCCAATCGTTTTGAAATTTAGAATGGTAGAGTTTCTTGATCCATGAACCAACATTGCCGAATTTTAAGAAAATCGGTTAAGATTTAGCTATAGCTCCCATATATATGTTTCGTCCGATTTGGCCCTTTAGTCCTAAAGAAGCTGTATTTTACATCCAATCGTTTTGAAATTTAGAATGGTAGAGTTTCTTGATCCATGAACCAACATTGCTGAATTTGAAGAAAATCGGTTAAGATTTAGCTATAGCTCCCATATATATGTTTCGTCCGATTTTGCTCTTTAGTCCTATAGAAGCTGTATTTTACATCCAATCGTTTTGAAATTTAGAATGTTAGAGTTTCTTGATCCATGAACCAACATTGCCGAATTTGAAGAAAATCGGTTAAGATTTAGCTATAGCTCCCATATATATGTTTCGTCCGATTTGGCCCTTTAGTCCTATAAAAGTTGTATTTTACATCCAATCGTTTTGAAATTTAGAACCGTAGAGTTTCCTGATCCATGAACCAACATTGCCGAATTTGAAGAAAATCGGTTAAGATTTAGCTATAGCTCCCATATATATGTTTCGTCCGATTTTGCTCTTTAGTCCTGTAGAAGCTGTATTTTACATCCAATCATTTTGAAATTTAGAATGGTAGAGTTTCTTGATCGATGAACCAACATTGCCGATTTGGCTCTTTAGATCCAATCGTTTTTATACCCAACACCACACTGTGGTACAGTGTATTATTTAAGTATAAAATGTCCCAAAAGTAAATTTATGTAAACAATTTATACATGAATTACAAAATTTATATATCAGAGTTATTCAATATTACGAGAGTGGTGTAGGGTATTATATAGTCGGCCCGCCCGACTTTAGCCTTTCCTTACTGGTTTTACCTTTTTTTTAATTAAAACCTTTAAAGACACGGTGGGGCAAACATTGTTAATCTAGGGGAAAAAGGTAAAATATTGTCCAAAAAATAGTTTTTGACGTTTAGAGGCACAGAAGGGAAAAGGGATAAACATTGTATGTACCTCAATGCCAGGAACATAAACAAGATAATTTTTCTCCATATGGAATAGTCATTTGTTTTTGAAACAAAGAGGTATAACTATTCTTAAGTACCCTAAAAATAAAATAAATAAATAATGGGGCTGCGAAGCGCCCCGACTTAAAGCTAGTTTAACATAAATTTATTAGTTATATGTTAATGTTCTTAGTCTAAGTCCTTATATCCGTATTCTAACGTTTTATGGTATCTAGCGCCAAATCAATGTGTTGTCTTTATTATTAGATGATTTTTTCAGTGTATGTTTTGTATATAGCATTTTCAGATTAAATGAAGACTTTTACACAACAAAAGAAAACATTGTTTTGTTCTTGTTGAATATGAAAACGGAATGTTTTACGAATTAATTTAAACTTTTTCAAATTGATCTGAAACCTTATTCAAATAGAAAGAATCTTGATTTTGAAAATTACAAATTTTTCTAAAATTTTGCTTAGATTATAAAACAAAAATGATATAAAGGCATAAAAATTAAAATCAGTTGAATTTATGTGTTTCTAATTCCAGAAAATATTACTACACAAAAAATACTAATAACTCCACGAGTTACCGAAAAAGGAAATATCGTAAAATTATTGCATAAACATGAAATGAAAACCTTTTTAATATTTAATTGATTCGTATTATACGAGTATAGGAACGTACAGTGGGTAATAGAAGGTTCGGAGAAAGCTTACGTATGTGCATTTTTATTCGTTAAATATCTCAAAAACGTCTGAGCCGATTCAGGCCATATGTTCATCAAGCTAAGAGTGTTTTTAAAAAAGCTTCTCAATCTGTATACACATTAAAAGACTGCGTGTATCAGAATGGTCTTTGCGCACAAAAATCTGAGAAATGTAATTTTTCCAACGGCTATATTTACTTAAGCGATGGAAATATTGCTTTACGGTCCGCATCATAATTGTAGGTATTGACTAGGAGAACAAAATGAAAACAAACTGGTTTGAAAAAGTAGCATCTAGTGCTTCAAAATCGCAAAATTGGCGAGAAATTGTCAATTTTTTGAGACAAATCGTAAAAAACAGGCCTAAAATTTGGGAGAGCTGGGATGAATGTTCCACAAAATTGTTGGACATGAAATTTTACTGTATATGTCAGAGCACACAAATGCACAATTCAAAAACAGTGAAATTCTACACTAAAAAAAATATTAAAAATTAAAAACATATTTGCCCTTATATCAAGGATTTAATCTGTCTTTGTTTGAAGAACAAATTTCTTTAAATTTTTTATTTTATTTTATAACTAGCTGGACCCGGTCCACTTCGTTGCCCCCACACTTCAGATTTCTGACAGTAGGAATCTCTTTAATCTATTCGTAGGTACGAACAGTAGGAATCTATTCGTAGGTACGAACAGTAGGAATCTATTAGTAGGTACGAACAGTAGGAATCACTTAAAAAATTGCCTTATATATAAAATGGACCCGGTTCACTTCGTTGGTCCACTATTTGCAAATTTTTTTCTTCCAAAACCATCTCAGACAAAATAGCTTTCAAACAAAAGAAAAAATTTTAAAATCGGTCCAGTGGTTTGAGCGTCTATAAAACACATACATACATACATACAAACATTTTTCCATTTTTATATATATAGATAGCTGGACCCGGTCCACTTCGTTGCCCCCACACTTCAGATTTCCGACAGAAGGAATCTCATTAATCTATTCGTAGGTACGAACAGTAGGAATCTATTCGTAGGTACGAACAGTAGGAATCTATTAGTAGGTACGAACAGTAGGAATCACTTAAAAAATTGTCTTATATATAAAATGGACCCGGTTCACTTCGTTGGTCCACTATTTGCAAATTTTTTTTTCCAAAACCATCTCAGACAAAATAGCTTTCAAACAAAAGAAAAAAAATTAAAATCGGTCCAGTAGTTTAAGCGTCTATAAAATGCATACAAACATTTTTCCATTTTTATATTTTTACTAGCTGAGCCCGGTGCGCTTCGCTGCCCATGTCAAAATTCGCGCTGTAGAAACTGTATTTTATATCCGATCAGTACGAAATTCGGCAGAAAGAGGTTTGTTATTACATGAAGGAATACTGCCAAATTCGGAGAAAATCGGTTCAGATTTAGATATAGTCCCCATATATATGTTACCCCCGATTTGAAATTCAAGCGCTGTAGAAACTGTATTTTATATCCGATCAGTAAGAAATTCGGCAGAAAGAGGTTTCTTATTACATGAAGGAATGCCGCAAAAATCGGAGAAAATCAGTTCAGATTTAGATATAGCCCACATATATATATATGTTACCTCCAATTTGACATGTAAGCGCTGTAGAGACTGTGTTTTATATCCGATCAGTACGAAATTCGACAGAAACAGGTTTCTATTTTACATGAATGAGTATTCTAGGAAAATCGATTCAGATTTATATAACCTCCATATATATGTTCCTCCAGATTTGGTTACAAAGCGCTATAGAAGTTGTACTTTACTTCCGATCATTACAAAGTTCTCCAGAAAGATTTTTCTCAATTTAGGAACGAATATTGCTTAATTTTGCGATTATCGGTTCAAAATACATTTACCAATTATTCCAAATTATTATCGCAATGACCCTTATCGCATTGTTAGGGAGGTGTAGGGTATTATATAGTCGGCCCCGCCCGACTTTCTGCCTTTCCTTACTGGTATTAGTAATAAATTCACTGAATGAAAAAATACCGAATTCAGTGGAAAGTCCAGAAAATAGAACTGTATACTTATAAAATTTCCAAATTCTTGTTTCATTGATATTGCATCACATTATCATATTGCGATTGTATTGGAGTGAGCAGCTGTAATTATCGCATACCGAGCATTTTTGTTCATGTATTTCCTATATAATACTTGCAAGATATATCAAAATATGGGCTGGGCCACGCCCACTGGTCCTATTCCGCCCATTTGAAAGCCAATCACGTAGACTGCTACCAGATACATATACGCAACAACACTCTCGCTAACAAAATGAGCAAGATAATTCAATTTCAAAATTTGGCCCATTTGTCAGATCCCGCCAATTTTTGGACCAATCACGTGGACTGTCACCAGATACATATCTACAACATGACAGCACTCTAGATAAAAAATTGTGCAAGTTATATCAATTTCAAAATTTGGCTTATAAGGGCGGGGCCACGCCCATTGGTCCGATCCCGCCCATTTTCTGACCAATTACGTAGAATGCCACCAGATACATATACACAACATTGCAGCACTCCCGATAGAAAATTGTGCAAGATATAAAAATTTCAAAATTTGGTCATTGTGGGCGGGGCCACGCCTATTGGTCCGAACCCGCCCATTTTTGGACCAATCACGTAGATCGCCAACGGATATATATACACAAAATTCCAGGTCTCTCGCTAACAAATTGTGCAAGATATCACATTTTTTAAATTTGGCTTACATGGGCGGTGCCACGCCCATTGGTTCGATCCCGCCCGTTTTTGGATCAATCACGTAGACTGCCACCGTTTACATATACACAAAATTCCAGCACTCTCGCTAACAAATTGTGCAAAATATCTCAATTTCAAAATTTGGCTTATATGGGCGGGGCCACGCCCATTGGTCCGGTCCCGCCCATTTTTTCACCAATTACGTAGAATGCCACCAGATACATATACGCAACATTGCAGCACTCCCGCTAGCAAATTGTGCAAGATATCAAAATTTTTTCTATGTGGGCGGGGCCACGCCCATTGGTCCGATCCCGCCCATTTTTGGACCAATCACGTAGACTGCCACCGTTTACATATACACAAAATTCCAGCACTCTCGCTAACAAATTGTGCAAAATATCTCAATTTCAAAATTTGGCTTATATGGGCGGGGCCACGCCCATTGGTCCGATTCCGCCCATTTTGGGAAAATTCACATAATCTGCCATTAAATGCATACAAACAAAATTTCAGCACTATACCTATAATAGGAGCAGAAATATCGGATTTTTAACCTGCGATTTGTATGGGAGGTACCACGCCCCTTTGTCCAATTAATTTTTTTTTCTATATAAACCATCTCGTGAAAATTTAGAATCGAATAAAAAAAAATCATCCAAATCGCTCCAGCCGTTCTGACGTGATGCCATTACACAGATGGACCGTTTCATTTTTATATATATAGATTTTATAATTTACTTGATTTCAAAGAAATTTTCATTAGTTTAAAGTAAAATTCCTTACATCTATAATAAGACGTCCATAACACTATGTCATGTTGACTTTAACGTAATAAAATTAATGAAAAAACCATTCATTGTAGTACAACTTTCATTAACTCAAGTATATATTTTAATAGTTTGTATGATTTTTTCCTTCAAATTGTATAAATTCTCAAGTAATGTTTTTAAAGACTATATACGCTTAATTTGCAGTCGTGTTTTTTTGGTATCGTTGAATTAACCATTTCGGTGTCAAATAAATTGTATAGTAAGCTAAAATGCTGAAAATTTGAACATAAGGTAATATGGGCCCTCCAAATATGGGAAAAATATTTGTTTTGGTGTAAAACTTACCAATCAGTAGATATACATAGGTTGTTGCATATATTTGACAAAGTACCTCAAAGGTTGCTAAAATCACAAACAGCTAATTAAAACTACTAAATTAAATTCCGGTTTATTTTATATGGTTTAAGAAAGATACAAAGAAAAATATTGATTTTGATTAAATTTTTGATTACACTATGCAACAAATGAACACTTTTTGAAAAATACATTCTTAGCTACATTATTGCCAAATATAGTTTAGCGATACCACGAAGTCTGAATTTTTTGATTTTCAGAAACTTCGGAGGCCCACCAAAAAAAATTGGTCACCAATTTCGCAAACCCGAGTATAGGGTTATATTATCCATTAGTAGTAAAATCGAACCTATACTGTCAAGTCCGTGTATTTTTTCACTGTTGTACAGTGTTATTAGTATGATATTGCTCAAAACAGTTATTTTCACGCTTTACGCAGAGGTAAACGTTACATTTGGTACAAATTACCAAAGTTTTTTTTTTACAACGACCGGCACTTTTAGAGCTAACAAAACTTGGTAAGTGCATTCGTTGGTCTAGACGCACTTCCTTTGCTGGGGCTTTTTGGAACACTTTTTCTTTGGGTACTGTAAAGTTCGTTCACAGTCATCTGTATTATCACTTCCGCTAGCACCACTTATAGTCTCTGATTTTTTTGGTATTCCTCGTGTAGGTCTTGGAGGTTCGTCCTTTTGAGTACTAAGCAGAGCGTGAGCAATATTGATTCGAAAATGCATTGAATCCAATATTTTCTTTTTCGGAATATTTTTAGCGACACAATCTCTACGGTAATCATCCAAGCTGCAGTAAGAGCCAAATTCACAAAATGCATGATGACGCGCAATGTCCACTTTACTGTACGAATGTTTATCCTATAGTATTGTATCATTTGGTCCAACAATTCCACACCACCCATGCTCTCGTTATATATACATGCGAACAACTTCAGGCCTTTTGATGAATATATAGTTTTCCTTTTCTTTATCCCATCGTTTAGCTTGATCTTCTTCTCTAACTCCAAAGAAATTCGACCCGAGGTAAATTACTTAGTTATTATAATACTTCCATCGCTACTGATACACTCGGTCGATGAACCCCTGCCCCTAGCATTCATGTCCTTCTCATCCGGCAAACGAGGTTTGGCGAATCTATTTATCTTTATTGTTCCTGCCGCACATATATTTTTCTTTTTTATCACTTCAAACAATTGGCATGACGGGAAGCAATTATCAAAAAATAATTTGTGGCCTACTTCACTTTCAGGTATACGCTGAGATAGGTGGAGTACAACCGCAGCACCGAAACGCAAAGCTTTAACCCAGGCCTCATTTATGGAAGTAGTGGAGCCTTTGTAAACGATGAAATCGTAAGGCATTCCGCTTTTTCCGCACATGAAAACCTTTATTCCCCTCTGACATAGGTTTCCTTTTATGTATTGTTTAGCGGCAAATTTACCTTTGTATGAAATAATTTGTTCGTCGACACATAAGTTTTCATTACAATGCTAATTCTAAAAGACGTTTGCGAACTAAGTCTATCACTGGTCTAACCTTATAAAGCCGGTCTTTGTTATTTTTATCGCGTTCACTTGCATCACTAAGGTGTAAATTATTTCGAATTGCGAAGAAGCGTTTTCGTGCCATGTTTTCCGTAAAAAAATTTATTCCTATTGATGTGTCATAAATAGACCTCGGATTATATGCAATTGCATATTTTTTTTTGTGGATTGATAGAAAAATTCTGATTTGACCAAAATTCGTTTCAAAGAAAAAGGAATCGAAAAATAGATGCATATTTTTCATTTTTTTTTGTATATTTGTGATATGCAAAAAAATCATAAATTATGCAAAAAATATGCAAAATTTGCGATATATGATATTTTTCTGCGAAATTTTAGAAGGATATGTCAATACCATTTAAAAAATCATGACACAAAAATGGATGATTTTTTAAAAATGGATGATTTGCAAACAAATTACCTAAATATATGGAAAGTATGGGGTAATTCCAAAGGAAACCGACCCACTCTGAATATTTATGAATTTCGATTTGAATGAAATTTTGCAGGCGCATACTACAAGGCAGGCGTATACTACAAACTGCTTTGGAATTATGGCCAAATTCAAAGCAGTTTAGTTTTTATAGGTTGCCAAATTGGTCATCTAAACATTTTTTTTTTAAATTTTAGCTATTTTGAAGTCGATATAACTTTCTAACTGAATATCAGATTTGAAAGGCACTATACAAAGATACAGTAGTTAATAAAATATTGGACTCTTAATACTATTAGGGGTCTGTAAATCACGGAGGCGCCAATGTAATGGTCTGCGGATGATTTTCCGGTAACGTGGTTGGGCCCCTCTATACAAGAAACGGAATTATGTACAGGTTTGTGTACAGCGAAATCTTGGATAATGCCATGTTTCCCTTTGCTGAGTGGAATGTTGCTCTATTACGGCAATTTCATGGAGTGACCAGCTCAATCGTAGCCTTGAACTCCATTGAAAACTTTTGGGAAATTGTCAACAAAGAGATAAATCGAGAAAGCGTGACTGGAGATTAAAATAAGCTATTTCAGGCTATTGCAGATGCTTGGAACTCCATAGATACAAAGATAACAACCAATCTTATTGATTCCATGCAAAAAGGGGCAACGCCGTCCTTGATAATAAATGTTTTTCCACAACATTTTAGTAGAAATGCATAGCCCAGTCGAAATGCATAGCATAGTCGAAGTAGAAATGCATAGCATAGTCGAGCGAATTTTCGACTTTTTCTGCAATAAATTTTTAATTTCAAATAATTTAAGCAGCCAAATTGCCACTTTTTTGGTTAATTGATCCAATTCCTTAGGTACAATTTTGGGATTATATCATTGATAGTTTTCAGATGTTGGCGATTGAACAGAAGTATGAAGTAAGTCCAATATGTATAAGTATTGTCCGATACTGTAAGTACTATTTGGAAGATTTTAACACCCTCTCTAAGAATTATAAATTAAGTAACGAATTTTTGTGTATTAAGGGCATCAAAAGGACGAAAATGTCCTTAATCCTGGATTATCCTGAAAGGTGCTAACGATAACCCTGGAAAGGAGTGAGCGAATGACATAACATTTCGTAAGTGGTAATAGTTTCTTCAAACCCAGTTTATGTTTGATGAACAACCATATTGACCTTCTCTTTGTGGTACCTTCCCCACAAATGGTTAACATTTTTGGGCATGTTAAAACTCTTATAACTTCTTACTACTCATGGGAATTATGTAAAATTGCATACATAGTAATCGTTTTACCACACATTTTACCTCTCACACAAATGGTAACAATTTTGTGAATTGTTTCACAAGGTCAAAGTTCAGAAAAATTTATTTTTTTCCTCTGTAATGGTATTTTGAAGTTAATTTTAATGCTACAAAGCATAAGAAATTGAAATTAGAAAATATCATAAAAAATACTAACTTTATCTAAAACAGTTTATATCGGTCACTTTTCGCGTAAATAAAAATATAAATTACGATATCTCAGAATCGATCTATTTTTTTTATAAAAGATCGTCAATATGTACTCTACCGATTGTGCAAATTTTGGAGTAGGCACAACTTTGGTTCAGAAGACACATGATAATAACTGAAAATCTTCATTAAATTACAAAGAAAAAATATTTGTACGTGTTTTCAACTATATTTTGTTTGTTTATTCAAATATTTTTATCCCCTCACCTTAGAGAGGAGGGTATATATAATTTGCTTCGAGCCGCAAGTGTAACTCATCGAAGGAGTTACCTAAGACCCAAAGTATGTTCGCGGAAATCCGTTGTGGGTAATTTTAAGTCATTTAAGCAATGTCCGTCCGTCCGTCTGTCTGCTGGCTGGTGCGCACGATAACCATCGAAAGGAGTAACCGATTGACTTCATATTTGGTAGGTCGTAATATTTTTCTCTATCTCCGGCTAAGTTCGAAGATGAGCCATATTGGTCCACTCCTTCTAGTACCTCCCCCAAACAGGGTTAACTTTTAGTGAAATATTGATTCTTCAATACCTTCTATACTACTTACTCGAATCTTCTGAAATTTCACACATAGTATTAGTTTGCTAGTCGCTAACACGCCAAGGGAAAAAGGCCGAAGTGGCCACTCTCGTTTTGGTACCTCCCACACGAATGGACCATTTTGCAGCAAAAGTTGCCAGCTTATAACTTTAATATCAGTGCATACAAATACTTGAAAGTTTGTACAGTGTAATGTTTTTATAGTATCTAGAGTCCAGAGAAAAATGGGCGATATTGGCCCGGCCCTTTTGGTACCTCCCAGACATATAGACGTTTTAGTACCAAACGTTAACAGCTTTTAACTTTAATACCAGTAAATAAAAATTCTTGAAATTTTGTACAGTTAATTGCTTTTATAGTACCTAGAGTCCACAAAAAATTGGTAAAAATGATAAGGGTCATTGCGATAATAATTTGGAATAATTTGTCAATGGGTAGGAACATATTATCTAATTCTGAACCGATAATCGCTAAATTAAGCAATATTCGATCCTAAATTGAGGAACATTTTTCTGGAAGATTTTAATGATCGGAAGTAAAGTACAACTTCTATAGCGCTTTGATACGAAATCAGGAGAAACATATATATGGATGTTATATAAAAATCTGAACCGATTTTCCCTGAATAGTCATTCATGTAATAAGAAACCTCTTTCTGCCGACTTTCGCACTGATCGGATATAAAATACAGTTTCTACAGCGCTTACATGTCAAATTGGGGGTTACATATATATGGGGCCTATATCTAAATCTGAACCGATTTTCTCCGAATTTAGCAGTATTCCTTCATGTAATAAGAAGCCTCTTTTCGCCGAATTTCGCACTGATCGGATATAAAATAACATTTTTACAGCTCTTACATGTCAAATCGGAGGTAACATATATATGGGGGCTATATCTAAATCTTCCAAATTTAACAAGGGTCATTCGTATAATAAGAAACCTCTTTCTGCCGAATGTCATACTGATCGGATATAAAATAAAGTTTTTACAGCGCTTACATGTGTAAAGTTTCGTCGAGATCGAACCATAATTGCGACCAGTACTTTAATTACAAGAATACATGCACAGACAGACAGACAGGCGGACAGACGGACGTCGACAGACATAGCTAAATCAACTCAGAAAGTGATTCTAAGTCGATCGATATAATAAACGATGGGTCTATTTCTTCTCCTTTTGGGTGTTACAAACAAATGCACAAAGTTATAATACCCTGTACCACAGTGTGGTGTAGGGTATAAAAACCGTTACAGAGGAAAAAAATAATTTTTCTGAACTTTTACCTCGCCCTCTTCCTCCAATTTTTATTTAATTTTTTTAATATTGTGCGTCATTGCTCCCACATGCTATGGAAACATTTTCTGAGAATTTTAGAAGATATAGTTTTTGACCTGTGGCACTTGAGAAAGAACCACCCATATACGTACGAAATTTTACGTCATTCGGTCACTCCTTTACAGCATTATCGTTAGCGCCATTCAGTCGAACTGACAGGCGGACGGACATTAATTAATTAATATTTTTTTTTGAAACCATGGAGACCAATGCTGAAATTTTAAAATTTTTTGGGAAAATATGTGGGCAACTTTGAAAAATATAACAAAAAATATTTAAGATACGCTTTTCAGGATAATCGAGGTTTAAGGATATTTTCGTCATTTGAGGCCATAATACACAAAAATGTGTAAATAAATTTAAAATTCTTAGAGAGAATGTCAAAATCTTTCAAATGGTACTTATATCATTCAAATCTGATATTCCGTTCAAAAGTTATGTCGACTTCAAAACAGCTAAATTTGTAAAAAAAAATTTAGATAACCAACTTTGGCTCCCTAAAAAAATAAACCACTATGAAATTGGTCAAACAGTAAAATGCTTTAATTCCGCATTGTCTTTTAATATACGCGTGCTAAATTGCATCCAAATCTACATATGTAAATATTCAGAGTGGGTCGGTTTCATTTGGAATTACCCCATTAGGTTTAGGTTTAGGTTAGGGTGGCAGCCGTTTTCTTTTTTTCTTCAGCTCAAATAGATAAGTTTAGGTCCCTAGTGGTACCACGGGCTAAAATGCCCTTCATCGAAACCAACCTGTTTGATATACAAATGTATCGATAGCACGAATATTGGTACTGGAAAGATCTGTTAGGCTGCCTAGAAAGGCCGACCCCAGTATGTCCAGTCGTCGTTTACTCAAAGCGGGACAGTCGCATGGCAAGTGCTCAATGCTCTCCACTTCTTCCTCATCTCCACAGCTTCTGCAGAAGTCATTGGAGTTAATACCCAATCTTCTGGCGTGTTCGCCGATCAGGCAGTGTCCCGTCAGACTGATACTGACGTAGACAATATTTTCCTTTCTAGTGCGAGGAGATATTTTGACCTTCTCAGGCCATACCCAGGGAAGCAAGCCGCGGCGGCGCGGTCCGGGGCTATCCGACCCGCCGCTAATTTGTAAAGAAAATCAGCAATCAGATCAGATTTATATATAGCCCCCATATATATGTACATACTACAGAAAAGTTGTTTAGCTTCGGCGCGGTCGAATAATCAGCGCGTAGCCGATGAGCCGCCGACAATTAGTACACAAGCCGCCGCCGCCGCCGAAAATTGTCCCTCGGCTTGCTTCCCTGGTCATACCTTGGCCAGATTTGTCTAGCTAACCTACATGTGCCGATTTGTGTCCATCTTTCGTTTGACTGCCCGATTGCCTCTGGCCTAAGCCAAAGTTTGCACGTGGATAGTGGCGCACCAATATATGCAAATTCTTCGAGAATTTGTAAAGTCGTCCCTTTCCTAGCAAGTTCATCGGCTTTGCAGTTCCCCGGGATATCTCTATGCCCAGGCACCCATATGAGGTGTATATTAAACTTCTCAGCCATCTTGTTAAGAGATCTGCGGCAGTCGAGGGCTATTTGTGAATTTAGGGATGTGGCTCCAGAGAATTGATGGCAGCCTGGCTGTCCGAGTAAATGACAACGCCAGTGTTGGTTACTATGTTCCGACTCAGCCACTTGGCGACTTCCCATATTTCCATTATTTCGGCATGATAGACACTGCAGGTATCTGGTAGTCTGTGAGCTATATCCAAACTAAGCTCTGCACAGTGTACTCCGAAGCCAACCTTTTCATCAAGCTTCGAACCATCCGTGTAAAAGTCGAGATGGTTTCTATTACCTGGTTTTCTTCCAACCCATTCATCTCTGGCGGGAATCATAGTTATGTAATTTCTCTCGAAGGTGTACACCGTTGGTATAAAGTCCACTCGGTCGGTTACCATAGCACTACACTTTGATATCCTCATGTGACCGTAGTTCTTGTACCTCCACAGTTTAATCTTAGTGCCGCTTTGGTAGCAGCTTCTCTCGCCACAATATTAATCGGCAGTATATGGAGAAGGGCTTGTAGAGACTCAGTCGCTGTAGTCCTTAACGCTCCGCTTATGCACATGCAGGCAGTTCTCTGAACCCAGGTTTGTGATGGTTAGTTTGTCAGTTGCCGTCCACCATACCACAATGCCGTATAACAGTATTGGACGAACCACTGCTATATATATCCAATGGACAATTTTAGGAGAGAGGCCCCACCGCGACCCTACAGCCTTCCTGCAGGAATATAGGGCGATGTTGGCCTTCTTTACACGTTCCAGTACGTTTATTCCGAATGACAGTTTCCTATCCAAAATTATTCCTAAAAATGTTGCACTTTCAGAAAAGACTAGATCTGTTCCATTTATCCGAGGGGGAGAGTTCTCTTTACTATTCATCCTAGTAAAGAGAACCAATTCCGACTTGTTTGGGTTAACACCCAAACCGCTGCTTCTGGCCCAACTAGCCACCTGTAGAATATCTCGGAGGATGTTTTCGAATTTGCCGCTCACTGCGATTGCCAGGTCGTCCGCATATGCCACGACCTTGCAGCCACAACGTTCTAGATCTAGCAGGATATCATTCACCGCTAGGTTCCAAATTAGTGGAGACAGTACTCCTCCTTGTGGAGTCCCTCTGTTTACAAACCTTGTTACAGTTGTGGACCCAAGACGTGCTGTTATGCGTCTTCTGTTGAGTAGTCTTTGAATTAGTCTAATCAAGCTAGAGTTCACCTTTAGATGTGACAATGCCGCGATTACCGCATCTGGGTGTATGTTGTTAAAAGCCCCTTCTATGTCAAGAAACGCCACCATGGTGAATTCTTTGAAATGTAGGGACGATTCGATAGTGCTCACAAGTACGTGCAGGGCTGATTCTGTAGACTTTCCCTTATTGTAAGCATGTTGGTTCCCCGACAGGAGTTTTGTATCCAGGTTTTGCCTAATGAAATAATCTGAAAGTCTTTCCAGACTTTTCCCTAGGAAAGAGGATAGGCTAATTGGTCTGAAGTCTTTTGGCCTAGGGTGCGATATCTTCCCCGCTTTGGGTATGAATACCACTTTGGTATCCCTCCATCGATTCGGGATGTATTAAAGCCTAATACAGCCTACATAAATTTTCTGCAGCCAGGGGATAATATACTTCAACATTTTCTGCATTTCTGCTGCAGTGATGCCGTCTGGTCCAGGTGACTTAAAGGGCTCAAAGCTGTTTATAGCCCAGCTTATTCTAGATCTCTCAGTCAACAAGCTAGCGACGCTCGCAGTCCACTCGCACTCTTGTTGGTCCTGTTGATCCTCGGGTTCTGTTGATGAGTTCCCCGGGAAATGTGTGTCGAATAGTACACTTAGCGATTGCTCGCTGTTTTTTGTCCAGTTGATTACCTCATCCTGCAAATACCCCACTGTACAAGGAGAAGTGGATAGTACCTTCATCAGCCTTGCGGCTTCAGAGACCTTTTCCACTTCGCCACAGAAGGAATACCAAGAGCGTCTTTGCGCCTTCCTAAGCTCCTTCTTATAGATCTTGAGTTGCCCTTTATATGCATCCCAATCATTAAAGGCTCCAGCAGATTTCGCCTTGTTGAATAGCTTGTTGCAGGTATTTTTCCTTGCCGTTAGCGCAGAAGTCCAGAAGGGAGGTTTACTTTTACCCTTGTACCTTGTTTTTGGACAGGCTTCTTCAAGGGAACTATTGAATGATGTGGTGATATGCTCGACCAGATTATCCTGACCGGCTTTGTCATTCGGTTCATAAAGAAGTTTGGAGTTGAGGACCTTTTTAAAATTCTACTCATACAGGTGCCACTTTGTCTTCCTCACATTTCTGTGGACAGCAGGTTTAGGCGCTTTTTCGGTGAGTTTGAACTCTATATAATGGTGATCTGAGAATGAGTGGTCGTCCAGTACATTCCACCCAATAATTTTGTCTGACAGCCGGTCAGTAGCAAACGTTACATCTAGTACTTCTTGTCTGTCTATAATTGTAAAGGTCGGTGTATTACCTATGTTACAAATACTTAGGTTGGTAGTTAGAATAAAGTCAAGAAGCGAATCACCCCTATTGTTTATATCCGTACTACCCCAGATAGTATGATGAGCGTTCGTGTCTGCGCCAATAATCAGCTCGAGCTCGTCAGACGTTGCTTCTTCTACTACTTCCCTGAAGAGAGCTGTCGGCATTGCAGCTTCATAAGGAAAGTAACTGAAGACCACCCAGTATATGCGATTACAAATCTCCAGACTAGCAGCTGTTTGGTCTTTACCACTTAAATTAGTCAGGAGAAAAATACTTAGATCTTTTCTGGCCAAAAGGCAGGTTCTTGGAGTGCCTTCTCAGGTGACCACAAGCAGTTTAAAAATTGGTGTCTTGATACCGCACACCCGTCCTCCTACTACATAGGGCTCTTGGATCAGGACGATGTCTACTGCACCTGTGGACAGTCGCAGCAATAGAGCCGCTGAGGCTGCTTTAGCGTGATGGTTGTTAATCTGTAGAATTCTTACCATCATTGGTAATCGACAGATTGACTTTCACCCCGACAAGGGTGATATCGAACTCTTCGTCCGTATCATCGGGGAGCATGTCCCCACCAGATGCGTCAAAGAGCCGGAGACTTCCCTCAGCCCCTCAGTATCCGAAGTAGTGTTTTCATCCTCAGAGAATGACGTTACAGATCTTCTGTTAGAGTCACCAGAAATAATGGTCATGTGAACCTCCGCACTTCCAGAAAGCCTTGTATCAACCACGGTCGATGACTCGCCTTCCACAGTGGGAGCTATTTCCTGCTTGTATACCTTCAAGATTATAGTCTCGAAACCATATTGCTGGGTTGCACTTGCACTTTGTATATGGGAGGTGGATTCAGCGTTAAGGATCAAATTGATCTGTCGATTTTTACCATACAGCAGACCAGGATTGGAATCTTTTATTATCTCTAATTTGTCATCCGAGCTGGAGGCCTCTGTAACCCAGGTGATGGCTCTAGGGTGACTAGGGATGTTGTTTTTTCCCCAACATCCAACTGGGCACCCGGCCACACCTCACCCGCTCGACGCAGAGCAGCCTTATACAGATCTACTGATCTGGCATCACCGAAATATAAGAGCTTTACTCTCCCCTGCTGCCATCCTGCATCGTTGCAGACTGGTAGTTTGCCAGGCATTTCTCTTCGGACATCGAGGTAATGAGCCATAATGGCGGATTGCACATGGCTCCATTTGTCCTTGAGGATGGATCCATCCTCACTACTTCTGGCTATAACAGCCATCACTAGACTCTCCTTCGCCACTTCATTGAAGGGTTTGGTGAGTGTCCAGTTGATGGTGACATTAGGGCAGGGGTTCATCAGGTGATCTGATTCTTTTGACTTTATTAGCCGTTAACGCAGCTGAATTTGTGGCTCTTTCAGCCGGCTGATTGGCCTTAGAAGCAGCTATGACGCCTTTAGCCCAGGTAAGTGACTCTTTTTGTTTTTTCACCATGTTTGGTATGGTCGGCTTTGGCCAATTCCAACGGACGGACATTAGGACGATTGGGGACACCCGCTACATCGGAACGCAAGGCATCCCCGTCAACGAATTTATTATTTTTTTTCTGTATTGGCCCGTAATAGGTACTACGATGTAGGCCTTCCAGACTTTGTACAGATTTTTTTTGTGATTGCGTAATAGGTACTGCGTAATAGATTTTATCTATCCGCTCTGTGCTAAACACGTCCGTTCACTACGACTGATCAGCAACGACATCCAAGTTATTATAAATTTGTTTCATTTTAGATGTTTGTAACAACTAAAAATTACAACAGCTAGACCCAACGTCAGGCATACCGATCGACTCAGAACCACTAGCTGAGACGATTTAACCATGTCCGACCGTTCGTCTGTCCATCTTATGTTGTTCGTTGAGTACAGGACGCAATTTCACTCCGACTGTTCTGAAATGTTGCCCTTAGGAGTCTCTCGCAGCTGTAGAGAAGCCTATTGAAATTGGTTGAAATCGGTTCAGATTAAGATATAGCTCCTATATATGTTTCGTCCGATGTTGCCCTTTATCCTTATAGATACACCTTTACATCCAATTATTTTAAATTTTAGCATGGTAGAGTTTATTAATCTATAGACCAACATTTTTGAATTTGAAGAAATCGGTTTTGATTTAGATATAGCTCCCATATACTTATATATGTTTCGTTCGATTTAGCCCTTTAGCCCTATTGAAGCTGTATTTTATAAACAATTGTTTTTAAATTTAGCATGGTAGAGTTTATTGATCTACGGACCTAACTTGAAGAAAATTAGTTCGGATTTATATAGCCCCATATATATAGGATTTTTCAACAGGGACGCTACAAAAGTAGACCGACAGGGGCAGCAAACGACGCCATATTTTTAGCCGCTCTTTTGACATTTCTCTTCAGTAAGGTTTGCCATTTCATGATGGAAAGATATACGAGCCAACAACGAGTCGAAATTATTAAAATTTACTACCGAAATTCGGAGTCAGTGGCCTCAACGTTAAGAGCGCGAAAAATCGAAAAATCATCTTCAGCGATGAGGCTCATTTCTGGCTGAATGGCTTCGTCAATAAACAAAATATGCGTTATTGGTCAGACAGCAATCCACACGTATTCCATGAGTCATCATTGCATCCCGAAAAAATTACGGTTTGGTGCGGTTTATGGGCCGGCGGCGTCATTGGGCCGTACTTCTTCCGTGACGATCAAGACCGGCACCATACTGTGAATGGAAATCGCTACCTTTCAATGATAACCGAATATTTTTGGCCCCAATTGGATAATATGGACTTGGAGGACATGTGGTTCCAACAGGACGGCGCCACAAGCCACACAGCGAATGCCACAATCAATTTATTGGAAACCAAGTTTGGAGAACGTGTTATCTCACGAAATGGTCCAGTCGATTGGCCGCCTCGGTCGTGCGATTTAACGCCGTTAGACTATTTCCTGTGGGGCTACGTCAAGTCGATGGTCTATACCAACAAGCCAGCGACGATTGATGAACTTCGTACGAATATCGAACGTGAAATTGCAGCAGTATCGGCCGATTTATGCTTGAAAACCGTCGAAAATTGGGTTCAGCGTCTGGACTTCTGCAAGCGTGCCCGTGGTGGCCATGCGAAAGAAATCGAGTTCCATACATAATGGCATCGAACGTACTTTCACAGGAATAAAGAATTTCATTGATATCCAAAACCGTTTTTGTTTTATTTAAAAAAACTTTTGTAGCGCTCTTATTGACGGACCCGATGTGTTTCGTCAGATTCGGCTTTTAGCCCTGTAGAAGGTGTAGTTTACATCAAATTGTTTTGAAATTTAGCATGGCAGAGTTTCTTCATTCATATCATTCATAGACAAACATTGCTCATTTTGAAGAAAATCGGTTCTGATTTTAATATAGCTCCGATATACAATATGTTACGTCCGACTTGGCCCTTTTGCCCTATAGAAGCTGTATTTTACATCTAATTGTTTTGAAATTTAGCATGGTAGAGTTTGTTGATCCATGGACCAACAATGCCGAATTTGAAGAAAATTGGTTCAGATTTAGCTATAATCCCCATATATACTCGTATGTGTCGTCCGATTCGGCCTTTTAGCCCTATAAATATAAGCTGTTATTTACATCCAATTGTTTTGTAATTTAGCATGGTAGAGTTAATTGATCTGTGGACCAACATTTGCTGAATTTGAAGAAAATCGGTTCAGAATTAGATATACCCCAATATATATGTTTCGTCCGATTTGACCCTTTAACGCTATAGTAGCTGTATTTTACATCTAATCGTTTTGTAATTTAGCATGGTAGAGTTTCTAGATCCTGGGCCAAAATTGCCGAGTTTGAAGAAAATCGGTTCAGAATTAGTTATAGATATCATATGTATGTTTCGTCCGATTTGGCTACAGAGGCAGAGACGTACCAAATGTAAATTGTGTAAACAAATTTTAGTTCATGTATACATTGAATATTTCATTGTTATCCAATCTCACTAGGCTTTAGCCTTTTCTTACTGGTTCTTAATGTGATAGCGCCTAATAAACTAATACTATGTGTGGGATTGTGGAAGAAAAAAATATTTTTTTTAATTTTTTTAACAACTGTTTATTCGTAAAAGAGATATTTACAACATGTGTGGCTATCGTAATTGCCTTAAACTAAACGCTATATCGGGCTTTTACTTCAACAAATATAGTGGAAATACTATAGGAACATTCAACGATAACTGGAATTTAAAAATAATTTACACTTACTATAACAAATTTTTGGTTTTTTATTTTATGGAATATGATGCCTCAATCTACACAAAAAAGAAATTTTTAAGGTTTCGGGCACACATGAAATTTTTTGGATATTGTTATTTGTCAATCTGCTCTTCCATTGTTACTGAATTCACGTCATTGTCTAAAAAAGAAGATAGAAGTGGTATTATTTTGGATATATGCATTATAGCATCTACCTTTGTACACAATGAAATATCAGTGTGTTTCCATGGGAGGGAATTATTGAAGTGCTAAATAATAGATGCAGCATCAATTACAAAAGAACCTTTATTTCCATTCAGTTTTATGCTGAATATTTAAATACAATTGAATAAATATGTGACATGGCTTTATATATGTATACTAGCTGGACACGGTCCACTTCGTTGCCCCAGACTTCAGATTTCCGATCCCGTCCATTTATCAAAACATGGCTCATGTAGATAGGTACAGTCTATCTATTCGTAGGTACGGACAGTAGGAATCACTTCATAAAATTAGCTTATATGGGCGGACACACACCCCCTCAATCAAGAACTTATAAAGCCTATGCCACACTCTAAGCTTATCTGAAGATTCCCTGAAAATTTCATCAAAACCGATCCAGCCGTTTTGGAGTCCATATGTAACATACACACATCCATTTATATATATCTGGAACCGGTCCACTTCGCTGCCCCAGATTTAGATTTCCAATCTCGTCCATTTTTGAACCAATCACGAATACTGCCACCAAAAACATCTCCATAAAATAAGAGCACTCTCGCTAAGAAATTGTGAAGATATCTCAATTTCAAAATTTGGCTTTGGCGCATTGGTCTGATCCCGCCCATTTTTGGACTAATCACGTAGACTGCCACTAGATACATATAAACAGAATCACAGTACTATGACTAACAAATTGTGCAAGATATCTCAATTTCAAAATTGGCTTCTATGGGCGGAGCCACGCCCTTTGGTGTGATTCCGGTCATTTTTAGACCCATCACATAGACTTCCACCAGACACATATACACAAAATAACAGCACTCTCGGAAATTGATTGCAAGATACCTCATATTCAAAAGTTGCTTACATGTACTGGGCCACGCCCCTTATTCCGATCTTCCTTATTTTTGGACCAATCATGTAGACTACCACCAGATACATATGCACAAAATTACAGCACTCTCAATAACACATTGTGCAAGATATCTCAATTTCAAAATGTGGCTTACATGGGCGGGGCGACGCCCATTAGTCTGATCCCGCCCATTTTTGAACTAATCACATAGACTGGCACCAGATACATATAAACAGAATTACAGTACTATAACTACTAAATTGTGCAAGATAGCTCAAATTGTACTTATATGAGCGGGGCCACGCCCATTAGTCCGATCGCGCCCATTTTTGGACCAATCACGTAGACTAACACCAGATACACAAAATTACAGCACCCTCTCTAACAAATTGTGCAAGATATCTCAATTTCAAAATTTGGCTTTTATGGGCGGGACCACGCCCGTTGGTCCAATCGCGCCCATTTTTGGACCAATCGCGTAGACTGCCACCAGATACATATGTACAACATTACAGCACTCTAGGTAACAAATTATGCTCTAGGTAACAAATTAGATATCTCAATTTCAAAATTTGGCAGTCGTCCGATTCCGCCCATTGTTGGACCAATCACGAAAACTACCATCGGATACCTATGCACAACATTATAGCACTCTCGCAAACAAATTGTGCATGATAAGTCAATTTCAAAATTTGGCTTATATGGGCGGTGCCACGCCCATTGGTCCGTTTTCGCTCATTTTTGGACCAATCACGTAGACTACCACCAGATACATATGCACAAAATTACAGCACTCTCGCAAACAAATTGTGGAAGATATCTCAATTTCAAAATTAGACTTATATGGGCGGTGCCACGCCCATTGGTCCGATCCCGCCCATTTTTGGACCAATCACGTAGACTACCACCAGATACACATGCACAAAATTACAGCACTCTCGCTAACAAATTTTGCAAGATATCTCAATTTCAAAATTAGTCTTATATGGGCGGTGCCTCGCCCATTGGTCCAATTCCGCCAATTTTTGGACCAATCGCGTAGACTGCCACCAGATACATATGTACAACATTACAGCACTCTAGCTAACAAATTATGCAAGATATCTCAATTTCAAAATTAGGCTTATATGGGCGGTGCCTCGCCCATTGGTCCAATTCCGCCCATTTTTGGACCAATCGCGTAGACTGCCACCAGATACATATGTACAACATTACAGCACTCTAGCTAACAAATTATGCAAGATATCTCAATTTCAAATTTTAGGTTATATGGGCGGGGCCACGCCCATTGGTCCGATCCCGCGCATTCTTGGACCAATCATGTCGACTGCCACCAGATTTATGTATATACACTAAATTGCATCACTCTCGCTAACAAATTGTGGAAGATATCTCAATTTCAAAATTAGCCTTATATGGGCGGTGCCACGCCCATTGGTCCGATCCCGCCCATTTTTGGACGAATCACGAAGACTACCACCAGATACATATTCACAAAGTTACAGCCATCTCGCAAACAAATTGTGGAAGATATCTCAATTTCAAAATTTGGCTTATATGGGCGGGGCCACGCCTTTTGGTCCGAACCCGCCCAATTTTGGACCAATCACGTAGACTGCCACCAGATACATATGTACAAAATTACAGCACTCTCGCTGACAATTTGTGCAAGATATCTCAATTTTAAAATTTGTCTTATGTGGGCGGGGACACGCCCAATTGATATATCGATCACCACGCCCCACACATGTACATTCTGTGAAAATTTCAAGAAGAACGGTTCAGCCGTTTAGACGTCTATACGATACAAACAAACCAACAAACAAACACACATGCTTCTTTATACAAGGTGGCGCAAAAGTAATCCACCTATCAGAAAATGCTATACATTTTGCGATTGGCCCCTAATGTCAGTTCTGTTTTGACATTTGTGTAGTAAACACATGCGAAATACACGTTAAGAAACAATGTTACGCTACACTGCTCCAGAACGCGGAATATTGCTGACTATTTATTTGACCAATAATCGGTCGGTGACTTTGGCACAACGTGAATTTCGTCGCAGATTTCCTGGCCGTCCAACGCCTACTGGTGAAACACTGCGACGTTTAGCCGCTCGCCTCGAAGAGACTGGCACAACACGAGATGCTGCCAGGCGTGGCAGACCCCGGAGTAGCCGTTCTGCAGAGATATTGCTGCTGTAGCCGAGGATGTCATGGAAGCGCCGTCGACATCGACCAGACGACGTGCCACGAAAATGGGTATCAGTCGACGGTCTCTACAGCGAATTTTGGTACAAGATTTGAAGATGTTTCCGTACAAAGTCCAGACGGTGCATCAGCTGTTAGCTGCTGACCGCCAATCGCGTCTAACATACGCTCAAGCCATCCTTAATCACCACCAAGAGGAAGATGATTTTTCATCAAAAATAATCATGAGTGATGAGGCCCATTTCCATCTTAGCGGGTACGTAAATACGCAAAATGTACGCTTCTGGGGCACTGAAAATCCGCGTGTAACCCACGAAGAGCCATTACACCCGCTCAAAGTCACTGTATGGTGTGCTGTTTTCGCTGGAGGAGTCATCGGACCTTTTTTCTTCGAAGACGTCGCGGGCCAAACGGTTACTGTGAATGGTGAGCGCTACAGAGCAATGATCAACGAGTTCTTTTTGCCGCAACTTGATGAATCGGGATTGGAAAACATGTGGTTCCAACAGGACGGTGCAACGGCACACACTGCACGTGCCACAACCGATATGCTGAAGGATGCATTTCCCGGGCGCCTAATCTCCCGTTATGGCGATTTGCACTGGCCAGCAAGATCGCCTGATTTGACCGCTCCAGACTTCTTTTTGTGGGGCTTTTTGTACGAGTATATAGATTTGTGTAACCTTTTAACTTCACAATAATCTCAACATACGAGTACAAAGGATTGTCTAAATCAAAGATTCTTTTTAAAAATTTAAAAATATTCACTAGAGCCCCACACAGATTGATAAAGTCAATATATTTTGGAAACACAGATAGAAATCATGTGTAAGCTTCCATGACCGCGAAATCCACACACTTTTCACTATTTTTGTTTTTATTTAAAATGTTTGACAATTTTAACCTTTCCGCTAAAAATATTCATTTTCTGCTTAATTTTTATACAAAGACAAAATCATTGTTCAAAGACGAAATAATTCAGAAACATAAAGGTTAACAATTTTTGATTCACATCGGTTTTTTTCTTCAAATTACTTTTCTATCTGTGTGATTTCATATGAATACTTTTGACATACAAATGGAGTAAAGAATCAAAGCAAAGAATTATGTCCACATTTTTCTGTTTATTATTGGTTTATTCAAATAAGCAAACAATTTCATTATTCATGCAACTCGATTTCATGCATGTGGCTGCCTCGTCTCTCTTCGCAGTAGCACATCCTGTCATTCCAATTTTCCAAAACCTTGGTGACGGTTCCTGGCTTGTTCGATATTCACCTTAAGGGCCTGAATCCATAATGGCTTGTTCACATAACATTGGTCCCCCACGGTACCCCGCATAAAAAGTGTAACGGTTTCAAATCGTATCCAATACCTAGGCAATTTTTTCTGTATGGGTATCACGCAAAAAGTACCTTATAAAGGGTCCGCAATCTAACGTTTTTTTTCAACTAGTGCTTATTTCGTGAATGGTAACACTTAGCTCATGTCTGATTTGACAGATAATTAGTTTTATCCTTCCGCTGAACGAATATGGTTGTGTATACGTTGGTTGTGTATATGTAAACATGCAAGATTGTCGCATTTGGGGCACAGGAAACCCGCTCGCATACATTGAAAAGCCGATACACCCAAAACGAGTCACTGTTTGGTGCGGATTTTGGTCCAGAGCATTAATAGGGCCATGAGCAAGGAGTGGCCGTTACAGTCAATGGCGATCGTTATCGGGCCATGTTGAACGAATTTTTGTTCACAAAAATTGAAGAGGAGGATATTGGCAACATTTGGTTTCAACAGGACGGCGCTACGTGCCACACAGCCGAAGCTACACTAGATGTTTTGCGCGATGTTTTCAAAAAAAAAAAGTTATTTGGCGGACCCTTTATTTCAAAGCGGTTTGATACATATATACAAACACAAAATTCTGTGTAGATCTAAAATGGTTTAAATAGCTTTATTTAAATATTGAATATATCGGAAACTATGGGCAGCAGAAAAAATAAATTTGGTATCCAACTTAGATACGCTATTACCCACAACTAAGCCAAAAATTTATTTAAAAGAAGAATATTCCGGAAACTGTTAATCGTACAGGAACAAAATTGGGGTTATAAGTTAGGAAAGTCAATACAAACTGCTTTACGAAAATGGACTGGATCAGTAGCGTGGCAAAGTTGAATTTCTGAGAAACTATGACCGTAGAAGGGTAATATTCGGGGTTGCCAGTAATGACGATTTATCAACATTTTGACTATTTCTATAGCCAAAAATAGGACATGATGATTTTACGATTTTTGCTTCGAAATGACTATTTTTTATGTTGTGGAAACAGTAATAATTCCTTCGGCCTTTGGTCTCGAGCTCAATTAATAAAATAATCAAAATATTAATAAATAAAAAGGTCGAATAATAAAAACAAAAATTATATCTAAATTCCATCACTTATGTCATAAAAATCAAAACTAGATATATTAGAAAAAAATCTTAAATATTATGAATGATAACACAGTGCGGTAAAAAAAAACATAAATCTAAAAATCCTGGAACGCGATAACATTGTTCTTGTAGGTATCTTTATCTTTCTTTAGTAAAACAATTTTAGAATGGATCTTTTGGGAAAAGAGTGACAAATTCTACCAAATATTTCAACGTAAGTATTATATATAAACGGTTGAAATATTTCTCTTAGTTTTCAGTGTTTACCAATTGTGGTACGATAAAATTTATGTTTATTTTTTTTATTTGATTTTTTTTTTAGAAAAAAATTAATTATTTTAATTTAAGATCGCGCAATATTTGAAGATAAATGTTATGGATATATGAAAAATGCAGTGCTGAATGTCATTTAAAAATTACAACAAATAAGTGAGCATACACCTACATGTGAATGTTTGAATTGGAAGAAAATATATTTGGAAACAAAATGTGTAAGTATTTTGTATTTGTGAACGTATTTGGAACGTATATATTAATATATTAGAACAAAATATATTTGCAAATAATATATGTGTTTTCACACAACCAAAGTTATTGTTAAAGGAGTTTTCCAAATATATTTTATTTAAAAAGATTTTTAAAACTTTTTGACTTTTTCGAATTTTAGTTCAAATTGTTCCTAGATTTCGTGTTATACTTTGTAGTTAAACCTGTTGTTAGATTAGGCCCATTTGGTCCAATTTTTGCATCGTCTTCTTTATAAACGGTAATATATATATATATATATATATATATATATATATATATATATATATATATATATATATATATATATATTTGAACATTGAACATCTGAAAAACAGAAAATTTGAAGCAATTTTTCAGCGTGTATACAATTTTATAATATTTTTATTTTAATTTCAGCCAAATTCAGTGTTCAAAATCATTAAAGGTTCCAACGAAAATTGTTCATGGATGTTTTGGGAACATATAGACAGATGAATCCACTATAAGTTTACAAATCGATAACAAATATACTAAATTTCAAATATTTCGATGGTGTGTTGGCCGGTTTATCTTTATACATACAACTAAAATACTGTTTTAGATTATAAAATGTTGAAAGTTATCCGTAATATGTATTACACATTTATTGTATTCTCTACACGGGGCAAAATCGCCTTTTTTGATATGTTTGAATCGAAAGAAAATATACTTGCAATACAAATTTTTAAATATTATATATTTTCGAGCCAATAAATTTTATTTGAAAATCAATAATATGTATTTAGAACCCATATGTTAATATATTAGAATAAAATATATTTGCGAACTAATTTTCTCAAATAAAGTATGTGTTTAAATACAAATTAAATTATTGTTTATGAATATTTCCAAATATATTTTATTAAAAAAAGATTTTCAAAACTTTGCTAAATTTTTCGAATTTTAGTTTTAATTTTTTCTTTGTTTTCGAATTATGCATGTCTATTAAAAATGGAATACTTAGCATTAACTTCTATTTGAAACTATTTATTTTTTTTCTAACTATTCCAAGTCATTATTTTGAATTATAAAGAAATTTTACTAACATTAAAACTTTCTAAAAATTACCTTTCAATTGCTGACAACTTAAAATAATTAAAGAATAGATATATATTCACAAATAGATCTTTGTTTGGGAAATAACATATCCAAATAAAAAATATTAGGATTTAAACATAGTTTTGTTTAGAACAACATCCTCCCAAACATATAATATTTGTATGTGTCAAATATTGTATATTTGGAGTGCACTCTAAAAATATATATGTTTCAAGCAGAATATGTTTGGGACAATATACTACAGAGGCGATTTTTTTTCAGCGTGTAATAATAAAACCAATTTTTAGAAAAAGGAAGTGTTGTGTTTTGAATTTATCGTGGAAACTTGTATACAAGAATCATATTTTCTATGAATATTGAAATGGTTTCTGTGGCTCTTTAGTATGAGTGGCATTCGAATAAAATCAATGTAAGGAATTTTCCCTACATATTTTAAAAAACTTTATTTATGCTTTAAATTAATTACCAGTATATGCTTATATCAAGGACATACATTTTCAAATTTAATACGATAATGTTTTATGATATTTTACTAAACATAAGCACGAGGCATACTGCAATTTACGCCAAAACGTGCTTATTTTAAGACCAAACTTAATTAGTTTTATTACCAAATGTTCTTGATTCTATGAAATGCATCATCAAAACAAGTACTATTCATGTCTTTGAATTTACTATAAAACATTCTTATTTTTATAGCGATTGTCTTTGGCTCGAAATCATTGCCGAAATCTTAAACTTTACGACAAATTCTTTGATTATCAGTACGCTTTTTTTAGTGCAGACAATTTATTTTCGACTACCTGTGACACTCACGGCCGACAAACAGCCGCCGAAACTGTTGCTATTAATGTAGAAGTAAAAATGTAAACTCGCGCAAGCGCACACAGCCTCTATCTACCACCGCTCAACGAAAAAATTTCAAACAAACTTCATTGTAACTCTCACTATTATTCTCAATTTGCGACCAAAAAGTGTCTAAATTGTCTTCTTACAGATAAAAACGATCTCTTAATTTAAAAGATAGCTAATCGTTAATTTAAAAATACAAAAAAACTGTACAGAAAATTAAGGGTATATTGTCTTTAAAAAAATTACATGAGAATTTCTATAATTTTAAGGAAAAAATCTTACAAACTATTAAAAAATCGTACAAACTATTAAAATATATACTTGAGTTAATGGCAGTTGTACTACAATCAGTTATTATTTCTTTTATTTTATGACGTAACGTTAAAGTCAACATGACATAGTGTTTTGGACATCTTATCATAGAGGTCAGGAATTTTACTTTAAACGAATAAAAATTTCTTTTAAATCGAGTAAATTTTCTTAAATTTAAAGAAATTTGTTATTCAAACAAAGACAGATTAAGTCTATGATTTGAGGGCAAACTTGTTTTTAATTTCATGTCAAATTTTTTTTCAGTGTTAGTTATTAAAGTTTCATTAAAACTAAATCGGTACATAAACACTAGACATTTTTGCAGGACAAATATACCTATCGTCATCTGAAGTCCGAAATGACGTAACATCAAAAATGCAATATGCATTTTATGATAGATTATAGTCAATTAGACTAGACTTTTACGCAATTTTAAACGTTATATAAAGGTGGTCCGAAACCCTCCACTCATGGATCTCATCAATGAGGTTTTCTGAGCATATCGTTATATCTAATACTTCTTCCCTAAATTTGTTAACAAAGGTCGCCTTGTTCCCTATGTTAAGAGTTAGGAGATCGTTAGTATTCAAAAATTCTATAAGGGCGTGTCCCCCAAGCGATATGGTGTGAGTTGACATCACAACCAGCTAGTAACTTATTACATTTATTTTTGGATTCTCTTACCAGACGTTGTAATTCCGACGTCAGGTACATACTTCCATTACCTTGCATCAGCGCAGTTGCGTCCGATGTTGACAACTCTGGAGTTCATAGTTTTTATAGCACAGAATACAAGTCCTTGGACGAGTACCTGTGTTAGCGTAGAAAAGATTGTAGTTCACATGGTTTAATACAGTAACCTTGTTACTATCTGGTCGCACTCCCTCATTTTTTGGTAGTGGGTCTTTCTCCTCCTTTCGTTTACTACCTATTACACACTCTTCAAGTAGACCTCTTTGGGAGGCGGTGTTACTTTTTGTCGCTCCCTCCTTGTTTTGATTCTATATGTACCTATTCCTATCACCACTATTGCTGGGAACATTCCGCAAAATTTGTGATGTTATCGGCAATTTGGCAATGTTATCGATCACTTCTTGGAAGGCGGTGTTGTTTTTTGTCGCTCCCTCTTTATTCTGAGTTTTTGTATCTCTCTTCATATCCTTATCACCACATTTGCTGGAAACTTTCTGCAAAATGTATGATGTTATCGGCAATTTGGTGATGTTATCGACCACTTCCGCCTCACTTTTTGGTAGTGTCTCACTCGCTTCGTTCTGTTCACTATTTTCGTTTGCCACTGCAGGCGGTACGTTCGTGTTTGGGCTCGATTTAACTGTCCAGCCACTGGGGGTTTTTCCAATCATAAAAAAGGTTTTCCAAATCCCGAAAAATGTCATGCCTTTTGTCTTGACAAGGCTATCCTTGGAATACGGGTCTATGCCTACCACCAGGAGAGAACCATCTGGATCATTTTTCCTGTGGAAGGCTTCCCACTTCCCCACTTTAAGGTTCGATTCTTGTTTGCCAATGACGCTGAGTATGCGCTCTGACGGCACCTTACTGGCACATGCTCTGGCATAGAAAGATGTTTTTATGAGTACAGAGATGTCGCTTTTCCTTACCAGTTTCAGATTTGCGCCGTCCCAGGTGAGGGGATGCTCTCCACTAGTTTTACGAGGACATCGAAACGCCCCTCTCAAACTTGCAACTCATTACATGGATTGTTGGTCCATCATTAGATTCGAGAATGAGGTCCAATACCTTTGTGTAGAATAAATCTTCGAAGATACTCTTTTGCTCTTCGAGAATTCTGCCAGACGCACCACTGCTATCAATTATGGCATAGTATATTTCGTCCTGGATATGTTTTTTGGCTATTTGGTAATAAGATGGTGCTTCCTTACCCTTTTTATACCCTCACTTTAGTGATACGAGGGTATACGAGTATATCATTTGCTACGGAAACAAGTAAGAAAGTTCAGTCGGGTAAACGGACTTATGAATCCCCTCACCTTGAGCCCCAAATATTCGTAAATTTAATTTGTTTGCTTTAAAGTATGTACTGGTATTAAAGTTAAAAGCTGTTTACATTTGGTACAAAATGGTCCATTTTTGTAGGAGTTACCAAAAGGGGCCTGCCAATAACGGCCACTTTTCTCTAGAATCTAGGTACTATAAAAGGATTACATTATACGAAATTTCAAGTATATGTATTAGGCCGGGTCGATTTGTGGGGAGGCAAAAAAAGTCGCCATTGCTCAGTGAAAATCGTATTCTAGGGATCAAAATAAGAAACTTTGCCGAAGGAACCATACCTCTAAAACGAACTCTGATGTCCCGGAACTTGGGTCGAACTTTTGGGTAGGGGCAAATTTTGAAAAATCCCACTTTGACCCATTTAGAGTGCTCCAATCGAGTCCAAATATATGACCGACCCCCACTTACTTTGGAGGCCCGACCCACCCATGCCAGTGGCACACCCCCTGGAACCCCCTGGGGGTTCCATACATTTGGACTCGATTGGAGCACTCTAAATGGGTCAATGTGGGATTTTTTCCGGGACATCAAAATTCGTTTCAGAGGTATGGTTCCTTCGGCAAAGTTTCTTATTTTGATCCCTAGAATACGATTTTCACTGGGCACTTCACTGAGTGGGGGTCGGTCATACATTTGGACTCGATTGGAACACTCTAAATGGGTCAAAGTGGGATTTTTTCCGGGACATCAGAATTCGTTTTAGAGGTATGGTTCCTTCGGCAAAGTTTCTTATTTTGATCCCTAGAATACGATTTTCATTGAGCAGTGGGCGATTTTTAAATCGACCCGCCCTAATATGTATGCACTGGTATTAAAGTTAAAAGCTGTTATCTTTTGGTACAAAATGGTCCACTTGTGTGGGAGGTACCAAAAGGGAAGTGCCAATAACGCCCACTTTTCTCTGGACTCTAGGTACTATAAAAGCATTACACTGTACAAAATTTCAAGTATTTGTATGAACCGGAATCAAAGTTATAAGCCGTTAACTTTTGTTGCAAAATGTTCCATTTGTGTGGGAGGTGCAAAAAAGGGAGTGACCACTTCGCCCATTTTTCTTGACGTGTTAGCGACTAACAAAATAATACTATATGTGAAATTTCAGAAGATTCGAGTAAGTAGTATAGAATGTATTAAAGAATCAATATTTCACTAAATTTTAACCCTTTGTGTGGGAACTCAAACTCGAACTCTTCCGGAGATAGATAACAATATTACCGCATACCAAATATGAAGTCAATAGGATACTCCTTTCGAGAGTTATCGTGCGCACCAGCCAGCAGACAGACGGACGGACGGACATTGCTCAAACGTCTTAAAATGACCCAAAACGGATTTCCGCCGAACATACTTAGGGTCTTAGGTCACTCCTTCTATACTACTTATTCGAAGCTTCTGAAATTCTACAGATAAAACCCGTGAATGAAAATTGAACGGGATTTCCCGAGATGTAATTCCCGGTAGAGAAACTCAAGTTGGGTCCTCCTCTTCAAAATTATGCAAAATTAGTTTATTATCATTAAGGATAGACAGTACTAAGGGTGAAATATTTAATTAATTTTTGTGAAGAAACATACAAATTTCCCTTGTAGTTGGAATGAAATTTTATCAACTTGATTAAAATTAGCGAAATGTCCACACCCTTTTTGGTATCTCCCACGCACAAAGGATTGGAGGAAATTCTAGAAGTAATTCGTTACGCTACGATGAAACCATATTTCCTTTTCATGGTTTAAACTCAATTCCTAGACTTGATTTTGAATTCACCCTTCAGAGAGTTTTTTTAAATTATGACTTTTATTATAGATTCTTATTGGCCGAAACACAATGCTTTCGGTAGGCGAAGGTTTCGTACGAGAGAATTGAAATGTATGGCGAAATTACATCATGGCTAGCGGCGTGTCGACAGAATATAATTTATTCTAATTTCTCGTCGACATTGTGAATGACATTGGCAGACATACATACATACAATTATTTTCACAACCACAAAAAATTCGAACAAGATAACAAACGGCTGTCATAGCGATAAATTCATTCCAAAACATGCTACATCGATCTAGCGAGTTTTTAGCGTACTTGCATTTTTAAGTTCCAAATATTCCTTTAACACAATGCAAAAATACTCGCAAAACAATAAACGACTGTTGACATCAATGTGTGTTGACACTGAAGATATCATTTCATCAAACGTCAAAAAGAAAATATTTAATAAAATAAAATACAAATATTTAATAAAATAAATATTATTTATGTTGAAATTTCAATATCCACAGAAAATTCAAACAAAGTTCGGAACAAAGAAATCTCAACGGAAGATTCAAGAATTGTGTAGATATTTTGCTTATTCTTTGGCCATTTATAGTCATTGGAAACTACATATGTACATATAAAATAGAGACTATTGAAACATTTACATATGTAGATTATTGCTATAGAAATGATGGATACATTGTTTTCGAATAAATCTGTCAATTTGTGTGGGGGATACCAGAAGGGATTAGAGAAATACTCTAACTGAACAAAAGATACTTCAAAGAAATTGCACAGAACCCGAATAGTACTATCATAGTTACATATCGATACATCCATTCCAATACATGCAAAAATGGATTTCCGCCGAATAGACTTAGAATCTTAGGATTACTGCTTTGTTGTGGCCCGTAATACACCCTTCACTAAAGTGAGAGTATAATGACATGGGCTAATTTCCATTATTTGTTCAATTTGGCATTTAAATCAATACATAGTAATTAATATTCTCATAACAAGTTCTTCAGCATAAGTATGATTTTGCATTCAAATATTGGCAATGTTTCCCCAACCCTTCTCGTCTCTCCCGCACAAAATTACAAAATCTGACCATACATTAATTCTTCATGAACAAGTAAGAAAGTTTCAGTCGGGTAAACCGACTAAGGTATACCCTCACTTTGTGAGTAATGTAATATTGAATATTACTCGAATTATTCTGTCAATTTGTGTGGGAGGTACCAGAAGGGGTTTATGAAATACACCTTTTTTTTGCTGAACATTAGATACTTTAAATTCATTGCACTGTGCCGACTTATAAGCATTTATGATTTGGGCATTTTGTGTGGGAGGTACAAAGAGGGGCGTGGCAATAACGCCCATTTTTCACAGGGCTATAGACACTATAAAAACATTACACTGTACAAAATTTCAAGTATTTTTATACACTGGTTTTAATGTTATAAGCTGTTAACTTTTGGTGCAAAAAGGTACCTTTGTGTGGGAGGTACCAAAAGGGGCGTGACAACAACACCCATTTTTCCCTGGATTGTAGGCAATATAAAAGCATAATACTGTACAAAATTTCAAGTATTTTTATACACTGTTATTAATGTTATAAGCTGTTAACTTTTGGTGCAAAATGGTGCATTTGTGTGCAGGGGTGTAAAAGTCTGTTTTTGTTCTTCCACAAATCCGGTCGTTTTTGGCGGATTGCTTCGCGCAATTTGCGCATAACTTGCAGGTAATATTCTTTATTGACCATACTATCCTGTGGCAAGAACTCATAATGCACCACGCCCTGCAATCAAAGAAAACTGTGATGTTTTCGTCTGTTGTTGACGTGCTCGGGCGTCCGGCACGCTGTTCGTCCTTCGCATCTTCTCGGCCCTCTAAGAACATTTCGTACCACCGATAAAAGTTGATTTGAACGGAATGTGTCAGCGTACTTTATTTTGTTTTTCACACAAAATTTATGCAGATTCTTTGATCCATTTCTGAAATAGATAAAAATCGAAGACAAGTTAAAACACATCCAAGCACAACAGCTGTCAAAAATTAACTAAACATTCAAAATGGCCGACCTTGTCAGCATAAGTAAGGGACATGAGTGCCAACATAACGCTACAAAAATATCAAAAATCAAATACACGTAGCCCGCGGAAATTAAAAATTCGCGATATTCTTTGAACATACCTCGTATGTACACATATTAACTTCTAGTCAGCTGCTATTGAATTTCTCCGTGAACTATATTCTGCTTTCTCTGGAGAAGATGGGTGTCAGCAAATGATGTGTTAGAGGAAAATTTACGAGTACTCTTAGAGACATCCACCTCTTGGTGTTAACCCAACCAAGACGGAACTAGTTCTCTCATCAGGAGAAATAAGTTAGCACCAGTTTCACCTGTCTCCATGGGGGGTTTTGCAATTTCCTGTACTGAAAGCCTGATATGGGTGCCCGTCCACAGAAACATACTAGGGAACTGCAAAGCAGATGAACATGCAAGACTAGGAACTACCATAATCGCTCCAGGGGATCAGGAATATGTAGGCATGCTTCTAGCGACCTGCCACTCTTCTTGAGTGATAGTGCTCTTACGGCAACAAATGACAGGTGGTCACCAATCCGTAATTGCATACAATCTGGGCTGATGTGGCCCTGACTAAATTCCATGCGCACCAACACACTTCACCCTTAGCCCACACATATACTTCACTAAAATGAGGTTATACGATATTATGAGGTTATGGTCATATGATTTAGGTCCATATAGCTCTCAGCGATACATTTATATTGGGTCTTATGCCAATGTCAACCATACATTGCGTTGCCTAAGCTCGCCAATGGAAATTATTGACAATTTCCCCTAGTCCTAATGTATGTAACCAACCACTTCTTCAAAGTGTTAGACCTTTGGTTCATGTCTTGCAATTAAGTTGAGGTACTCGTATATATATAACTTTCATCCAATTTGGCCCTTTAGTCCTATAGAAGCTGTATTTAACATCCAAACGTTTTGAAATTTAGAATGGTAGAGTTTCCTAATCCATGAACCAACATTGCCGAATTTGAAGAAAATCGGTTATGATTTAGCTATAGCTCCCATATATATGTTTCGTCCGATTTTGCTCTTTAGTCCTGTAGAAGCTGTATTTTACATCCAATCATTTTGAAATTTAGAATGGTAGAGTTTATTGATCCATGAACAAACACTACCGAATTTGAAGAAAATCGGTTAAGATTTAGCTATAGCCCCCATATATATGTTTCGTCCGTTTTGGCCTTTAGTTCTATAGAAGCTGTATTTTACATCCAATCGTTTTGACATTTAGAATGGTAGAGTTTCTTGATCCATGAACCAACATTGCCGAATTTGAAGAAAATCGGTTAATATTTAGATATAGCTCCCATACATATCTTTCGTCCGATTTGACCTTTAAGTCCTATAGATGCTGTAGTTTACATCCAATCATTTTGAAATTTAGAATGGTAGAGTTTCTTGATCCATGAACCAACACTACCGAATTTTAAGAAAAACGGTTAAGATTTAGCTATAGCTCCCATATATATGTTTCGTCCGATTTGGCCCTTTAGTCCTATAGATGCTGTAGTTTACATCCAATCATTTTGAAATTTAGAATGGTAGAGTTTCTTGATCCATGAACCAACACTACCGAATTTTAAGAAATACGGTTAAGATTTAGCTATAGCTCCCATATATATGTTTCGTCCGATTTGGCCCTTTAGTTCTATAGAAGCTGTATTTTACATCCAATCGTTTTGAAATTTAGAATGGTAGAGTTTCTTGATCCATGAACCAACATTGCCGAATTTGAAGAAAATCGGTTAATATTTAGATATAGCTCCCATACATATCTTTCGATTTGACCCTTTAGTCCTATAGATGCTGTAGTTTACATTCAATCGTTTTGATATTTAGAATGGTAGAGTTTCTTGATCCATGGACTAACATTGCCGAATTTTAAGAAAATCGGTTAAGATTTAGCTATAGCTCCCATATATATGTTTCATCCGATCTGGCTCTTTAGTAGAAGCTGTATTTTACATCCAATAGTTTTTATACTCTACACCACACTATGGTACAGGGTATTATTTAAGTATAAAATGTCCCAAAAGTAAATTTATGTAAACAATTTATACATGAATTACAAAATTTATATTTCAGAGTTATTCAATATTACGAGAGTGGTGTAGGGTATTATATAGTCGGTACCGCCCGACTTTAGCCTTTCCTTACTGGTTTGTTTAGTGTTACTGTTCGCGAACGGTACCACTACGATAACATACCGTACTTAGAACACGACGAACGGTATCACTACGTACGGTTCATAGAAAAGTATCACTACGTCGTAGTGATACTGTTCTTTTGAACAGATCACTACGTTTAGCGTTTCGTTCTTTTTTTATATTCGACTATGAAGCAATCTTAAAGAAAATTGGTACAGAGGCATTTCTTAACCCAGGGACGATCCCGATTTAAAATGGGGCATATCGGTTCATACTTTGATATAGGCCCCATACGAAGGTCCCTTTCGATAAGATATATTTACGCACTAAAGAGGGCATTTTTTAAACGATCATGCCGAAATTTAAATATGTGTACTGTGTATAACATTCATTCGTGCCTAGTGACAATTAGGCATATCGGTCCATATTTTGATATAGCTCCCGAACAAAGGTACTTTGGATAAGACATATTTAAGATATGGAGGCACATTTTTTAACCGATATGCATCGGTTAAAAAATGCGCTCTCTAGAGCGTATATATTTTTTATCGAAAGGGACCCACGTATGGGGATATATCAAAGTATGTACCGATATGCCCCTTTTTCACTAGACATGATTAAATGCATGATCGGATAAAACATGCGTCCTCTATAACGTAAATATGTCTTGTCGAAAGGGAGTATTTTTTCTTTGTATTGAGGCTGTATTAAAATATGGACCGATATGCATAATTTTCACTAGGCATGATTGAATGCACATATTCAAATTTCGGCATGATCGGTAAAAAAATTCGATCTCTACAACGTAAATATGTCTTATCGAAAGGGGCTTTTGTATGGGGGCTATATCAAAGTATGGACCGATATGCCTAATAGGCACGATTGATTGTAATACACAGTACAAATATTTAAATTTCAGCATGATCGTTTAAAAAATGCGCTCTCTAGTGTGTAAATATGTCCTATGGACCTTCGTATGGGGCCTATATCAAAGTATGAACCGATATGCCCCATTTTAAATATGGATCGTCCCTGGGTTAAGAAATGCCTCTGTACCAATTTTCATTAAGATTGATTCATATTTGCGACCTGTGGTGTCGAATATAAAAAAGAACAGAACGCTAAACGTAGTGATACTGTTAGTGTTCTATGAACCGTACCTTATCGTAATGATACCGTTCGTCGTATTCTAAGAACGGTACACTATCGTAGTAATACCGTTCGCGAACAGTAACACTAAACAAATTTTTAGTGTATTCTGTTCTCTTGTAAGGGTTGCGTTACTGTTCTGTTCGCGACGATGGAACGGTACAGAAAGCTAAGGAGCCGTTGCTTAGTGTTTTTTCCGAACTCTGACACGAATACCAAAAATGGATTATGGTAAGTCCTGTTTTCTTGTAACTCTCAAAAAGCTAATCACATAAACTGTTGTGTTGTGTCCTTTCGAATCATTATAATTCGCATTCGGATTTGTTATGAGCGTTTCTGAGGTGGAACAGTGTCGCCAAAAATAGAAGTCGGTAGTATTTAGAGTAATTAAAGGGTAAAAAAACAATATTTTTAATTACAGAATACTATCAGTAGATTTGTTCCTTTACTTTTTATACCCTACACCACACTGTGGTACAGGGTATTATAAGTTTGTTTCACGGCAGATGTTTGTAACACCTGAAAATAACACAGCTAGACCCACCTTAAAGTATACCGATCGACTCAGAATCACTAGCTGAGTCGATGTCTGTCGTCGACTACAGGTCGCAATTTTACTCCGATCGTTCTGAAATTTTGCAGTTTAGAGTATTTCGCGGCTGTTAAGATCGCTATTGAATTTGGTTAAAATCGGTTCAGATTTAGATATAGCTCCCATATATATCTTTCGTCCGATTTGGCCCTTTAGTCCTATAGAAGCTGTATTTTACATCCAATCGTTTTGAAATTTAGAATGGTAGAGTTTCTTGATCCACGAACCAACATTGCCGAATTTGAAGAAAATCGGTTCAGATTTAGATATAGCTCCCATATATATGTTTCGTCCGATTTGGCCCTTTAGTCCTATAGAAGCTGTATTTTACATCCGATCGTTTTGAAATTTAGAATGGTAGAGTTTCTTGATCCATGAACCAACATTGCCGAATTTGAAGAAAATCGGTTCAGATTTAGATATAGTGCCCATATATATCTTTCGTCCGATTTGGCCCTTTAGTCGTATAGAAGCTGTATTTTACATCAAATCGTTTTGAAATTTAGAATGGTAGAGTTTCTTGATCCATGAACCAACATTGCGGAATTTGAAGAAAATCGGTAAAGATTTAGCTATAGCTCATCCGATTTGGCTCTTTAGATCCAACCGTTTTTATACCCTACACCACACTGTGGTACAGGGTATTATTTAAGTATAAAATGTCCCAAAAGTAAATTTATGTAAACAATTTATACATGAATTACAAAATTTATATATCAGAGTTATTCAATATTACGAGAGTGGTGTAGGGTATTATATAGTCGACACCGCCCGACTTTAGCCTTTCCTTACTGGTTTAATAGTAAAACTAGCAAAAGAGAAATATGTAATTCAAAATTCTCTCTGAGTAAACATGTTTTAAAAAAGTACGGGAACGGAAATCTGGTAAAAATAGCAAGCACAGAAAAATTCTTCTATTTGAATTTTTGGTAATATTACTTTCAATGTATTGTGAAAGCAACTACTTTTACTCGGAAAAATTTGTCTAGTAAAAACTAGTAAAAAAGTAGTAAAAGAGAAATGCATTTTGAAAGTTCTCTCTTAAATTTGTATACTATTTTTACTAGTTTTTTGAGTAAAGGAACGCTTTTTGGAGTATGGCAAATCTAGTAACTTGTAGTAGGTAAAGGAACAAAGCTTATATTCTTTAAAGAGGAAAACCAACTTTAACCAAATTTTGCTGAATATACGAGTATTTCTAAGGTGTTTAATATCATTGCATAGAATCGCTGACATGAGAACATAAATAAAACAAATTAATTATGATTTTATTGTTTTATTTTTAAAATGTTTATTTTCCTGATATTTAAAAGGTGTTATTCAAATTTATTTTATTTTATTGTAAATATAAGCAACTGAAATGTATCTATTTTACAACTGCTTCTTTGTAGCAAAAAAAAAAACAAACAAACAAAGTGGATAATAGCACCTGATAAATTATTTACCGGACCACTAAAAGAACGAGTTAAAAATCGCACTTTTTTTCTAAAAAGCCAAATTACACTAACGCTCCATTCTATATGGATTATTTATTAATATGAATTACAATACGAAATAAATTTATACTCTAATTTTATAGTCCAGTGAAGCCGGGTTACAAAGACCATGTGGCGACAGACCAGAGCCTCTGGTGGGAATTGATCCCACGACCCCAAACTCATAGGCGAGCACGCTATTAACTCATCTACTGGGGCGCTCTATATACGAGTATATGGATTATATTGACATAAAAAACAACACAAAACAACTAATTGCAAATCTTGTCATTATAAATGAAAAAAGATAATTTTAACCCTTAGAAGAAAATAAAAATTGTACGTGATTTCATATAATTTTTTTAATGTTTTATTTTATAAATATTATGATGTGAAATGGCTTCATTTTTCAATTTTTTAATCGACAGTTATTCCAAAATCGACCTCAAGTATTTTGGCCATGTTCATGCCACTGTATGTCGTGGCCAAACAATCACCAGATTCATTTAGAATTGCACCACACGATTGGTCCAATTTCGCTTTGTTCCTTAGAAATCACTGTGTCTCGTAAAATCGAAATGAAATTCCAAAGGTGAATGGGAAAAATTGACAAAAAACATAAATGCGATTAATTCAATAACAATATTACGCGTAAGTCGACAAGTGGCTTTGAAATACTATTAAGATAGGTTGTGCCAAACTACCAAGATTTGTTACAGCTTATGGTTTGTGAAATTAAGCCTACATTACCTTCCGATTCAAGCTTTTAATGCTGCATCAACAAAATAAAGAGGGTTTTGCCAAAATGGTTATGGAAATATTCGAAAAAAATATTGTGACTCTGTGGAAGTTGGCGGATTGAAGTTGGAAAATACACCCCTATATTTAAGCGAATATGGAACGCAAAAATTAAATACCAAATAAAAACCAGTAAAAGCCTTAAGTTTGGCTATTCCGAATCTTATAAACCCTCCACCATGGAATGCATCAAATTTTATTGCTGGAAAAATCTTTGGATATGGAGCAAATCTTGAAACGATCCTTTTTGTTTAAGTAAATTATTAGAAAGCGAACGCTGCAATTTTTAGCCAACTTTTAGGCCGCAAACTCTTTAGCCAAACTCTTCACTGAAACATGTGGTATTTATGGCTTAAAATAGCATTTTGGAGATCTCGTTTTGAAATTTAGCTTGGTACAATTTATTGATCTATGGACCAACATGAATTTGAAGAAAATCGGATCAGATTTAGATATAGCTCGCACATATGTATATGTTTCGTCCGATTTGGCCCTTAAGCCGTATAGAAGCTGTATTTTGTATCCAATGTTTTGAAATATAGCTTTTGCAGAGTTACTGATCTAAGGACCAACAATGCCGTATTTGAGGAAAGTCGGTTCAGATTTAGACATAGATCCCACATTAATGTGCGGTGTCTGATTTGGTCCTTTAGCCCTATAGAAGCTGTAGTTTATTCTTTTGAAATTTAACATGGTTGATTTATGGACCAACATTGCTGAATATGCAAAAAATTGGTTCAGATTTAGTTATAGCTCCCGAATATATGTTTCGTCCGATTTGGCAACAGACACAGATACGTACCAAATGTAATTTGTGTAAAAAATGTTTGTTGAAGTATACATTGGATAGTTCATTGTTATCCAATATTACGGGAGTGGTGTAGGGTATCATATAGTCGGCACCGCCCGCCAAAATACCCATTCTTAGCCTTTAAAGATTGTTTTTATAAAAATCAGACTTTCTTCAGAATGGGTTCATTTTATTCATGACAGATCGCGAGAATAAACACTTTATGCTAAGAAAAACAATGAGGTTGGCCCACATATTGTGGCATAACTAGATACCCCTTTGATTCAGGAAAGTTTTAGAACATTCAAAACTAAGTAGCCTTCAATCTCCTACAATCAGTGTTGCCAGACGAAATTGGCCAAAAATCGTCAAAATGGGGGCTCAAAATAAATTTTCGAAATTGTCAAAAAATCGTGAACAAGATTTTTGAGTTTTTTCCGGACGAAGGACATGTTTTAGAGAAAGATATATATATATAATGATTAATCAAATGATTTTTGCATTTCCTCAAAGTGAACTTGAAATCAATTTAGTTCGCGGATGTGAGTTTAATCTTCAAATTTGGCGGAAAATTATCTTATACATACATTTTAATTTCTTAGGATTGAAAATGGTTCTCCCCTTAGAAGGATGCCGGTCTATTTTATTTCTCTACGTCATGAAAGCCACAAACTTCAACCTGTTGGGACGAATTTTTACAAAATGCATATAGACATTCACGTCAACAGGGTCCAGTATATTACTACAGGGTGGCGCAGAATGAGCTATATGGTTTGACTTCTTTATAACTTTTTTAATTAATATTCTTTCTTTGTTTTTTTCAGCATTTTTTGAAGGAGACTTGGGGAATTAATTATGAATCGAACAACGTACAAAAATAAATGAATTTTTCCGAAATTTTGCGAAATGTTACAGGATTGCAAAAAATTCCCCAATGTATATAAAAAAAATCATAATAATCGCACAAATAAAAAAGTTATAAACCATTTAAACCATATAGCTCATTCTGCGCAACACTGTAGTACAAACCGATTACGCTGAATTTTGACAATACGTACATAATTTTATTTAGAACAAATTCCCAGGATTCATGGTGAACACTTTTATATAGAAACCACATTACTGACCACATTGAGCAACATTTTGGTCTGACTTTTTAGGGCTTTAGAAAACACAAATACCAATTGATTTGGCTAAAATTCAACAATTTGTATTTTATTTTACCCAGAACCATTTCAAGAAGCAAGTCGCCTCATTGGTCCATATTTTGGTATAGTGGCGTATAAAGGTCCCACTAAAACTTACTTCTAGGCCCCAAAAATGATAATTTCCGATTAACTTTAACTGAACGCATTCCAAGTTCTAACGTAGCCCTTACATTACTAAAACAAGTAAGAAAGTTCAGTCGGGTAAACCGACTTATGAATCCCCTCACCTTGAGTCTAAAAAAAATATTCATAAATTTATTTATTATCCCCTCGACTTAGAGAGGAGAGTATATATTATTTGCTACGAGCCAAAAGTGTAACACATCGAAGGAGTGACCTAAGACCCTAAGTATGTTCGGCGGAAATCCGTTTTGGGCCATTTTAAGTCATTTGAGCAATGTCCGTACGTCCGTCCGTCTGTCTGTGTGTCTGTCAGCTGGCTGGTGCGCACGATAACTCTCGAAAGGAGTAACCGATTGACTTCAAATTTGGTATGCGGTAATATTTTTCTCTATCTGCGGCTAAGTTCGATGATGGGGCATATTGGTCCACTCCTTCTAGTACCTCCCCCACAAAGGGTTTACTTTCAGTGAAATATTGATTCTTTAATAAATTCGATACTGCTAACTCGAATTTTCTGCAATTTCACACATAGTATTAGTTTGTTAGTCGCTAACACGTCAAGAAAAAGGGGCCATGTGGCCACTCCCCTTTTGGTACCTCCCACACAAATGGACCATTTTGCACCAAAAATTAACTGCTTATGACTTTAATTTCAGTTCATACAAGTACTTAAAATTTTGCACAGTGTAATACTTTTATAGTACTTAGAGTCCAGAGAAAAATTGGCCCCTCTTGGTACATCCCACAAAATTTACCTTTTTGTTAAAAAGGTTAACAACTTTTAACTTGAATACCAGTGCATACAAATACTTGAAATTTCGTACAGTGTAACGCTTTTATAGTATCTAAAGTCCAGAGAAAAAGTGACCGTTATGGGCACGTCCCTTAACATAGCTCCACAAAAAATAATCTAAAGGCGTCAAATCGCACGATCTAGACGGCCAATTAACCGGCCCCAAACGTAAAATAAACTGTTCAGCGAACTCAAAATTCAATAAATATAAATAAAATTCAATAATCTGCAAGCGTTGTTCGTTTGTAAGTCGATTCTTGCTTAAATTATAGACCAAAGTGAAGATGTTCGACATTAACAAGTTACACGAAAACAGCTGAGCTGCCAAAAACAGTGTTGCCTAAAAATCACCCATTATAAGAAAAATGTATGAAGTTGTCCTTACATTTTTATATCATAAAAAATAGTCATTTCAGGGGAAAAATCGGCATGTCCTAAGTTTTTGGTTCAAAAATCGTCATTTCTGGCAACACTGCCTACTAGGCAATTTTCCATTCGTTCAGCGGTTTCGACGATATCTTCCAAATATTTCGAAAAAATCTATTATTTTGGAGAAAATTTTATTAATTTTTAAATAAAAGCCTAATTAAAACATCCAAAATGCACAATTGTTATATTTTTATGATTCTATCGTAGAGTCTGATCGGTCATTCCGAAGAAAATCTATGCACAATTTAACAAGTAAGAAAGTTTCAGTCAGGTAAACCGACTAAGTTATACCCTCACTTTGTGAGTAATATAATAGGGAATATTAAACGAATTATTCTGTCAATTTGTGTGGGAGGTACCTGAAGGTTTTTTACAAAATACAGCTATTTTTCGCTGAACAGTAGATACTTTAAATACATTGCACTGTGTCGAATTATACGCGTATATGTGCACTGGTATATTAACGTTATCAGATATTAAATATTGGTATGGTATGGCAATTTTTATGTGGGAGGTACAAAAAGGGACGTGGTGATAACGCCTATTTTTTACAAGGCTACAGGCACTTCAAAAGCGCCATACTGTTCAAAATGTTGTTGCATTTTTGTGCATTGGTACTCAAGCTGTAAGCTCTTAACTTTTTGTGCAAATGATACTGATATTCATGTTATAAGCTGTTAACTTTTGATGCAAAATAGTTCATTTATGTGGGAGGTACCAAAAGGTACGCGTCTCGAGATGATAGCAACTAATAAACTAATACTATGTGTGGAATTTCAGAAGATTCTAATAAAGAATCAATATTTCACTACATTTTAACCCTTTGTGAGGGAGGTGCTAAAAGGAGTGGACCAATATGGCCCATCTTCGAACTTAGCCATAGATAGAAAAACATTACCACATACCAAATTCGAAGTCAATCGTTTACTCCTTTCGAGAGTTATCGTGCGCACCAGCCAGCAGACAGAAGGACGGACGGACATTTGGTCACATGTTGCTTCAGCTCCCCCAAGCATTTACATACTCATACTCATAGATCTTAGGAAATAGGAAATTGGTCAATGTGCTGCTATCAACATTCGTTGTTGTTATTTCTTCCTAAATTAAGTTCGTAACGTGACTTAAGTTCGTTTTTATACCCTACACCACACTGTGGTACAGGGTATTATGACTTTGTGCATTTGTTTGTAACACCTAAAAGGAGATGAGATAGACCCATTGTTTATTATACCTATCGACTTAGAATCACTTTCTGAGTCGATTTAGCCATGTCCGTCTGTCTGTCCGCCTGTCCATGTATTCTTGTAATCAAAGTGCAGGTCGTATTTATGGTCCGATTGTGATGAAATTTAGCATAGTGCTCTTTTTTGGCCCAAGGACGATCCCTATTGAAATTGGTTAAAATCGGTTCAGATTTGGATATAGTCCCCATATATATGTTTCACCCGATTTGGCATGTAAGCGCTGTAGGAATTGTATTTTAAATCAGATCAGTACGAAATTTGGCAGAGAGAGTTCTCTTATAACATGAATAAACACCGCCAAATTCGGGGAAAATCGGTTCAGATTTAGATATAGCCACCATATATATGTTTCACCCGATTTAACATTTAAGGGCTGTAGAAATCGTGTTTTATATCCGATCAGTACGAAATTTAACAGAGAGTGTTCTCTTATTACATGAATAACCACTGCCAAATTCGGGGAAAATCGGTTCAGATTTAGATATAGCCACCATATATATGTTTCACCTGATTTAATATTTAAGCGCTGTAGAAATCGTGTTTTATATCCCATCAGTACGAAATTTAACAGAGAGAGTTCTCTTATTACATGAATAAACACTGCCAAATTCGGGGAAAATCGGTTGAGATTTAGATATAGCCCCCATATATATGTTTCACCCGATTTAACATTTAAGCGCTGTAGAAATCATGTTTTATATCCGATCAGTACGAAATTTAACAGAGAGAGTTTTCTTATTACATGTATGAACACTGCCAAATTCGGGAAATATCGGTTCAGATTTTATCATAGTCCCAATATATATGTTACACCCGATTTGACATGTAAGCGCTGTAGAAACCGTGTTTTATATCCGATCAGTACGAAAATTGGCAGAGAGAGTTTGCTTATTACATGTATGAACACTGCCAAATTCTTATCGCAATGCCCATTTTCGGATTGGTAGGTAGGTGTAGGGTATTATATAGTCGGCCCCGCCCGACTTTCTGTCTTTCCTTACTGGTTTGTTTTTGCTTTTGTGTATAGTTGTTTGTTGTTGTTGAAGTGTGACCTACTTTAAGGTTCACACTTGACACAATTAGAAGTGTTGTGATAATCCTTTAGTCCAGTTACATCACTAGAATGGATTTGAATAGTTTTTTTGTCTCAATGGTCTTTGTTGTTTTTCTCTGAATGACCACTTACAATTTTTAGTCCAAATCCTATTCGCTTTTGTTTTGCTGCAGCCAGTCGAGGTTTCGACTTCGGACTTTCCACATGTTCACAGTCAAAACATTCACACACGTGCGCGCCATCCCAAAGAGGGTTAAAGGAAACATTATTTTCTGCAGTTTTAAGTTTTCGGTTTAAGATTTGCTTCGTTTTCTTTTGAACTTAGGTTACACTTTTGTACATTTATTTTTTTTTATTTTTGTGCGATTCTATTTTTCCCCGAAATTATACAGGTAACGGAATTTTTCCGAATCTCAAAACATTCACGTACAAGTAATGTTCGAGTGGCTATATTTAAAAGTACCGTTCAACGTTGATACAACCGAAAACCGTGGTCTCTTTGGTTTCAAACCCAAAACAAAAATGCGGTCAATTTACCACAACACTTTTTCGTAACCAAACAACACTCATGTTCTGTGCTTTAGCCAAAAAAGCCTTAGCCATAGCCGCGTGTTGTTGATTTGAATATTTGTGTGATGCTGCTTCTTCTTCCATTTGCAATTTCCACTTTTTCGCAAAACGAGCTTTTCCATATTTCAGTGAAATTCAATGCGACTACGGCATATTGAATATTCCTTCATTCAATGTCAAGTTCGAAATGAGATTTTGAATGACAAGGTCAGCCTTTTTATGATGGTGAAAATGTCCTGTCGTTTCATTTGTGCTCTCGCTGAAGGATGCTGCGCATACCACAGCATCGGTCGCCCTTTGCCGGCATTCGGTTGTCTATAGCTTGTAACACTTTGTTATGTAGTTGGGGACAACGACGAGACCGAGACTCAGACTCAAATGGAGAGCGAATGGATGGATGAATGAATGAATGTACTCGTACATATGGATACGTATTCAACAGTGTTTGTCGTAGGGACAGAGAGAATATTATATACATTAGGATGTGTCGCCTTAACTTTATGAATTTGTTGAAAGGAAATTCAATTGTGTGTGGTTTTGCAAAATGTACAATATTATAACTTAACAATATTATTTGTTTGTAGCACCGAATGTAAGATGCGATAGACCCACGGTGTCGAACATGACCGTTGCACAGTGGGCTAAAATAGAAAAAAATTGCCATAATTCTGCCATTTTAGGTGTGTATACAAGAGGTGTTAGAGAGTTTATGTTCGGAACTTGGGCCCCCTATCTCATACAGAGGCGGAGCTACAGGGCCCTAAAGTTTACCAGTTTGGAGTGTCCGATTTGAGTGGCGTGGATACTCTTAGACCAGACCTACAATAAACATTTTATAGCTTGAAGATATCTTGAATAGTTTCTGAGATATGTGGATTTTAAATTTGAATTTTTCATGTTTTCGCCGACTTTGCCTTTGAGTTTGGCCAATATCTCAGTCAAAAGTTTACCGATTTTGTTCGCGTTTTTTATGAATTGCCAATAAGATATGTCAAGAAATAAGAAAGTTATGGCCCTATAAAGTCAAATTTTTGAAAAAAAATCTCAAAAAAGTCTGATTCGTATTTAGGACTTGTAGAAAAAGTTAGTAACACAACGTATATCAACTTTATACTCATTTTAAAGGAGACGTTTCACAGAATCTGTTAGGGAAAATCCGTAGCCAAATTATTTTGACCCTTTTATACCCTACACCACACTGTGGTACAGGGTATTATATGTTTGTGTCACGGCAGATGTTTGTATCACCTGAAAATAACACAGCTAGACCCACCTTAAAGTATACCGATCGACTCATAATCACTAGCTGAATCGATTTAACCATGTCTGTCCTTGTAAAGTTGTTCGTCGACTACAGGTCGCAATTTCACTCCGATCGTTCTGAAATTTTGCAGTTCAGAGTATTTCGTAGCTGTAAAGATCCCTATTGAATTTGGTTGAAATCGGTTCAGATTTAGATATAGCTCCCATATATATCTTTCGTCCGATTTGGCCCTTTAGTCCTATAGAAGCTGTATTTTACATCCAATCGTTTTGAAATTTAGAATGGTAGAGTTTCTTCATCCATGAACCAACAGCCGAATTTGAAGAAAATCGGTTAAGATTTAGCTATAGCTCCCATATATATGTTTCGTCCGATTTTGCTCTTTAGTCCTGTAGAAGCTGTATTTCACATCCAATCATTTTGAAATTTAGAATGGTAGAGTTTATTGATCCATGAACCAACATTGCCGAATTTGAAGAAAATCGGTTAAGATTTAGCTATAGCTATATATATATTCGGCCCGCCCGACTTTAGCCTTTCCTTACTGGTTCATATATGATTTTGGTAATTTCCCATATTACATGTTTCAAGTAGAAATGTCAGCTATATTACTGTTTTTATATAAATATAGCATCTTCGAGAATGTATATCATTACCAATTTTGCAAGTATGGCGTTAACATTTAAGAACTCGTCACTATTTTTTATTTTGTGTGAAATCCCATTTCAAACTTTTGAGGAAAAAGTCCGCAGAAAAGTAGAATTTATCGAAGGAACCTATAAAATTAAAGCAATAAAAAGCGAAATCACAAAAATACAAAAATTTGTTAAAACATACACAATTTCTTGAAAAATATTCAGATTAGCTCGAGAACAACATAGATTTAACAGTTTGTACTTCATCTGTTGGTCCACCCCATAAAGCTTACGAAGATGTATCGACAAGAACTAAGAAGGGGCGTTTGTCCAATAATCTTTGTGCAATGACTACTGAAGAAGTTACGGATACTTTTAAGGCAATGTTGAAAAGAGAGAAACAACCAAAAAAATTGCCGGTGTTCTTCAAACTGCATCACCAAAACGTCTAAGGAGAATTGTTGAGAGTATTCCGACACCATCATCTATGTCAGTTTTTACGGATGAAGAAGCACTTGCTCTTATCCTACAACTGGGACTCAGCAAAGACAACTACAACACACTTAGTAAGGCATTGTCCGAAAAAGGAGTCGATGTCTTACCTTTATATAACAAAATAAAGGACAAAAAGAAGTCTATTATTCCTTCACCGCTACAAGTTTCACCAAGTGGAGTCAGTATTGGTCTTCCTAACCTTCTGGAAAACACAGCATCGAGAATAGTTTCCACTCTTACTACAGAACTGCTGAGTACAATGGATAATTGTGACTTGCAACTTATGTGCAAGTGGGGACCTGAACACAAACAAGTATCAACAAGTCCGAGTGGGACAGATTATAGAAGTGTGTTCACGGCATCATTAGTTCCCCTCAGATTAAGAAAGAGAGAAGACACGGATTGTCCCTCAACTAGTTTTGATGACATTTGGAAAAATTTGACTCCAGGATCAAAAAACTTTTGTACACCAATATGGTTTGAGTATACAAAAGAGTCAGCTACCAACACACAAAACCTGGTTGATCATATTGAGAAGGAAATAAGGGAGCTGGAACTCATATCAATCAAAATATTGGACTACAGCTTCACAATCTCCAATTTCACTATGGTCGATGGGAAAGTTTGCAATGCTGTTACGGGAACATCATCTACGTGGAGATGTACACTATGTGGAGGAAAAAAAATAATTTTCGGATTTATCGTAGAACCCAACAATTAACACATATGCTCTAAAATTTGGAATTTCCCCATTAAATGCTCGCATACGGTTTTTAGAACATTTCCTACACATAGCATACGATTTGCATTATTATAGTAATCCAGAGAATGCAAACAAATTACCGGACAAAAAGGAATTAAAAGCATAGAGAGAGTTCTTTTCAATTTTGGAAAGAGACTGGATTAAATGTCGACAAACTCTAGTGGGATATGGAAATACAAATGATGGTAACACTGCAAGGCGTTTCTTCAAGGATTATGAAATCACATGTAATATCACAGGAATTGATATGGAATTACTGAGAAAAATCAACATAATTCTAATGGCAATCAACAGCAAGAACAAAGTGAATGCAGAAAAATTTGGAAAATACTGTCTAGGTATTTCGAAACATCTAATAGAACTGTACCCATGGAAAGATATGACCCCAAGTACATTAAGTATTGCTTCATGGAGATATAATTATTGCATTTCATATTCTCCATTTGGGCGAGCCAACGGAAGAAGCCCAGGCGGCACGAAATCGCGATTTTCGCAATGTTAAGCAATATCACTCCCGAAAAAGTTCAAGAGAATTTCACAATGAAGATATATTCGTAAATCTTCTCCTATCTTCCGATCCTGTTCTATCTTTAATAAGAAAAAGACGGATATGTTAAAGGTCTTTGACTTGTGACACTCCTGAGGATTACAAGTATTTGCTTTATCTCATAGACATGAATTATTCAGATTATTTTACAGAAATAAAATAATAAAGAGCGCCCCAGTAGGCGAATTGGTAGCGTACTCGTCTATGAGTTTGGCGGGTTCGATTCCCACCAGAGGCTCTGGTCTGTCGCTGCAAACATTTAACCATAGGGTCTTTGTAACTCGGCCTTTCCATGGACCTTAAAATTAGAATATAAATTTACTTTGTATTGTAATTCATATAAATAAATAAATAAATAAAATAATAAAATATATATTACAGAAATAAAATAAAATATTTTTCTCAAGAAGTGGGTCTTTCGCTTACAAAATGGGTATACACAAATTTAAGGCAACAAGAGTCACACCAACATATTATAAAGGCCGACATCTTTTATCCTTCTTACTCAATTTTATGATTGTTCTTCTTAGTAAATTTTATTATTGTTCGATAAAAACAGGTGATCTACAAGACATCAGTGCATATTGACTGATATAATAACCAATAACTACAAGAAGGTAGGGAAACATTTAAAAAAATATTTTGCATATAGACAGAAACGTAAATACGGCATAAAATTCTTAAAAATATATACGTTTAGATGAATTTTTTTTTAAGTTCTTTATTTTGATATTTGAAATAATTATCAAATGCAACATGTGGAGGTTCCCAAAAATTCCCAAAAAATACATCAAAAATCCCCAAAAATGTGATTTTTTACTTTTAGTCCTATATCTTCGATATGAAAAGCCGCGCTCAGGATTCCCTTTGCAGTCGATTTTGTTACACCCTAATACAAATAAATAAAAAAATTACAATTTAGCTTTGCGATTGGAGAAAAACGATCACACTTTTAAAATGTATGTAAAAACCAGTAAGGAAAGGCTAAAGTCCGCCGACTATATAATACCCTACACCACTCTCGTAATATTGAATAACTCTGATATATACATTTTGTAATTCATGTATAAATTGTTTACATAAATTTACTTTTGGGACATTTTATACTTAAATAATACCCTGTACCACAGTATGGTGTAGGGTATAAAAACGATTGGATCTAAAGAGCCAAATCGGATGAAACATATATATGGGAGCTATAGCTAAATCATAACCGATTTTCTTCAAATTCGGCAATGTTGGTTCATGAATTAAGAAACTCTACCATTCTAAATTTCAAAACGATTGGATGTAAAATATAGCTTCTATAGAACTAAAGGGCCAAATCGGACGAATCATATATATGGGAGCTATAGCTAAATCATAACCGATTTTCTTCAAATTCGGCAATGTTGGTTCATGAATTAAGAAACTCTGCCATTCTAAATTTCAAAACGATTGGATGTAAAATATAGCTTCTATAGAACTAAAGGGCCAAATCGGACGAAACATATATATGGGAGCTATAGCTAAATCATAACCGATTTTCTTCAAATTCGGCAATGTTGTTTCATGGATCAAGAAACTCTACCATTCTAAATTTCAAAATGATCGGATGTAAAATACAGCTTCTATAGGACTAAAGGTCCAAATCGGACGAAACATATATATGGGAGCTATATCTAAATCTGAACCGATTTCAAGCAATCTTAGCAGCCGCGAAATACTCTAAACTGCAAAATTTCAGAACGATCGGAGTGAAATTGCGACCTGTAGTCAACGAACAACTTTACATGGACAGACGGACGGACGGACATTGTTAAATCGACTCAACTAGTGATTCTGAGTCGATCGGTATACTTTAAAGTGGGTCTAGCTGTGTTATTTTAAGGTGTTACAAACATCTGCCGTGAAACAAACTTAAAATACCCTGTACCACAGTGTGGTGTAGGGTATAAAAATGTCCGATTCGAAGAAGGGTGGCAACCACAAGAAATAAAAATTTGGCTTCAGATATACTTTGTGTAACAAACTTTTTCTACAAGACCTAAATACGAATTGTACTTTTTTCGCCAAAAAACCTCCAAAAATGAAAATTTTTCAAAAATTTGACTTTATAGGGCCATAACTTTCTTATTTCTTAACATATCTTATCGACTCTTTTTTCACGATATTGCAAATTTTATTGGCAATCCGCGAACAAAATCGGTAAACTTTTGACTGAGATATTGGCTAAACTCCAAGGCAAAGTCGGCGAAAAAATGAAAAATTCAAACTTAAAATCCACATATCTCGGAAACTATTTAAGATATGTTCAAGCTATAAACTCTCTAACACCTCTTGTATACACACCTAAAATTTCATCGCCATACGATAAGTGTTTTTGAAATGGCAGAATTATGTCCATTTTAGCCCACTGTGCGACGATTATTAATATATATACTTTATGTGGTCTCAGATTAATATTTATTGGTGTTACAAACAGAGTGACAAAATTAATATACGCCCCATCCTATAGTGGAGAGTATAAAAACAAGTAAGAAAGTTTCAGTCGGGAAACCACTAAGGTATACCCCACTTTGTGGGTAATGTAATAAGGAATATTACACGAATAAATCTGTCAATTTGTGTGGGAGGGACCAGAAGGGGTTTTACAAATACACCTATTTTTTTCACTGAACACTAGATTTTTTAAATACATTGAACTTTAAGCGTTACACTGTGCAACATTTTGTAATATTTTCGTGCATTGATACTCACGTTATAAGATGTTAACTTTTTGTACAAAATGGTACCTTTGTGTGGGAGGTACCAATAGGGGAGTGGCAATATCTCCCAATTTTCACAGGACTGTAGGCACTATAACAGCATTACACTGTACAAAATATCAAATATTTTTATGTACTGGTATTAAAGTTATATGCTGTTATCTTTTGGTGGCAAACGGTCCTTTTGTGTGAGAGGTACCAAAAGCGGAACGAAGATTTTTCACTGAACTGTAGGTACTATAACAGCAGTACACTGTACAAAATTTCGAGTATTTGTATGCACTGGTATTAAAGTTATAAGCTGTTTACTTTTGGTGCAAAACGGTCCATCTTTGTGGTAGGTGCCAAAAAGGGCGATACAATAATGCCCATTTTTTACCGGACAATCTATATATATATATGTAAAAGAGAGTGTCTGTTTGTGGGTTTGTTTGTATATTTGTTTGTTTGTTTGGCTGGACCGATCACCTTGAAATTTTCACAGAATCTGCATGTGTAGGGCGTGCTGAAAATTGGGTACTTGAATTTTCGATATATCAAGTGGGCGTGGACCCGCCCATATAAGTCCAATTTTGATATTGAGAAAATTTTTTAGCTAGAGTGCTGAAATTTTGTTTGTATGTGTATGCATTTAGCGGCAGATTATGTGAATTTTCCAAAAGTGGGCGGAATCTGACCAACGGGCGTTGTCCGCCCATATAAGCCAAATTTTGAAATTGAAATATTTTCCACAATTCTTTAGCGACGATTCTGCAAGTTTGTGTATATGTATCTGGTGGCATTATGCGCGATTGGTCAAAAAATTGGGCGGGATCGAACAAATGGGCGTGGCCACGCCCATATAGGCCAAATATTGAAATTGAGATATCTTGCACAATTTATTAGCGAGAGTTCTGTAATTTTGTGTGTAAGTATCTGGTGGCATTCTATGCGATTAGTCCAAAAAATGGCGGGATTGGGCAAATGGGCGTGGCCCCGCCCATATAGGCCAAATTATGAAATTAAGATATCTTACACAATGCGAGAGTGCTGAAATTTTGCGTATATGTATCTGGTAGCAGTCTACGTGATTGGTCCAAAAATGGGATCGGATCAATGGGAGTTTTCCTGCCCATATAGTCTAATTTTTAAAATTGAGATATCTTGCACAATTTATTAGCGAGAGTTCTGTAATTTTGTGTATATGTATCTGCTGGCAGTCTACGTGATTGCTCCAAAAATGGGCGGGATCGGACCAATGAGCGTGGTCCCGCCCATTAGATCAAATTTTGAAACTGAGATATCTTACGCAATTTGTTAGCAAGAGTGCTGACATTTTGCGTATATGTATGTATCTGGTGACAGTCTACGTGATTAGTAGAAAAATGGGCGGGATCGGACCAATGGGCGTGATTGACACAAAAATTGGCGGAATAGGACCAGTGGGTGTAGCCCAGCCCGTGTAAGCCAATATATTAAATTGATGGGTCTTGCACAATTTGTTAGCGAGAGTGCTGTAATTTTGTGTATATGTATCTGGTGGCAGTTTATGTTATTTGTCGAAGAATGGACAAGTTCGGAAAATGGGCGAGTTCGCACCAATGGGCTTGCCCCGGCCATATAGTTAAAATTTTGAAATTGAGATATTTAGCACAATTTGTTAGCGAGAATGCTGTAATTTTGTGTATATTTATCTGGTGACAGGATACGTGATTGGAAACAAAATTGGAGGGATTGGATCAATGGTAGTGACCCAGCCAACATGAGCCATGTTTTGAACATTGATATATATTGAGAAATTTGTTAGAGAGATTGCTGGGTTTTGTGTATATGGCGGTCTACGTTATTAGTCAAAAAATAGACCGGATCGGAAATCTGAAATCTGGGGCAATGAAGTGGACCGGGTCCAGCTAGTATGTACTATAAAAACATTACATTTAACAAAATTTCAAGTCTGTTTTTGCACTTGTATTCGAGCAATAAGCTGTTAACTGTTGGTGCAAAATTGTCAATTTGTGTGGGAGGTACCGAAAGGTGCTGGGCCACTTCGCCCATTTTTCTCAAATTGATAATTACTAACAAACTAATACTATGTGTGGAATTTCAGAAGATTCGAGTAAGTAGTATAGAAGTTATTAAAGAACCAATATTTCACTAAATGTTAACCCTTTGTGGTGGAGGTACTAGAAGGTGTGGACCAATATGGCCCATCTTCGAATTTAGCCGGAGATAGAGACAAATATTACCGCAACAGCCAGCAGACAGACATACAGACACACAGACAGACAGACGGACGGATGGACGGACGGACGGACATTGCTCAAATGACTTCCGCCAAACATACTTGGGGTCTTAGGTCACTCCTTCGACGTGTTACACTTAATTTAATTAACACCTTACTAAATCAGCAACAAATTTTTAAATTATACATCGATTTTTCGGAATGGGGTCATTTAATTCATGACCCATCGGACTTTACGATAATTTTGAATTTTGTATTTCTTCAAAAAGTATTTATTTATTCATGAATATCTATTTTGTCCCCTTCAAAGTAATTCCCCTCGGATATAATACACTTCTGCCAACGTTTTTTCCAATCCTCGAAGCACTTCAAATAATCATTTTTTGTGATCTTGTTCAGCTCCTCCTTCGATGCCGTCTTTATCTCCTCAATCGTGGCGTAGCGTCGTCCTTTCATGGGCCTTTTCAGTTTTGGGAACAAAAAATAGTCACAGGGGGCCATTACTATGTTGTTTTTGGCCAAATATTCGCGCACAAGCAACGATGTGTGTGCAGGGGCGTTATCATGATGCAAAAGCCAGTTTTTGTTCTTCCACAAATCCTGGCGTTGCATAACTTGCAGATAATATTCTTTATTGACCGTACTATCCTGTGGCAAGAACTCATAATGCACCACGCCCCTGCAATTAAAGAAAACTGTCCGGCGTCCGGCACGCTTTTCATCCTTCGCCTCTTCTCGGCCATCTAAGAACATTTTGTACCACCGATAAACGTTGCTTTGGTCCAAGGTAGCTTCACCATATGCCACAGTCAACATTCGGAATGCGTCAGCGCACTTTATTTTGTTTTTCACACAAAATTTGATGCAGATTCTTGGATCCATTTCCTGAAATAGATAAAAATCGAAGACAAGTTAAACCACATCCAAGCACAACAGCTGTCAAAAATTAACTAAACATTCAAAATGGCCGACCTTGTCAGCATAAGTTAGGGACATGAGTACCAACATAACGCTACAAAAATATCAAAAATCAAAGCCCGCGGAAATTAAAAATTCCCGATATTTTTTAACATACTATAAGCTCCATATATATTCCTCCTGATTTGGTATCAAAGCACTATAGAAGTATACTTTACTTCCGATTATTGAAATTTTCAAGAAAGATGTTTCTCAATTTAGGAACGAATATTGCTAAGTTTGGCGATTATTGGTTCAGAATTAGATAATATATTCCTACCCATTTACCAATTATTCCAAATTATTATCGCAATAACCTTTATCACATTGTTAGGGAGGTGTAGGGTATTATATAGTCGGCCCCGCCCGACTTTTTTTCTATCTCCGGCTAAGTTCGAAGATGGGCCATATTGGTCCACTCCTTCTAGTACCTCCCCCACAAAGTGTTAAAATGTTGTGAAATATTGAGTCTTTAATAACTGCTATACTACTTATTCGAATCTTCTGAAATTCCACACATAGCATTAGTTTATTAGTCGATATCAACTCGAGAAAAATGGGCCTTTTTGTACCTCCCACACAAAGGTACCATTTTGCACAAAAAGTTAAGAGCTCACAGCATGGGTACCAATGCACGAAAATGCAACAACATTTTGCACAGTCTAACGCTTTTGAAGTCCCTATAGCCCTGTAAAAAATGGCCAAATCATACCAAAATTTTATATTTCATAACGTTAATATACCAGTGCAAAAAAACGTTTATAATTCGGCGCAGTGTAATGTATTTAAAGAATCTACTATTCTGCGAAAAATAGGTGTATTTGTTAAAAACATTCTGGTACCTCCCATACAAATTGACAGAATAATTCGTTTAATATTCCATATTACATTACTCACAAAGTGAGGGTATACCTTAGTCGGTTTACCCGACTGAAACTTTCTTACTTGTTTTAAGTCATTTGAGCAATGTACGTCCGTCCGTCTGTCTGTGTGTCTGTCTGCTGGCTGGTGCGCACGATAAATCACGAAAGGAGTAACTGATTGACTTCAAATTTGGTTTGCGATAATATTTTGCTCTATCACCGGCTAAGTTCGAAGATGGGCCATATTGCTCTACTCCTTCTAGAACCTCCCCCACAAAGCGTTAATATTTGGTGAAATATTGATTCCTTAATAACTTCCATACTACTTACTCGAATCTTCTGAAATTCCACACATAGTATTAGTTTATTAGTTGCTATCACCTCGAGAATGGGTGAATTTGCCCCTTTTGGTACCTCCTACACAAATGGACCATTTTGCACCAAAAGTTCGCAGCTTATAACTTTAATACCACTGCATGAAAATACTTGAAATTTTGTACAGTGTAAGGTTTTTATAGTAATTAGAATCCATAGTATATAGTAATTAGAAATTGGGCATTATTGACACGCCATTTTGTACCAAATGTAATCAGATTTTAACTTTATTACCAGTACATACTTTAAAGTTATTAAATGCAATAAATTGATAATAATTTAATTAAAACAAAAAAAAAATAAATTTGCTAATTTTTTTGGGGCTCAAGGTGAGGGGATTCATAAGTCGGTTTACCCGACTGAACTTTCCTACTTGTTTTAAATATAACCATTTACATTAAACCCCACAATTTGTGTAATGCAGTTGTACTAATCGTGCGGAACATTAATTTCAAAATTAATCATTTGTCTGGAAATACGAACGTGTTTGTTTTTATTTTTTGCTGTTCAACAATTTATGCGCGTAAATTGTTTTTGGTATTTGTCTATTGACTGATGTGAGATTCCAAATATTTACAGAGCGAAATCGTGGCATATTAATTATTTCCATTACCTTTTCCCATCCTGTTCTAAATTTTCTGTTATGAACTCTTTCGCCCAAAGGGATTATTGATTTAAAGGATTATTTGGAATTGACTTGGATTCTCGATTACTTTTACTCAGTTGTCACCTCAAACACACACACGTGCACATACACCAACGAATGTTTTTATGGGTTCCATGCAATCGTTCCGTTTGATGCGACCAAAACAGATGAACTGAACAGAAAAAGGGTCAACGTGCAAAACACCGGCCAATGATGGCAATGGCGCTATATATTGGATTGATGGTAACACTATGCAAAAAAATGTTTGTCCAAGGGATGTGGATAACAGTCTCTGGTGCAATTAGGTGTCACAAACACAAACAAATATTTAAAAAATGTGTATGGTAAATTTTGTTTTTAATTCCAGCTTTCATGGAAAGTACAAATTAAAGGGAATTATGAGGGCTACATATGCTGCAACTATCGCTTTCACGTAGAATCTTTGGTTTAGTAACAGTCGTCAAAAATATGAGAAAAAAATGATTTTTTTTAAAAAACACTTTTTACTGGTACAAAAAAACCATAAAAAATAGCAAAACAAAACGATCACATTTTTAAAAAGCCAGCATGCTAACGAAGGAATCACTGTCTATTTGAAAAAAATCTATGGATAGATGTAAAAGTTATGAGCCGTTTTGTAAATGTTAGGGATGTTCAAAAAAAATTGTTTCATATTTTTTCGTTTTTAAGTGATGTTTTTTCTTATATTGAATCGCCATATGTAAGAGAGACACATAAGAGACATTGCACTTGCATTTTATTTTATGAGGATTGATGTCAGTCATTATAAAATTATACACTGAAAAAAAAAATAGTAATAAAACTAATGATGACACATTCTTGTATTAAGTATGCTACCTCGGCATCAATTCAATGGCAATTTTCAATAAAATAATGAAAATTTACACGTTTTTTACGAAATTTTCCTTAATATAAAGTTTTTTGAATTTGAATTAATGACTATCTAATCATTAGTTTTGTATACGCGCTTCTTTAAATGTACGCATTTAAATTAAAGAAAAAAATCATTATTTTTGTGCCAATCCGCATTATTTTAAGTAATATTTCAATACTTTTAAGGATTTTCTACATTAACACTATGACGTAGACATGTCATAGTTTTAATGCCGAATCGGACTTAATTAACAGTATGAGATATTTGAGTAATAAATTTAAGGCTATGCTCCCCTTAAAGGAAAGGCTGTCTTGGTAATAAATTTTATGACTATTGTCATTATTTTTAAGAATACATACGAGACAATTTTACAATCTCTCCCTCCCTCTCTCGCTCGGAGAATCAGTTTTGTTTGGTAATGTGTGAATCAGTTATGGAATGCTAGAAGAGAAAATAGAGAACAGTTCTGTTCGTCAAATCGTCAGTTATTTACAAGCGATGGAAGGAAACGGTTGTCTGTTTTCGGGACGCGGATTGTGAAAAAATTTGATTGCTGTGAATATGTAAGTATACGTATGCATACATACGTGCATATTACACCGAAAATAATTTTAATATGGGCTGTTAACAGTTATTTTTGCTAAAGCATAGAAACAACAACAAATGAAACCGTCGTGTACATGTGTGTATGCATGTGGTTATGCCGTCGGCGTCACCATCGATCTCTGTGATAAGGGAGTGCGTGTGTCATAGTTATTTTTGCTGTATGTTATTTATGGCGATGTATGTACATGCGTTTTTAAAGGAGATCTTGTTTGTAAGTCCTGTGAAGAGATTTGTGCCATATGGATGATAAAAATGTGAGTAATAGATTTTGTAATACTGAAAGAGACAATGGGAAAATGTTTAGGTACGTGAAAAATAATATTATTATCCTGAAATAAACATCTTATTGGCAATTACAAAATTAACAAAACACATTTTAATTGAAAGTATTTATTTATTAAAAATACCAGCGCATAATGCAGAAATGTAAAATTATTTGTGGCAATATAGAAATTTATTATTAATAATATGTTATACACATAACTATCTTTTTTAATTTTTTTAGTAAAACAATTTTAGAGTGGGTCTTTTGTGAGAAGAGTGGCAAATTTTACAAAATATTTCAACGTAAGTATTATATATGAACGGCTGAAATATTTCTCTTAGTTTTCAGCGTTTTCCAATTGTGATATGATAAAATTTATTTGCATTTTTTTTGTTTGTAGATAATTTTATTTGATTTATTTTCAGAAAAAATTTAATTATTTTAATTTTAGATCACGCAATATTTGAAGGTAAATGTGATGGATATATGAAAAATGCAGTGCTGAATGCCATTTATAAATTACAACAAATAAGTGAGATTTGGAAACAATATTTGTAAGTATTATGTATTTCTGAACAAATATATTTTGTTTGAAAATCAAGAACGCATATATTACGGTATTAGAACGAAATATATTTGCGAACTGACGTTCAAATATAAAATACGTGTTTTCACACAAACAAAGTTATTGTTAAAATGTTTTCCAAATATAATTTATTTAAAAAGATGTTTTCCTTTTTTGATTTTTAGTTTAAATTTTTCCTTGATTTCGTGTTCATAACTGCTTCATAAGTACTTCATAATTAAACCTGCTGTTAGATTAGGCCCGTTTGGTCTAATTTTTGTATCGTTTCCTACTGTAATATATGTATGTATAAATATTGCCTTATAATTTGGTCCAAGGGATTTTTTTGTTTTACTAAAATCAAAATAATAAGCGTTTTTGCTCAAAAATAATTGTAAATAAGCTGCTTTCTTTTCACGAAGTATTGAATAAAAATAAGTATAAAATATTGTCTTCCATATTCATTTTATTTGAAAAATGTTATGTTGACCAAATGGACTCTTAATCTAGGATTCGTACAGATTTGCTAATCTAACACCAGGGTTAAGAATGTCATAAGCAGCATTAGCTTTTGTTTTATAGACGTAATTTTTAATAAGTTTTTGTAGTTTTGTTTGCTAACAAAACTTAAGATTTTAAAATCTGTCACGATTGATTTTTTTGAGAAAATTATTTTTGATAACTCAATTTATATGAAAAATGTCACTTTCGCCACTTTCAAAACAATCAGTTTCTATTATTAATAATATCTTAGATAAATATTTTTTTTAACTTTTAGTACAGCAAATGGATCTATTATGAGAATTTGTGTCGTAGAAGAGTGACTAAATATTTCAGTGTAAGTAAGTATATTCCAAAGATTTTAATATATCTCTTATCTTTGAACATTTTGTGACAGTTATATGATAAAATTTATTGTAATACTTTATCGTATATAAATAATTCTGTTTGATTTCTATTCAAATTATTTTTATTTCAGTTCGCGCAATTGAACTTTATTTGGATATATGAAAAATGCAGTGGGGAATTAAAAATTTACAAATTGCAGGAAATGAGTGAGCATACAAACTATGTATATGATATAATAATATAATATTTGTTTTATATAATTTCTATTTAAATTCCAGCCAAATTCTGGGTTAAAAATCATTAAGGTCGGTTCCGATAAAAATTGTTCTTGGACAACAAATAGAGAAACGAATCCCGCTATAGAATCGATACATAACAATACAATATTCGAATAAAAGTCAAACTTCATAGTGTGTTGGCCGATTTGTCTTTATACAATTACATATTGTTTTAAATTATAAAATGTTCAAGGTTATCCGTAATATGCATTATATTTTTTTTGTATTTTCCAATATAAAATATAACAAATAATTTTCTATGAATATTAAATGATTTCAAAGATTTCATTTAAACGAGTAACATTATAATCAATATAATGTAACGAATTTTCCATACATATTTAAAAAACTGTATTTAAATTCATGCATGCCTTAAATTAATTACCAGTATATTCTTATATCAAGGACAAACATTTTAAATTTTATTACGATAATGTTTTAAATTATATGATATCTTACTAAAAATAAGCACGCGCCATACTTAAATTTACGCAAAAATGTGCTTATTTTAAGACCAAACATAATTAGTTTTATTACCCAAAATTCTTAATTCTATGAAATGCATCCTCAAAACAAGTACTATTCACGTCTTTAAATTAACTATAAAACCTTCTTATTTTTATAGCGATTGTCTTTGGCTCGAAATCATTGCCGAAATCTTAAACTTTACGACAAATTCATTGATTTTCAGTACGCTTTTTTTTTAGTGTAGAGAGGACGAGGTTTTATGGCCGTTCGTAACCCTCCATAAAACATGATATGCAATGTTAGAGCTATATTGGATGGGATCCGCTCAAATAGAGGGTCATTCAACAATATTTGCGGTTTTTTATTTATGAGGTTTGCATTACAATTATGTTAACACAACTGATGCTTTATCTATATATCGTCATCAGAAACGAAAAAAGGCGTAACAACAAGAAAAATGGAAATTCAGTTTATGATGGATTTCGATACACTGCTTCAAAATACACAAATTGGCTAATTTATGAACGAAATTCAAAAGGGCCTAACAACATAATTCTTTTTTCATAGTTAAAAATGCCTACATCAGGCAATTTTTAAATCAAGTTTGTTGAAATTTATTCAGTTTTTTGCTTCTTCTGTAAAATTTTCAAATATGAAGATAGGCCCTTTCTCGTTTTTGCGGACTTGTTCGTAATTGCTATGCGAAGGTTTAGGAAAAATAAAAGCCGCAAAATTCTCAACAGGTTTGTTTGTATCAAAACTTGAGTATTATGTTTGTCATTTCAGAACATCTTATATGATCAAAAGCTATAATTTTGTAAATATGAAGTACTATTAGTGCTGCCAAACTATCGATAGTCGCCCCATTCGATACAATCGAAAATATATCGATATGTATGATTGTATTATTCTACAAAATCCAAGCTTTAGAAGAAAAACAAGCCTCAAAGATGTTTTTTAAATTAAAAAAATGTAGTAAATACAATAATAAAATAAATATTAAAAAAGAAAAAAAACATCGCAAATATTGTTCATAAAGATAAGGAATTTTTGTATTACAATTGTTGTACTTAGAACAAATTAACTTTCTTAATCTTTCCAATTTTGTGGCATCTATTGAGGTTTGTGTCATATATTGTGGTTTGTAGACTGCCAGAGTGGGCAGAACCTAAGATTTGAATTTAATAGCCAAAATATAAAGCTAAATGTCTTATCGATTAGTCTTGATTTGAAACTGCGCATGTATGATGTACCTTTTGAACAAAGACTTAAGTTTGCTGGGAAAACAGAAGAGTAATTATCTCGGGGGATAATATGATCATTTGATACAGTCCAAAGAATGAAATAAATAGGACTCTTAAAGTTATTTCTATCAAAACATTCGATCCAGTTCCTCACCTCCTTTAAATTATGATATACACACGAAGCATATCATATGTCAAGATTCATAGAAATCGTCGACCTTTTGCTTGTATTTTACATAAATTCCTCACGAAAAATTGCTATGGGCCATTTATCAACGTTCTTAAGCAGATTTCAAGTTAATACAAAATGTATATATTATACTCTTAGCGAAAAATATTTGTCTTGAGATTGGTTTTCATCAAAGGTTTTTGTATATAAAGCTAACTGCCCATTTGACCAATCCTAAACATTCCTCAAAAGTTTCCTCCCTAAGGTTTGTTTCTTATAAAAGGCTTCTGAAAGAATAAAAATAACACTCACATTTTTGATAGCGCGAGAACTGACCACTGCCCAAAATCGGATTCTGTGAAATTCCAGTTTTCATACAACACTCGAGTCTATCCATATGCGAAATTTCAGCTTGATAGGTCTTACAGGAGACTCAGCGGCCAAGTGGTCATAAATCATTAGGCGTAAAAGTATATCCGTTGGAGATCTGTACGATTATAATATGCACATCAGTGTGCAGGCTCATAGTTCTTAAAAGACTTTTTAAGTACAGAAAGAGTAAAAATTGCTTTATTCACTGCAGTTTATTCACCCTAGGCTGAATATTGAATAGTTATTTTCGAAGCCCCTTTGAGATATGTATGTACACTAGGGCGGGTTGATTTGTAGGGATGAAAAAAAAATTAAAAATCGTATAGCAAAAACGTAATCTACATTAAATTCTAAGAAAATTCTCCGAAGAAACCCTGGGTCTAAAATCAAAACCTAATCCGCGCCTCTCGACTTGAAAATTGTTTTCCTCTTCTTTCGCTTAAATTATTTTCTTTTTTTGAAATATATTATGTTTTATTATACACTCACTTTAGTGATACGAGGGTATATATCATTTGCTACGGGCCAAATGTGAAACACATCGAAGGAGTGACATAAGATTTTAAGTATGTTTGGCGGATACCCGTTTTAGGTCGTTTTAAGTCGAATGAGCAATGTCAGTCCGTCTGTCTGTCTGCTACCTGGTTACGCCTTGTAGGGGCACGGACATCCCAGTCGTATATACAGGTAGTAAAATTATATGTACGCAATACAGAGTAGTACGCGGCAGTCTTGAAAATATTGGGTGTCTACTTTCGAATCAAACTATATGTCAGCTACAGGTACTGCAACTTATGAACCTTAAACCCAGAATTTATGAATGAAATTTCTTATTAATAAATTAGTGTAATTCAGCGCCTCAAAGAGATAAGTCGATTTTCTGAAAAATATTACAAAGTTATATTTTGAAGTATAAGTAAAAGGCAAAGAACTTTACAATGTGTAAATGATCCCGACAATTTCAGCTACGTCTGCGGAAAATATGTAATTAAAAAAATCGACGTGCGTTTAGTAAAATAATAGAAGAAATATATGTGCAATATTTTGGTATACGAGTTGAAAATATGAACGAACCGTGGACACCTAGCATTTTGAGTAATTCGTGCCATGTAAATCTTACTCGATGGACTAGTGGAAGAATGCGGTAACTACTTTAAAATGAATGTATTACAATGTTTTGTGGAATAAAACGTTTGAATTTTAGACTTCACGTGCAATTTGGAATGCCAATGATTTGGAGACAACCATTTATTCACGATACGGACTGCTCTTTTTGTCTAAGTTAATAGATTGGAGTAGGAAGTGTCCAAGTATGTATAGCTAACAGCCTAATAACGGAAACATCATCAAGTTCAACTGAGTACTCAACTCTGAGCGATTCAAGTTTGATTCAGAAGTCATCGCTTTTAACTCAGTTTGAACTCATTGATCTAGTGAGAGATTTGGAACTGACCAAAGATAAGGCAGAACTACTTGCATCTCGGATGAAACAGTACAATATTTTGTCCCCAGATGTTAACATATCATATTATAGAGTCCGTGATATACTTTACAAGCAATTTTATACAACTGTGGATAACAGATGCTTTTGCAAGGACATTCCTGGATGGTTCGAGGAGTTTAATCAAACATACAATTCAAAGGAATGGCGGTTACTTGTTGACAGCAGTAAAGAAAGTTTGAAAGCAGTACTTTTACACAACGGAAATCAGAAACCGTCGATTCCCATTGCTCATGCTATCAACACTAAGGAATCATACGAAACAATGGTTAAATTGATAAAATATGTATGCCTCTGTGATAGCCGATATTTTGCCACCACTGCATATTAAGCTGGGACTCTTAAAAAAATTTGTAAAAGCCTTAAGGAAAGATAGCAATTCACTCTCATATTTAAAAAGTTTATTTAAAAGTCTTTCTTTTCAAAAATCGAAGAAAGAGTTTTTGGTGGGCCTAAAATAAGGAAAGATGTGAATTTCGAATCATATTTGATGTCGAATGAAATTGCAACATGAAGGTCGTTTAAGCTTGTAGTTTCAAATTTCCTTGGATCCAATAAAAGCCCTCTATATGAAACAATGTTTAATGATTTGTTAAAAAATTATGAAAAATTTGTTTTTTTCGCTTTATGTATTCCAACAGGTGTAAATATGTCCCTCAAAAATCATTTCTTGCATTCTCATTTAAACTTTTTCCCCGATAATATTGGCGAGGTAAGTGACGAACATGGCGAAAGGTTTCACCAAGAAATAAAGTCCATCGAGCGGCGTTACCAAGGGCACTGCGATGAAAGAATGATGGGAGATTATATTTGGTTCCTCATTAGAGAAACCGATTCCGAAATCTACAAACGTCAACAAAGAACTCACAATTACTTCTAATGAAACTTGTACATGTAAATAAACTCAAATGTATTACAGGGTTGCCCATATTCGACGGACCCACGGACTCGTTGGGCCCATTCCAATCGACGAGGCTTGTCCGCAGGCAACAATCTTTGCGTCAATTGAATTTTGTACGGGAACAAATGCAAATCAACGCGAATAATCCGTTGTAAAGTGGACCGAGCCATGCCCAACTGCTGAGAACGGCGTTTTTGAGATGTTCTTGGGGACCTCTCAACACTGGCTCGTACGGCAGCAATATTCTCGGCCGATCGCCTTGGTCGACTTTTATTTGGCCTCTTCGGATTAGAAAGAGCCTCACCAGTCGAAAATTTTTCGTATAAACGCTTAATGGTGTTCTTAGAAGGCGCACTTCTCACATTTTTTAATATTTTAAAAGCACGTTGACTTGACTTCTTCTGTTGAATGTAAATTTCAACTATTTCAGAGCGCTCGCGTGACGTGTATTGTTCCATGGTAAAAATCTGCTTGGACTGACGCTTCAAACGCGGTATGTCATTAAGCGATCTGACATCTCTGTCAAAAGTTATGGCGTTGCCAGATGGGTCCGTCGAATATGGGAGACCCTGTACATAATATAAATAAAAGTAACAAATAAAATCGGTATTTAAACTGAAATTAAAAAAAAAGTTTTTTTGAAATTCTCTTACCTCTACCAAAAGGGCTATAATTTCTACATTTACCAATAGATTTATTTCAAATAGGCATTATTTTCTTCGCTAGAATGCAAACTTTTAGAAAATAAAATAAAATATTTTTTTTTCGAATTTTTTTCTATTTTTTTTAAAAAAAAAAAACTACTTTTTAGAATTTATTTAATGACTGTTACTAAACCACTGTTTCTAAGTGAAAGATGTATTTCCAACAGCCCACATTAATAGCTTCAATTTAACGTATAAGTCGACCTGATCGGGCATATACTCCAAAAATTATAGTGCAAATACTAAGGGTACCTTCGACGATAATAGCATTTTTAATAAAAAACAAGTTTAAAAAAAAAATTATCCATAAAAAAATTTTTGGTTTTGATTTTATATAACAGTATGTCACAATCTATAGAAAAAAATTATTTTTAGGTCTACGACACAAAAAATTTTTTTTGCTAGTTTAAATGTTTACTTTTTGCTAATTAAAGCTAAAGTCTACTTCCCCCTATCCAAAATGCGCGGACGAACGACGACGGGTGTAATCAATAAAATTTAGTGAAGATGTCGGTGGTTTTGAAAATGTTCTTTTCTAAATCGCTGATGAGTTTGGACATGTACGAGTCCGCATCGTACACACAGCTAGCAAGGTACGTGACTGTATATAAAGTGATGAGAGTTAAAATGGAATAAATCACTCAAAGAGAAAGCAAGGTATATGGGCAAAGTCAAAATTTTTTACATAGGGGTAATCTATGGTAGTTGTCACTTTTCTCGCGTTGTGTACAGATTTCATTGCAAAAGTTGATGGAATTAGATAAACCACATCATAAAAGTTCCCAAAAAAATTTTTATTATCTTTAAATGATATAAGCACATACATACATTTCAAAAATGTAGAAAAAAACCTAGACATTTTCATATCTTTATTCTTTCTTTTAGAGGCTGTGGCCAAACTATTCATTCTAGAGGTACTGGTCACTTACATAAAATACGAGGGACACATGGAGGAAGAATTTTTCGTGGGCATTGTTCATGTGAGGTCTTTACGCGAAAAAATATAGCTCATAACTTTTGGAAATGCGATTTCAAGTGTTTTTTGACCGCGGTCGCGCTGATCTCTATGTAATGAAATATCACCGAAGAAGCGATTATAGTGCCTGGGAATAGCTACGAATCCATATAGGTGTCGATGATGTGCTCCAAATGGAACCAACGCTAGAGTAGTGTATTTCGCGGAGCGCATCGACAGATATTCATAGATTGAGCTGAATTTATTGTCCCAGAAGGTTTTTTACATGGCGAACCCTAAAATCAGTGGGCGGAAGATTGAAGTCTTGAGCGCGAAGAACGAGACACTTGTGTCTCAGTGATGATAGTCAAGGCACACCCAGTGCGCGGTACAGATATGGTTGAAGTTCATGTGAATTAAAAGGATTTTTAATGATCTATTCCGAAATCAGGGGCGCGTCATTTTATTTTTGCATAACCTCAAAATAAATCCATTAATTATTAGTTTCCCCCTTAAGATATATTATGGTTTTAAGCGAATTCATACAACATAAGATGGCCCGGATGAGCGAAATTCATAAGAAAATATTTCGAAATTTCTTAGTGTTCGAATATCACTATAAAAATTTGCGAATTCTGATTCCTTTTATATGATATCTGTTAATTTATTATTAAAGGCTGTAACATACTATTATGTAATCTTACAAAAGAGGTTCACCAAAAAAACACCTAAAAAGATCTTAACATTCAAGTCCCATAAATACATCGAGAAATTTTACATTGAAATAAAACACAAATGATATGGACTTCGCGTTTTAAAACAAATATAACTTTTTAACTAATAGAGATATTACCTTCATTCTTTTTATACCTTCAACCTAGAGAGGAGGGTATATATCATTTGCTACGAGCCAAAAGTGTAACACATCGAAGGAGTGGCCAAAGACCCTAAGTATGTTCGGCGGAAATCCGTTTTGGGTCATTTTAAGTCATTGGAGCAATGTCCGTCCGTCCGTCTGTCTGTGTGTCTGTCTGCTAGCTGGTGCGCACGATATCTCTCGAAAGGAGTAACCGATTGACTTCAAATTTGGTATGCGGTAATATTTTTTTCTATCTCCGGCTAAGTTCGAAGATGGGCCATATTGGTCCACTCCTTCTAGTACCTCCCCAAAAAGGATTAACTTTTAGTGAAATATTGAGTCTTTAATACATTCTATACTACTTACTCGAATCTTCTGAAATTCCACACATAGTATTAGTTTGTTAGTCGCTAACACGTCAAGAAGAATGAGCGGAGTGGCCACTCCCTTTTTGATACCTCCCACACAAATGGACCATTTTGCACCTAAAGTTAACAGGTTATAACTTTAATACCAGTGCATACAAATACTTGAAATTTTGTACAGTATAATGCTTTTATAAAACCAAGAGCCCAGAGAAAAATGGGCGTTATTGCACACCCAACCCCCACCCCTTTCAGTACCTCCCACACAAATCGACCTTTTGGTATCAAAAGTTAACACATTTTAACTTTAACACCAGTGAATATAAATACTTGCCATTTTGTACGGTGTAATGCTTTTATAGTATCTAGAGTCCAGAGAAAAGTGAACGTCATTGGCACGCCCCTTTTGGTACCTCCCACACAAACGGACCATTTCGTTCCAAATGTAAATAGCTCTTAACTTTGATACCAGTGCATACGTTGAATTTATTAAATGCAATTTAGATTGATAATAATTTAATTAAAACACAGGAAATCAAGATGAGGGGATACATAAGTTGGTTTACCCGACTGAACTTTCTTACTTGTTCAAAATCACGGCTGGTTCTCTCATCTGATAGCGGTAGTTTTTCATATATTTTCCCGATTTTTATATTTTGCGGGATTCGTAATATTAAATACAATTTCAATTAAAAATATTTTGTTTCTCTATATTTTGCAAATAACGAAAGCACAGCGAATATTGTGACATACTCTGATAGAAATGCGAGAGTTCTACGATTGTAAGTTTAGTTTTCTTAATTCCTCTGAAAATTGCATTTTATAGAATACTAGCTGAACCCGGTCCACTTCGTTGCCCCAGACTTCAGATTTCCGATCCCGTTAATTTTTGGACTAATTACGTAGACTGACACCAAATATATATGCACATAATTACATTGATCTTTCTAACAAATTGCTCAAGATATATCAAACACAAAATTTAATTGGCTTATATGGGCGGGGCCACTCCCATTTTTCCGACCCCGCCCATTTTTGGACCAAGCACGTAGGCTGCCACCTAATATATATGCACAACATTAGAGTAATCTCGCTAATAATTTGTGCGAGTTAGGTCAATTTCAAAATTGGGTTTGTATTGGCGGGGCCACGCCGATTGGTCCAATCCTGCCCATTTTTGCACCAATCAAGTAGAGTACCACCTAATACATATGCACAACATTACAGCACTCTCGCTAACAAATTGTGCAATATATGCAGGGTTACCATACGGCCTCCTTTGGGAGGACATGTCCTCCTTTTTAACCAGAGTCCTCCCTCCTTTTTCAAAAATTATGGATTTGTCCTCCTTTTGTTACAAATTAACATTTTTCACAAACAGTAAACATCAGCACGAATTATATTCGCAACTACTTTTAGTACAAAGTTAGTACTACAATAATTGAGCTCGATGACTGAAATTTGGTACAGATACGAGTACTTCTTATAGCTGCAGGTAACTTGGGATTGAAAATGAGCAATATCGATAAATTTTTTGCATCTTCTCCCCGATTTATAAACGCAATAGAGACTGCAAATTTCAACTGGTAGAACTGAAATTGGTATGTATACACAGAACCCTTCAGACGAACAATGATCATCATAAGTCCATGTTTTTATATAGCCCCCACACAACCGTACCTCAAGATTTTACATCTTAGCGCAACAAATCTCAAAGAATCAAAAAACAGTTGACAAGCAATCTATGTTGTAGGGTATGCAAAATTCGGCATGTCAGTTCTTGACGCCGCTTCACTTATTTATTATAATTAACACCTAAAAATACTGGAGCTAGACCCACTTTATAGTAAACCGATTGTCTGTCTGTCTATTTAAAATTGATCGCATTTTCATTCCGATCTTGCTGAAATTTGACAATAAGGGCTATTTCATACCTGGGAAGAAATTGCTCAAAGTCGGTTCAGATTTAGATATAGGCCCTATATAAATTTTCGAATTGGCCTTTTAGCGAAACAGCAGCTTTTTCATATCCAATCACTTTGAAATTAAGCAGGATGGAGTTTCTTGATCCAAGGGCCCACATTGTCCAATTTGGTGTAAATCGGCTCAGATTTAAATGTAGCACCTAAGTACAAACCTAGCCTAATTTGAAGAAAATTTGTTCGGATTTAGATATAGTCCTCCGATTTGGCATCTAAGAGCTATAAAATACAAATTGTTGTACAAATCATTATCATTGGAAATTGTATTTTTTAAATGTCCTCCGAAAGCTCCAAACTCTCTTTGTAAATGTTACAAATGTCCTCCTTTTCTGACACAAAAGTCCTCCTTTCCGAAAAACGGTTATGGTAACCCCGAATATATGTCAATTTAAAAATGTGGTTTATTAGGGCGGGGCCACGCCCATTGGCCCAATCCCGCCCATTTTTGGACCAAGAAGACTGCCACCAGATACATATGCACAAAATTACAGCTCTCTCGCTAACAAATTGTGCCAGATATCTCGATTTCAAAATGTGGCTTAAAGGGGCGGGGCCACGCCCATTAGTCCGACCCCGCCTATTTTTGGACCAATCCCGTAGTTCGCCAACATATATATTTACCCAAAATTACAGCTCTCTCGCTAACAAATTGTGCAACATTTCTCAAATTCAAAACTTGGCTGATATGGGCGAGGCCATGCCCATTGGTCCAATCCCGCCCATTTTTGAACCAATCACGTAGAGTGCCACCAGATACATATGCACAAAATTACAGCTCTCTCGCTAACAAATTGTGCCAGATACATATGTACAAAATTACAGCACTCTCGCCACAAAATTGTGCAAGATATGTCAATTCAAAAATTTGACTTATATGGGCGGGGCCGCGCTTATTGGTCCGATCCCGCCCATTTTTGAACCAGTCACGTAGACTACCACCAGATACAGATACACAGAATTACAACAATCTCTCTAACATATTGTGAAAAATATCTAAATTTCAAAATTTGGCTTATATGTGCGGTGCCACGCCCATTGGTCCGATCCCGCCCATTTTTGGACCAATCACGTAGACTTCCACCAGATACATACGTACAAAATTACAGCACTCTCGCTAAGAAATTTTGCAAGATATCTCAATTTTAAAATTTGTCTTATGTGGGCAGGGCTGCGCCCACTTGATATATCGAAAATTCAAGTATCCTATTTTCACCACGCCCCACACATGTACATTCTAAATTTACTAATATTTTTTGGGACTCAAGGTGAGGGGATTCATAAGTCGGTTTACCCGACTGAATTTTTTTACTTGTTAAAATTTCAAATGGAACCGCCATAACTTTCGCGCCTCTTAATAAAATTAATTCACAACAGCGGTTTTTGCAGGCTTACATTTCCATCTCTATATAACGGGTGATCCAAGAAGAGATACTTTTTTCAATAGCCTTTTATTGACAGATCTCGTGTGAGTCGTATCATGCTATCATGTTATTTTTGTTAAGTATTGTTTGGCATTTCATCATGGAAAGACTTACGTCTGAACAACGTTTACAAATCGTTCAACTTTATTACGAAAATTCACGTTCTGTGAGGAATGTGTTGCGTGCACTTCACTCAACTTATGCTCAACATAATCGGCATACTGAGCGTACTATTCGCAACACCATCACCAATCTTGAGACCCAGCATTCATTATTGGATAATGCTCGACCGAATAGACCACGTCCAGCACACAGTCAAGAAAATGTAGCGGCCGTAGCTGAGAGTGTACACGAAGACCGTGGAAAGACGAATCGGCGTCGTTCGCAGCAACTCGGACTGACGTATGGAACGACTTGGCGCATTTTACGCCGAGATCTTAAATTGAAAGCATACGAAATACAGCTTGTGCAAGAACTGAAGCCGCCGGACTTTCCCAAGCGACATCGCTTCGCTCTATGGGCTCTTGAAGAGTTCCAAGAAGATTCGACATTCTCAAACCAAATTTTGTTCAGCGATGAGGCCCATTTCTGGCTCAATGGGTATGTAAACAAGCAAAATTGCCGCATTTGGGAAGAGGAGCAACCTGAAGAGATTTAAGAGCTGCCACTTCATCCAGAAGAAACAACGGTTTGGTGTGGTTTGTGGGTCATCGGTCCATATTTCTTCAAAAATGATGCCGGTGAGAACGTAACCGTCAATGGCGACCGTTATCGTGCCATGATAACCGACTATTTGATGCTTGAAATTGAAGCTCGTGATCTCGGCGACATTTGGTTTCAACAAGACGGCGCCACTTCCCACATATCGCATCAATCAATGGATTTATTGAGAGAACACTTCGGTGAGCAGATAATTTCACGTTTTGGGCCGGTCGATTGGCCACCAAGATCGTGTGATATCACACCGTTTGACTTTTTCCTGTGGGGATATGTAAAGTCTTAAGTTTATGCGGACAAACCCGCTCCGATTCAGGCCTTGGAGCAAAACATCACGCGTGTCATTCGCCAGTTACCAGTCGAAATGCTCGAACGATTCGTCGAAAATTGGACTCGAAATGGATCACGCTATATCATTTGCTACGAGCCAAAAGTGTAATACATCGAAGGAGTGACCTAAGACCCCAAGTATGCTCGGCGGATATACGTTTTGGCTCATTTTAAGTCATTTGAGCAATGTCCGTTCGTCCGTCTGTTTGTTTGTGTGTATGTATGTCTGTCTGCTGGCTGGTGCGCACGATAACTCACGAAAGGAGTAACTGATTGACTTCAAATTTGGTATGCGATAATATTTTGCTCTATCTCCGGCTAAGTTCGAAGATGGGCCATGTTGGTCCACACCTTCTAGTACCTCCCCCACAAAGGGTTTATATTCGGTGAAATATTGATTCTTTAATAACTTCTATACTTACTTACTCGAATCTTCTGAAATTCCACACATAGTATTAGTTTATTAGTTGCTATCACCTCGAGGAAAATGGGTGAATTTGCCGCGACCCTTTTGGTACCTCCCGCACAAATGGACCATTTTACACCAAAAGCTCACAGCTTATAACTTTAATACCACTGCATGAAAATACTTGACATTTTGTACAGCGTAAGGTTTTTATAGTAATTAGAATCCAGAGAAAATTGGGCATTATTGATACGCCCCCTTTTGGTACCTCCCACCCAAATGGACCATTTTGCAACAACAGTTAACAGCTGGAGTTGTCAGTCTCCTAACGGGCGCGTCCCCTGGTGGCGAATAGGGGGAGGGGGATGGACACACTGTTTCATCTCAACTAGGAATGCCTCAGGGAGGATGGATTTTTCTATCCTAACTGAGGCGACCCTGGGGGGGATGGAACAGTGTGTACACCACCTTAGGGAATATTGCATTCCCCGCGGACCAAAACTGACTATGGGGGTATTTCCCCTAAAACAAAAAAAACTATGGAAAGTAGGAATAGTGGAAATAAAGTTACGGTGCAGGGAGTAATAACCCCAGTACCGGCGGCAATTGTTGATGTGCTCCCTAGTCACGTGTCGTCGTTATCCCAAAATAGCGAGCCAAAAATATTTTCAAAGTCTCCTACAGGTGTGGCTGCCTTGGCACCTGTAGTCGTAGTAAGTGTAACAAGCGCAACCAATCCTCCTACAGGTGTGGGTGCCTTGGCGCCTGTAGTCGCAGACAATGCAACAAGCGCACATATAGCCATTGGCAAAAATACGGAGAAGGAAGAGGAGGAACCACGGGAGAGTATAAACTGGACCCAGCCTTCTAGTACAGGTAGGGAATCCGATTCCGACTCAAACAAACACGTTAACATTACTGTTTTAGCTAACTCCAAAGACGTCGAGGTCAGCAAGATGGTAGAAGAAGTCAACGCGTGCATGGCACAGCTCACGACAAAAAAGAAGAAGCTATCAGGGGCACAACGAAGAAAGTTGAAGAAGATGAACCGAAGCAGCAAACAGGCCAAAGTGCAGAATGCTCCAAAGGAGCTATCTGAAACTCCATCCACCTCTGCGGAAGCAGGGAAGACGATCAGATCTCCAGAAGAGCAGAACACTGCGAAACCGCCGAAAAAGAGCTCCCCGCTTTCAAGTAAATTGGAGAGAGCAAGTCAAGCCCCTCACGAAGGAGACTCCAGTCTGTATCCTGGTGGAGAGGGCGGCGACAAAGTCGATCCAACTACAAAGGAAGCGAGCGCAACCACGGAATCCTCCGGAAAGCTTAGTACATCTAAAAAGATGTCACGATCTTTACGGAAGAGGAAGTTGGTTGATGAAAAAGGTAAGAAGCCACCATCTTATGCCAAAGTAGCCAGAAAGCAATATAGAGACGAGCTCTGCTACGCAGTGATCGACATCAACAGAGCATCTGGCAAAATCCCCACTGACCAACACAACAACGTTGAAGACTTGGTGAATAATAAAATTGTGGAGCATGCTCTCAACTCCGACGACGGGCCCCCAATTCAAATAATGAGCAGCGAGTTCAAAGGGGACACACTGAGGATGAATTTCGCGTCACAAGAATGTATAGAGACCCTCACAGAGCTTGTGGATGGTATCCCCTCTCTGGGAAGGCGCTAAGCTGAAACTGGTGAGGAGGAAGGACATCCCTCAGCTCATAAAAACAACAGTACACGTCAAAGGATGGGGCAGCAATTTCACATCAGAACGCATGCTCAAACTCTTTGGCCAGCAAAACAAGGGACTGGACGTGAAGAGGTGGGAAGTCTTCCACAGAGAGAATGATCGAGATGGCACTCTCCTTGTGGTGGGTTTGGATCGGCTCTCCATGGCCAGCCTGGTCAAGACGAAGGGTATGGCGTTCTATGTGAACAAAGCAGTCTTCTTCAAAATTGGTAAGGCTTTGGTTGGCGCTGAAAACCGGAAAAATGAGCCAATAAATAATAAAGGCAGCGATGAAGATAAGCGCCCACTGCAGCCAAAAAATGATGAGGGAGCCGAATCTACAATCACTGACTCCCAAGAAGACCGGTTACTGGAGGACCAACGATTGAAGTCATCCAGATAAACCTCCATCGGAGCGAGGCCAACGCTTTGATGCAAATAATAAATAAAGGTAAGACTCATATTGCTTTAATCCAAGAAACATGGAAGATTCGAAACAAGTTTACTGGCTTAAACCACGTTAATTACCAACTGTTTTATGCAAATACAGGAACTAGACCAAGGACTTGTATTATATGTCACAAAAATTTATGTTATCTTTTTTCTCCAGAGTTGTCAACATCGGATGCTACAGTACTGAAACAAGGGAATGAAAGTGTATACCTAGCATCAGAATATCTGCCTTTCGATTCACCGACATTACCACCTACGTCGGAACTACAACGCTTGGTGAGGAAAGTCAAACAAACAGGTAACGAAGTACTAGTAGGTTGCGATGCTAACTCTCACCACGTCGCATGGGGTAGTACTAACATTAATAAACGGTGTCAGGCCCTAGTAGAATTCTTGAATACTAACGACCTAATAACACTTAACATAGGTAACACGGCTACCTTCGTTAATAGAATAAGGGAAGAAGTATAAGATATAACAATATGTTCAGAAAATCTAATAGACGTGATACAGGAATGGAGGGTCTCTAAAGAACATTCTTTTTCTGATCATCGTTACATAAGGTTTAAGATAGCACGGCCACCGGCGAACCCAATAAGTTTCAGGAATAAGGCCAAAACTAAATGGACAAAATTCGGGAAGCTAATTAGAGAAAGACTAGGGCATAGACTTTTTGAGTGTCTAAGTGTTGAGGATATTGACACTAATGTTGATTACATTACGGATATATTAGTAAGGTCATTCGAAGACAGCTGTCCGCTTCGAGAAAGGAAATCAGAAGCCTTGGATGACCGGGGATATTCGCAACATTGGGAAAGAGGTCCGTAGACTTTACAATAGGGCACGCCGTAAAAAATCTCCGGTATACTGGGACGACTACCATAGAAGACTCAGAGAATATAACAAAATCACAAGAACAGCAAAACGAAACTCCTGGAAGCTATTCTGCGAACAGGTCGATAGCGTTAAAGATGTTAAAGATGAAAGCCTGGCAGGAGGCAAGGGTAGTTTTCATACCTAAACCCGGCAAGGCAAGTTATGCAACACCTAAGGCTTATAGACCAATAAGCCTAACATCGTTCTTACTCAAAACCATGGAGCGTATAGTGGATACCATGATTAAAAGTAAGATACCAGGCGAAATGCTAAAATTTAGACAACATGCCTATGTTAAAGGGCGATCGGTGGACACCGCCCTACACGATGTAGTACACAACATAGAAGAATCCTTCAATGGAAAGATGTATACACTTGCGGTATGTATAGACATTGAAGGGGCTTTCAATAATGTACGGACCGACACACTCATCCAATCCTTAGACCAGTTTCAGGTGGACCGGGCTCTCCGAGACTGGATAAGCCACATGCTAAGGAATAGATGGATAAATTGCGGGCCCCACGACATAAAAATAAGAGACAGAGTAGCACAGGGAACACCACAGGGCGGTATATTATCACCACTCCTATGGGTCACTACTATAAATAGTCTCCTAAGGATACTAACGGATGAAGGACTTAAACCAGTCTGTTACGCAGACGACGTTATAATACTTCTGAGGGGGAAGAATCCTAATCAACTTTGTAGAAGGGCCGAAAAGGCTCTAAAAATTGCATATGACTGGGCTCAACCGAGAGGTCTAAATGTAAACCCAGAAAAGACAGAGATATGTCTGTTCACAAGGAAAACGAAGATTGGTCAGTATGATGACCCACATTTCCTAAACAAAACAATTCCAGTTTCCAACAGGGTTAAATACTTAGGTGTAATCCTGGAGAGGAAACTAAATTGGAAGTGCCACATAGAAGAACGAGCAAACAAGGCTCACATATGCTGGGCACTATGTAGAAGAGCCATTAGCTCAAAATGGGGCCTTAATCCAAGTATGACACAATGGCTCTACAAGAGCGTAATCAGACCTATTTTGACTTACGCATCAGTAGTGTGGTGGACATCAATGAAGAATAAGTGCAACATAATGATATTACAAATGGTCCAACGAATGTGTTGTCTCGGCATAAGCGGGACAATGAGGACCACATCCAGTAGGGCATTGGAGACGATCTTGAATATCCAACCAATAGAAATACAGATTAGATATGAAGCTGCCCTCACGGCGACGAGGCTCAAAGTGATGGGCGAATGGATCGAAAGCGACCTCATGTCATATCATCAAAAGATAGCTGAGGTAGTGACGGTGGATTTAACTGACATATCATCAGTATCCGACAGAATACCTGAAAGATCAATGGTTGCTGAGTGTGAGACCATGATACCAGACAGACAATCCTGGATTGATGGAACCGTAGTACAGACAACATCTGGAAATTGCTGTTATACAGATGGATCGAAACTAGGGGAGAGAACGGGGCTAGGACTTTACATCGAGGAACCGGAAACCGAACTCTTATTCCGTCTGCCAGACCATAACACAGTCCTGCAGGCGGAAGTCCGAGCAATTACAGAATGTGTGAGCTGGCTTGGGACTAACACAAGACCAACAAAAGTGAATATTTTCACAGATAGCCAAATGGCTATTAGGGCGATAACGTCTAGAACGGTGAGGTCGGGGACAGTTTTAGATTGTAAAATGGCGATTAACGCCTACGCCGAATACGGCACTATATGCATCATATGGGTGCCTGGCCATTGCGGAGTAAGGGGTAACGAGAAAGCAAACGCAAACAACATTAGAGAACGCAAAACCCTTCAGAGTTATGCGTTCTGAACTACAAATATGGGCGAAGAACGCCCATATCACGCTATGGAATAGTGAAAACGTTGGGAAGACAACGAAGGTCTTGTGGGGTGACCTCAACCAGGAAAAGGCCAAGACCTTACTGAGATTGAGCTAGGTAGAAATTAGTAAGATCATGGGTGTCCTTACAGTACACACATGCTTACAAGCACACCTACATAGGATAGGAGTTGTAGATGACAGCATATGTAGGGCATGCGGGGAGGATGACGAAACGTTGGAGCATTTCCTCTGCCACTGCCCAGCGTTCGCCAACAATGATGCTATACCAGACTTGACCCAACTTAGGGGCGTAGACTGGAACAAGATTAAGGACTATGTCGACAGTACATAGTTCCTAAAATAGCTTACCGACCTTTCTAAAAAAAAAAATAACAATTAGAGCGCACAACAGGCGCAGATTTTAACTTTAACACCAGGGAATATAAATACTTGATAAAATTTGTACGGTGTAATGCTTTTATCTAGAGTCCAGAGAAAAGTGACCATTATTGGCAGGCCCCTTTTGGTACCTCCCACGCAAATGGACCATTTTGTACCAAATGTAAACAGATTTTAACTTTAATACCAGTACATACTTTAAAGTTATTAAATGCAATAAATTGATAATAATTTAATTAAAACAAAAAAAATGTATTTGCTAATATATTTTTGGGACTCAAGGTGAGGGGATTCATAGGTCGGTTTACCCGACTGAACTCTCTTACTTGTTTTAAATATAACCATTTACATTAAACCCCACAATTTGTGTAATGCAGTTGTACTAATCGTGCGGAACATTAATTTCAAAATGAATCACTTGTCTGGAAATACGAACGTATTTGTTTTTATTTTTTTGCTGTTCAACAATTTATCAGTGTTCAGAAAAAAACAGTACGTTATAGGAACGGTTCCTTCAGAGAACACTAACGTTATTTATTTTTTTAGTGTTACTGTTCGCGAACGGTGCCAACACGATAACGTACCGTTCTTACAACACGACGAACGGTATCACTACGATAACGTACGGTTCATAGAACAGTATCACTACGTCGTAGTGATACTGTTCTTTTGAACAGAACACTACGTTTAGCGTTCCGTTCTTTTTTATATTCGACACCACAGGTCGCAAATATGAAGCAATCTTAATGAAAATTGGTACAGAGTTATTCCTTAACCCAGGGGCGATCCCTATTTAAAATGGGGCATATCGGTCCATTCATTGATATAGCCCCCATACGAAGGTCCCTTTCGATAAGACATATTTACGCACTAGAGAGCGCATTTTTTAACCGATCATGCCAAAATTAGATAAAATTGTAGAGGGCGCATTTTTTAACCGACCAAGCTGAAATTTTAATATTAGTACCGTGTGTTACATTCAATCGTGCCTAGTGAAAGTTAGGCATGTCGGTCCATATATATTTTTACTTTGTATTGCATTGTGATCACGCTTGATTTACAAATATTTAAATTTCAGCATGATCGGTTAAAAAATGCGCTCTCTAGAGCGTAAATATGTCTTATCGAAAGGGACCCTCGTATGGGGGCTATATCAAAGTATGTACCGATGTGCCCCATTTTCACTAGACATGATTAAATGCAATAGGAAGCACACATATTTAAATTTTGGCATGATCGGATAAAAAAATCGTCATCTATAACGTAAATATGTCATGTCGAAAGGGAGCTTTGTATTGGGGCTGTATCAAAAAATGGACCGATATGCATAATTTTCACTAGGCATGATTGAATGCAATGGAATGAACATATTTTCAAATTTTGGCATGATCGGTTAAAAAATGCGCTCTCTAGTGCGTAAATATGTCTTATCGAAAGGGACCTTCGTTTGGGGGCTATATCAAAGAATGGACCGATATGCCCCATTTTAATTAGGGATCGTCCCTGGGTTAAGGAATAACTCTGTACCAATTTTCATTAAGATTGCTTCATATTTGCGACCTGTGGTGTCGAATATAAAAAAGAACGGAACGCTAAACGTAGTGATACTGTTCTATGAACCGTACGTTATCGTAGTGTACCGTTCGTCGTGTTCTAAGAACGGTACGTTATCGTAGTGGTACCGTTCGCGAACAGTAACACTTAAAAAAATGTTTACGGCCTGTTTCTGTATTTCTAACGAAAGTCTCTGCGAACGAAAACCAGTCACTCACTTTCGTCAGGAATTTGGTTTCTCTAACGTTCTATCGTTCTTTCGCCTGGCCTTACGTCAATGACGTTAGCAATTTACCAATTGGAAAATAGTGTAATTGCCAGATCAATAATTTCACAACTTCCGGTCTAAAAAAGCACAAAATTTTCTATGGTCGACCTTAGCAAATACATCTCTGTACTATTTACACTAGCGGTGGCCAAAAAAGCAACCCTGGGTGGTCAGCTGAGCTGCACCAAGACTCTCATTTCTTTCTCTCTCTCTCCCACGTCTCTCTCATTGTGCACTGATAATTTTTTTCCATCTTAGCGAGCAACCAATATTGACTTCTTTACGCTAAAATATGTACACAATTTTATTATTATTTAATTATTTTTACCATAATTATATTAATATCCACTTATTTTTTGCTTTTAATAATGTTTATTTTGTCATTGTTCCTATCAGTCGACAAATAAAATAATGTGACTCGATCTGACATTTGTGTTCGCCGAGATGACAGCAAAGAGAGATAGAGAAACCAAAATTTGCACTGAAATGATTACTTTTTCGTACGAGTTCATTATCGTACGACTTCTCGTTGTGATGGTAGTTAGTGAAACCCAAATCAGCTGTTTGTCGTCTGGCAGGCGAACGAAAGCAAATTTTTAAGTTACAGAAACAGGCTGTTAGTGTATTCTGTTCTCGTGTAAGGGTTGCGATACTGTTCCGTTCGCGACGAAGGAACGGTACAGAACGCTAAGGAACCGTTCCTTAGTGTGTTTTTCCGAACTCTGCAATTTTAGCGCGTAAATTGTTTTTGGTATTTGTCTATTGACTGATGTGAGATTTCAAATATTTACAGAGCGAACTCGTGGCATATTAATTATTTCCATTACCTTTTCTCGGCCTGTTCCAAATTTTCTGTTATGAACTCTTTCGCCCAAAGGGGTTATTGATTTAAAGGATTATTTGGAATTGACTTGGATTCTCGATTACTTTTAATCAGTTGTCACCTCAAACACACACACACACGCACATACACCAGTGAATGTTTTTATAAGTTCCATGCAATACGTTCCGTTTGATGCAACCAAAACAGATGAACTGAACTGAAAAAGGGTCAGTCAACGTGCAAAGCACCGGCCAACGATGGGAATGGAGCTGTACACTGGATTGATGGTAATTGGAACGCATCTTTTTGATAATTTAAATGTTTACTTTTTGCTAATTAAAGCTAAAAGGCTACTTCCCCTAATCCGACATTTGCTGTCGGGCGACGACGAGTGTAATCAATAAATTTTAGTGGAGATGTCGGTTGTTTTTAAAATTTTCTTTTTATCGCTGATGAGTTTGGACAAGTACGAGGCCGCATCGTACACACAGCTAGCAAGGTACGTGACTGTGTATCAAGTGATGAGAGTTAAAATGCACTAAATCACTCAAAGAGAAAGCAAGGTACTCGTATAAGTTTTGTTATAATTTCAATATTTAGAAAAGAAAACAAGTAAAAGCGTTAAGTTCGGCCATGCCGAATCTTATATACCCTCCACCAGGGATAGCATGTGACCTCACAAAATAACTCAAACCTAAAGAAAATAACACCGAAAACACACACAAAAAATATAGTAGATGAGAACAGTAGGAATCACAGCAAGTTGGATGCTATATATCTAAATATGGACCGATATCGCCCATTTGCAATCCCAAACAATATGCAACTATAAGAAATATTTATACCAAATTTTATCAACCTAGCTCTATTATTACGGACTGTAGCGTGATTACAACAGACGGACGGACGGACATGGCTAAATCGTCTTAGAATTTTACGACGATTAAGAATATATATACTTTATGGGGTCTCAGATCAATATTTAGAGGTGTTACAAACGGAGTGACAAAATTAATATACCCCCATCCTATGGTGGAGGATATAAAAATAATTAATAAAACTATGCATTACAATTTTTTTCGGAGGGCTGTGTCCCAAACACTAAAAAAATATAAAGAAACATATTTATTGTTAATTTTTCTTTGAAATTCCTGTTTTCGTCGAAAGTGCATTTTGTATTTTTTAAAGTAGGTATATGCTGTATAAAGCCGGGATATACATATTTAAATTATGAGATCTGCAAAAGTTAGTTATGGCACTCTCACGTGGAGACAGAAGTTTAGTAATTGTCGTCAAAATATTGGATTTTTTTCAAAATAATCTCTTTTACTGTCACGAAAAATTGTTTTGTTCCCATTTTTGAAAGCAAGCGTCCTAGTAACGAAAACAATGCCTATTTGAAGAAAATCTATGGGTAAATGTAGAAAATATAGCAGTTTTGGGAGAGATATGAGAATATCAACATAATCGGGTTTTTATACCACCGCTATTGTATATCTGGTTGGTGCGCACGATGACTTTCGACAGAATTAATCAATTGACTTAAAATCTGGTACGTGTCAATATTTTTTCTATCTCAGGCTAAGGTCAAAGATGGACTATGCTGGTCCAATCCTTCGAGTACCTCCCCCACGAAGGGTTAAAATTTAGTGAAATATTCATTAGCGCATAACTTCTATACTAATACCTAGAATCTTTCACAATTCCACACATAGTAGCAGTTTCTTGGTCGCTATCATCTTGATAGAAATTGACGTTATTCGCACGCCGGCGAAGTGGCAACTCCATTTTTGGTACCCCCCACACAAATGGACCATTATGCGCCAAAAGTTAACTGCTTATGGCTTTTATATCAGTGCATACAAATACTTGAAATTTTCTACAGTGCAATGCTTTTATAGTACATTGAGTCCTATGAAAAGTGGGCGTTATTGGCACGCCCTTACTTGTTATTATACTTGTTATAATACTCGTATGGATAGTAATTTATACATTTATCATTCGACTTTTTGCAAATAGACATTGTATTCTTCGTTAAGGTGCTAGCTTTCAAAAAATGGAACAAACTAATTTTTGCGATTTTTTATTTTTTTTTCGTTGAATAACTGCTTTTGGAGCACAGCTGAGTGCAAAAATTCGCGTCCACAGAACTGTAGGAAATTGGATTACATTATCTGGCCACAATACAAAATTTAAATTTTACCAAAATTATTTTTTTTTTGCTTTAATATGAAAAGAAATTAACAATGTAAATATCTCTTTTAGAATTTTTGGCAATATTTTGTGTGGGATTTCTGAATGAGTTACACTGTGTGTAATTTTTAAAGTCATGGAAATATAACCATATACGACACTACTAAAGGGTTTTCCAACAAGAGGTGTTATTTTGGTGTTCACAGAAAAATTCCATTTTTTGAGATAAATGATCGGATGTTTATTTCATAATAAAGAGGAAGGTATGCCGTTAATAGTGAAAAACAACATCAGCCAAATGGCCACCACGACCACGCTTACAGGACCATATCCGTTTCATGAAATTTTCCATAACCAAATCTCAAAGTGGCTGCCCTATGTCCTCGATAGCCTCATGAATTCTATCTTTGAAGTCTTGAATCGACGCTGGGCTGTTGGCGTAGACTTTATCTTTCACGTGGCCCCAAAGGAAGAAGTCGCAAGGTGTTAAATCACAAGATCTCGGTGGCCAATTGTGATCACATCTTCGAGAGATAACACGGTCCGGAAACTTTTCCCGTAACAGAGCAATGGTTTCGTTGCTTGTGTGGCACGTATCGCCGTCGTGTTGAAAGTAAACGTTGTCCAGATCAATACCATCCAACTCCGAGCATAAAAAATCATTAATCATATTTCGATAGCGCAATCCATTCACCGTAACTGTTGATCCAACCTTATTTTCGAAAAAGTAAGGTCCAATGACCCCGCCGGACCATAAACCGCACCAAACAGTCACACGTTGAGGATGGAGAGGCTTCTCAACAATAACTCTTGGGTTTTCCGAGCCCCAGATGCGACAATTTTGCTTGTTGACGTAGCCACCAAGGTGGAAATGGTCAAATGGTCAGTCAAGATGATTTTTCGATGGAATTCCGGATCATTTTCATGCATATCAAGGATGAAAATGATCCGGAAATGTGCATCTCCTTCGTTGATTGGCAACCCTGGCGGGTTGAAGGAGAAGAAGCCTCTGCTACGACACTCCCAGGACGATATTCGCGGATTGTGAGAGGGCTTTTCAGCGTCTGGTGCTCTCCTTCGACTCTCTTGGGTCGAATTCGCTCAGCACGGATCGTAGAGGGATTAAAAGAATCTCTCTACAAACTCTCCCAAGGCGATATTCGCATAGCACGGATTGTAAGGAGAGACTTCCAGAGTTGTATCTCTCTCCGACTCTCCCGGGACGTTATTCGCATAGTTCGGATGTAGAGAGGGACTTCCCGCAAGCAGATGCTGTTACGGATTTTCGACTCCTTGCTTCATCTGGCTCTCGTATTGAAACTGGTCTTTGTTACGCGATACAATCGCGCACATCTCTAATATTCGTTGTTTCGCACTCGCGTATATCGCTTGTCGTTTTGCTATCGTGCCGTTTGGATCTATACGTTATCATTAATTCGAAATAAAGATCTGCCTTTATCACTATCGGAAATACTAAACTCTTGTGTTTTATTTATTTTCTATTTCGCCCTTTCCATTACTGCATCAACAACATCGATCACTACACACGCATGAATAAATGCATACGTGTACACACACACATCGTTCCCCCACTACTGAGCTATCGTTGTTATTGGAGTTTGCCATAGAAGGGATTTCGTCGCATCGCCTACCCTCACCTCCCTTGCTAGCAAACCCCCCACCTTAACACTCACTTTGTGAGTAATGTAATATTGAATATTACACGAATTATTCTGTCAATTTGTGTGGGAGGTACCAGAAGGGGTTTAACAAATACACCTATTTTTCGCTGAACAGTAGATACTTTAAATTCGTTGCACTGTGCCGAATTATAAGCGTTTATGTGCACTGGAATAAACGTTATGAGATATTAAATTGTGGTATGAATTGGCCATTTTGTGTGGGAGGTACAAAAAGGGTTGTCATCGCTACTCTTTGGGAAAACGCTTTGGCGACACACTGTATTAGGTGTGTAATTTTCACCGGTCAAGTCTACCTCGTAAAAAAACAACTTATATGCTCTCTTGAATTCACTAGTTAAAATATTCTTTTCCTTTGAAATCTTTTTTTCTGATTTGATGACCGCAAACGTATGCAATTGTCATTTTTTATTATTTTTGTAATAGAAAGCATAGTATCTCACTGTTGAAGTAAAGAAAAAACAAATGAAATTAAGAATTTTTCGGGAAATTTTTCACTTTGGAAGCTACCTAAGCGGCACATAAACGGTGTTAAGAATCATTCCTAGGAAGTTCATATGTTCTAAAAAGTTGTTTATTGATATCTTAGGAGTAGTGTACTTGAATGTTTCCTTGATTTTAAAACAGCTTTGCTACCTATGGAACTGAACAGGGGCAAAAAGTAAAAAAAATCAAATTTTTTTTAAATTTTTGCGATTTTGACCTTGAAGATGAATTTTTTGAATTTTATATGTTCACATTTTTTGTTTTTTATGACAAGAGCTACAACTTTGCCTCAGAGAGTAAATCAAAATTCCGAACGGTTTGCAAGATATGAGCCTGAGGAAATGATCATTTGTTTTGCAAAATTGACACCGAGGCCCCAAATTTTTAGGGGTTCATAAAAAAACTGCATGACTTTGGACAAAACTGGGAGACATGGGCTTTTTTTTTGTCTTTTATCACGTAGTAGTGTCCGTATATGGTTATATTTTTTCGTATTGCACTGTGTTATGAAATAACAATTAAGCACAGTGAATTTTGTGGTAATTTCAAATTAAATTATTATTATGAATTTAATTTGAAATTATCACAAAATTCACAGTTTTTAAAATATAAAAAAGTGGAAAATAATGTCAAGGGTATTATTAATATAGTGATATTTTCGCGAACTCGTACATTCGATCGGGTAAATTGGAAATATTGATGAGACCTAAAGATGAGCTAATGGAATTATGAACTGAAATTTTTTTAGAGTTACACAAAAATGCTACCACTTGCTAGATATAATACCGTAACAGTTCCATAGGACAATAATTCACCTTCCAATGCAAACTTTTTTAAAAAATGATTTTTTGGAAGTTTCAAATTTACTATTATAGTGAAATTAAATTTTTTTATTAAAGTCCTATATAAAACATAACGTTATATGTTACTTCTTTAAATTGGTTAAAAAAAATTGTACTGGTAACTTCGAAAGTTGATGTACACTCGAACAACATTTTTTTAAAATTTTTTTTTTGAGTGTATGAAAAATTTTTACTTGTACATACCACCCTCTTATCTAAAAAAATCACTCAAATCGGTTCAGCCGTTTCGACGTAATCAATTTTGGCCAAACAAGGGGTAAAATTTCCAATAATGCACAGATTTGGATAGTGAAAAGTTCCGAAGATGTACGGATTATCTGCAACGTTCAACAGCGGACAACTCAGCGGTTGCGGGAACTGTGCCTCAGGGTGTTTTCGGGTAGCGCCGCCAACAGTGCTGAGGGACAATGATACTCAAAGCGTCAATGCGAGAACTTGGCGCCTTTAAATTAAAAAGCAAACATTGCATTCGTCTGTATCCCAAGTGGTTTGCCGCCAACGGTCGTGTGCTACTTGCAGCAAGAGTCTCGCTATACAAACAGAATATCTCACAGGGATATAAAATGTCCCAAAGTGACCCTCCAACTTCATTGTGGGTTTCATGTTGGCCCGACTAGCCTGAGTATAAAACAAGCACATCAGCGAGTATTACTAAGAAATACAACAACGGCTTTAATAATACGACAAATTGACATGGCGGACACGAATAAAAACGCGGAACGTGAGAACGCTGGCAGAACCATCTAGACTATCCCATGTTACGGACACGACTGGGACATGTTTGCGGAGAATTGATATCCTGGGCATCTCCGAAATTCGCTGGAAGGAACGTGGCGAAATGCTCACGGCAGTGCACTTTCACACCACTTTATGGTTAGTGTGTAGCGTCCCACACGAAGAAAGCAGTGTTTAAATTCAATGACTGACAGATTGATAATGACCCGTTTGAAAATTAAATATCAAAACATTCTGCCAGCAATGCGCGCTTTTAATGAAAAGCTAAATTCTGAAATATAACGGTGCAACAAAAGTGAAATATTATATTAGGAATTGAGTCAGAATTGTTAATATTAACCTATAATATGTACTTAATTTTGCCTAAAAACTTCATAAAAAGTAGCAAAATGGAAAAATAAGATATCGATATAAATTATTTTTTGAAATAATTTTTAAACAAAATTGTATGGAGTTTTATTATCTGGCAACTTTTGTCATTTTTCTCTGTGTCTTCAAAACACAGCATGTAAAATTTCATATAAAGTCATTTTGAAATTCATATATGATGGCTAAAAATGTTGGCAATATCTCCTTTACGTAGCACAGTGGGAGGAATTCCAAAAAAAGGGAAATAATGCTGCCGTTCCTTAACCAGAAATCGAATGTAATTCGTGAATCATTATATTTCCAAAAGTCAATCCCACATTTCCCAAAATAATTTTGAAAATCCTCAAAAATGGGGTTTTTTGGATTTTCCCCTATACACTGATAGAAAAACCGTTCGTCACCATGACGAATCAGTTTCGTCAATATATCTTCGAACTGGCGACGAAAATGTTCATACATGCGATGTTTTTGTACGTCAATAGAACGAACACGATCATCAAGTCATGTTTTTGGTGATTTCGAAATTCGTCGAGAGAACGATAAGGTTTCATTCCCACGACGAAAAGATTTATTTGGCCATTTTGCTGAAAATATGATCAAACAAAGCAATCAAATTATAGTTTCTGCTTAAATGTACTGTTCTATATGCGTTCTGATTACCTTAGTTAAATAATTTGTTGTAAAAGATCAATTTAAAAAATCTAATAATTAATGGCGAACACCGTTCGTCAATAAGATTATCCATTCATCATGAGAACGATCGACTTATTCGCCCTTTACGGCAACGTCAACTCCTACAGCAAAACAAAGTAAGACATGCGACGTAGTTATGTTCGTCCATGTGTGTGTTCCACGCAGCACCGATTGGTTCAAACAAACCGCACTGGCACAGCGTAACTGATGTTTGTTTAACAAAACATCAAACACATGCATACTCGTACATGCAGCTCGACAAGCTGTATAAGTGTGAAACATTTGTGCTAGTGGTCTGTTGGCAAATACATTACTTGATGTGATTATTTTTGATTTAAAATAGCAGAAGTAATGAATACTTCTCGTTTGTTTGATTTCAGCCTTACCTGATAAGAACTGCGTCTCGAAACGAATAGTCACAACTGAACCTAGCAATGCAGTCAAATAATTTTATTTTCCATACCATTTTAAATGGTTTAAAACTAGAAGAACATTTATTGGAATTTTTAAAATTTTAATAGTCGTGGGCATGAATTCGTCGTGGTGATGAATGGGATTCTCGTGATAAATGAATGGGATTCGTCGTGATAATGAATGGGATTCGTCGTGGTGACGAATGGAATTCGTCGTGGTGATGAATGGAGTTCATCATGGTGATGCATAGAGTTCGTCGTGGTGATGAATGCTATTCGTCGTGATGATGAATGGGGTTCGTCATGATGATGAATGGGGTTCGTCGTGGTGATGAATGGATCATCCTGAGGACAAAAGTTTTTAGAAACAGAAATTCGTCATGGTGACGAACAAATTCATCAAGAGGATTATTGCGTACGTTAGCTGACTTTTGACGAAAAAATAATCGTGATGATGTACAAATTCGTCGTCATGACGAAGCTTTTTCTATCAGTGTATATCCCAGCAAAAAATAAAATAAGTACTTCCAAAAGAATAACATTATAAGTACTTCAAAATCATAAGTGTGAACATTTTTTCGGCATTTAAAGAAGTTCTTCTAAATAAATAACCAAAATTTAATTTCGGAATATAAATTATTAACCCAAGAATGCATAATTTCAAAAAGATTGGATGTAAAATAAATCTTCTGAAGTGATAAAAGTCCAGATCGGAAGGAACATATATATGAGGGCTATGAAATATATGTAAAATACTACTTCTATAGTGTTAAAGGGGAGAAATATATATTTATATGGCGGCTATATTAGAATTAGTGAATGGTTCTGGAAGCTAGTCGACTTTCGACTTTTTCATCAACCAAATTTCGTTTCAGTCGACTAGGTCGATTCATCGGACCTAAAAGTCGACTTTTTCATAGTCGATTAAAATAACATAAAGTAATTTCAAAGTATGCTGATTTTCTTCGAAATATGTTAAATTGTTGAATTGTAGTACATTTAATTGCTATAAAAAATGAATTTATTAATAACACTTTATACTTTCCAAAAATGTTGATATATCGTCACCAGAAATGCCCACTCTCAAACAATGAAAATTCGCTTTTCGTCCAAAAATCCCGATTTTATTGAAGAAAAAAAGACGAAACATCAAGTGCTCGATTTTTGATAAAGCACAAAAGACGTAACTCACATTGTATTAAACAGAACGTACTGTATTCATCTATTTAACCTTTGATGTTGTTCTCTTGTTGCTATTTTGATTTTTGTCAATCGTGTTTGACAGCTATTTTAGATGCAAAATTATATATGGGGTCTGTATTTGGCCTTTATCTGCATGGTATCTGCATGGTATCCATTTCGCAGTGTTCATGATTCTATAAACTAATCTCTGCCAAATTTAATAATGATCTGAAGTAAAACATGAAAACACATTTTTTCAACCTTGCTAGTGACCATTTGTGCAAAATATAGTACATTTTTAGTCAAATGTAATATGACTTCTATGGAGCTTAGATGCTAAATCGGAAGGAACACATTCATGCGAGTATGTGGGGCTATATGTAAATTTGAACCGATTTTGTTCACACAGATATTAACTGTTAAAATAATATACTCTTTACCAAATTTCATGAATATCGAAAGGAAATTATATCTTCCATAGAGGGTATAAGCTAAATCGAAGTTACATTCACTTATATTAAGATATCTGGTTCTAAACTGATATTCAAATAATTGAGAGATTTTTGATCGTTCGCCGTAGACGAAAGAAAATATGTTACAGAAACAGGCCATATATCTAAATACGGATTGTCTTTCAATTTCAATACGAATTGTCTTGTCCCAAAATAAAGATACGTGCAAAATTTCTTTGAGATCGGACTATATTTGTGACCTGCACATTGATTACAAGAACGCATGCACAGACTGGCATAGCTAAATCGGGTCAGAAAGTGATTCTAAGTCGATCGGTATAATAAATGGTGGTTCTATATATCTCTTCTCATTTTGGGTGTTAGAAACAAATGCATAAAATTATAATAATTTGTACCACAGTGTGGTGTAGGTTTTAATTAAATAATTTTAAAAGAAATTATGGTTATTAAATATACCATACCATACATACTGTACCACACTGTTGTACTTTACTACTAGCCAGCTACACCATACAAATTACAAACATCTTCAAATGTCCTAAACATACATACATATATATGATCGTTGACCTCTTTGGTCAATAGTATATTATTTAAACATTCCCTTCCCTATATCAACATTTGTATTCCTTTAAAATAAGAGATCACTGGACCCAAAGATGTTAACCCGAATTGTACCCGTGTGTCCATATGGACACACAAATTGGCTGTTGCTAGACAATCCAGCAAACGTGAACGAATTATCCTATAATTACTGTGCAAGTTGTTTTTGCATCCTAAGGCAATGAACTTTATTGGTATTCAACGCCAGATCTGTTGGTGAATATCTGTTGACCCCAGCTGGTATGTAAAATAGTGAAAATTAAAAAGATGAATAAAACGAGAAATTCTCAAATGAAAAAGTAAGTATTGTGCTACGTTGTGTTTTATATTGATAAAAATTGTAAATACTTTAGTGAATTAGAGAGCCAATCAATTGTAAATAATAATACTATTTTAAGGTTTTAAAATATTTTCTTCTATAGTGTATATTTTTGAAGAATTATGTAGATGTGTCCATATGGACACACGGGTACAGACACAGGGACTTTTTTTATGATGATCGTATAATTCATAATGTGATTTTTTTTTAATTTTTAAGAAAAATAACTCTTAGAGACGTCCTGAACTAAATTGAGGAGTTAAATGATGCAACGATAGCAAGGATAATATGATTCATATTCATAATTATGAAGACTGGAGGGCCTCAAATCACACGACCTTTTTGAAAATTCTTTGATAATGAACCATGGGAACTGACAGTCGACCAATCGAGCAAATATGGAGTTTTTCGACACCAAAGAAATCCGGCTATTACAATGAGGAAGATGTGAACATTTATCGGGATTACTCTGATAAGCGTATATAATTATTACATAAGTATGTGAAACATCTGCTCGAATGATGAATATTTGCGGAACAGTTTAGTCTGTGACAGTTTGCTTACATTTTGCTGAAAATGGCACACACATGGTTCTACTCAAAAGCCACTACGTTTTGGATACAAGGTTTGGTCTTTATGCACTCCATCAGGTTACTTAATAAATTTCGAAAAATATCAGGTGAAATCCCCACGCTCATAAAATGAAAATGAATACATTTTCATATATATATATATATGGTATATATGGTAAAAGTGCAGCACCTCTTAGTATGATCGAGGATTTTTCTGAAGCAACTAAGCGACTGCCATTCACCTGAAGTCGCGTGGTTATAGTGGAACCGGAAACATACGAAATAATCGTATTACACGCGAATCGCCATTAGCAACAAAGAACGAACTGAAAAAAGAGGAACGCGGGTTTTGTATAGCTGCAACTGAAGAAAATAATGGTATACGTCTTATGAAATGGGTGAGCGTTGCTTCCTATTTATTTGACAAACACTCTACGACAAATGCATTCCGTTATTGAAAGTCAGCATTTCTCATCCTTCTGCCATTACAAACTACAACTAATTTATGTGATTGCATATGAAGCAAAAAACGGTGGCTATCAATTTTCACGTGGCTGGTGGATGTTTGCGTTCAGAAAGCTTGGCAACTTTTTCGAAAGGAACACCCAAGCATGTCACAACTCGAGTTCAGAAGACAACTTGCGGTTTACTACTGTAAGCGTTATAGCGGGAAATCTCAATGTCCAGGACCATCAGTAAATCAAAGGAAAGACAACTCCAATATAGTTGCGGACACTTTCAGTTATGATGGATATGGCCATTATGTTGAACCAATAGACAAGAAACGGTGATGTGCAATATTACAAATCGGTTGGTCGAACTGCTTGCGTTAACTACAACGCTGGCGTATGTGTCAAATGCTTTGTATCCTATCACACAGACAATTAGAAATAAGCGTATAGTAAGCAACAAATTAAAATAATATCATAAAAATGTACTGAATAGCAAATAACATTATTAATTTATCTTAAAATTATATTTCTTTAAATTGCCAGTGTTTGTACCCGTGTAGCCATATGGACACACCTATTTTCTCCTAAACTACACATCAGAATGTCGGGAAACATATATATTTCTAATATTTACACTCTACAGATTCCATTTATGTGACAAAAATTTAAATTCCGAACAAAAAAAGTTGTGGTACAATTAGGGTTAATAAAAACGACATACATTCATCAAATAAATACAACACCAAAAAAGCAAATCTTGCAGTGCTTTAAAATGAGTTGTGCAAAAGTGGTGACAAAGAAGTACTTCCCCGGCGCGACAACCCTTTGTTAAATTCATTGGTGAAAATCCAAATTAGAACAACTTCCAGATCATAAGTTGGGGATTTTTATTGCTTCTTTGGATGCTCTTTTTTGCTGGGATATGAAGAAATTCGGTCCAGATTTAGAGATAGCCCTAATGTATATGTTACCCCCGAATTGACATGTAAGCTCTGTTGAAACTGTATTTTATATCCGATCAGCACGAAATTTTAAAGAAAGAGGTTTCTTATTACCTGACTGAACACTGCCAAATTTGGTGAAAATTCAGATTTAAATATAGCCCCCATATATATGTTCCTCCCCATTTGACATCAAAGCGCTTTAGATATTGTTCTGTACATCGTATCATTACAAAACTTGGCAGAAAGAAGTTTCTTAATTTCGGAACGAATACTGCCTGATTTGGGGATAATCGGTTCAGATTTAGATATAGCCACATATGTATATGTGTTCTAGGCAATTTAGTATTTAAGCGCCATTGAAACGGTATTTTAAGGTTTTAACGGTATTTTAAGGATAAATTATTATCGCAATGCCCCTTTTCGCATTGTTATTGAGGTGTAGGGTATTATTTATGTAGTCGGCCACGCCCGACTTTATATGTTTCCTTACCGGATTTAAGTTCTTTTTTTGATGGGTATGGGCCAAAAGTGTAACACGAAATCCGTTTTGAGCCCTTTTAAGTCATTTGAGCCATGTCCGACCGTCCGCTTGTCTTTTATAAAATAGGCCATAACTTATACATTTATCCATAGATTTATATCGAATAGTCATTGTTTTCTGCATTAGGAAGCTAGCCTTTAAACAATGGAATAAAATATTTGTTTTTGTTTTTTTCTACCTTTTATTTTTTTTCGTGCCAGCTAAAAACAATTTTTTTTGTTTAAACAATCAACTTCATCTAATTTTTTGACGACTGTTACTAAACCACTATATACCGATCAACTTAGGATAACTCGAGTCGATTTGACTATATCCGTCTACAGATTAGTACTAAAGTTACCGGAAAGGACTTTATTCCCCAAGAATGAACACTATACAAGTACATTTTTCCTTGCGATCTGTATCAAAGTGATATAGAATATTTTACAACATAAATTATGAATATCGCGAAAACAAGAGCTAACCTAGATAACCAGTTAATAACACTGGATTCAGCATGGTCAAAATAGGTGTATCCATAACGTCTCCTTTCTGTTACATGTTCATATCCATTTAGAGCACAGTGTTATTACTTTTGAAGATGGTACTTTCGTACTAGTTGTCCCTTTTTACACCAAAATAAACGGATTTTGAAAATCTATTATAATTTAATATATTGGACCCTTTTTTGGTTCAGTATTTTGTCGCAAAAGGTACGAATTTCGAAATCCTTTATCTTAACATATATTATATTGTGTGCGTTTGTTAGTCATCTATATTTTCCAAAGTCTCTGGACCGATTGTGGTTATTTACACAACAAGTCCGTCGAGAGTAAGGTTCATATCTATGTTAGAAAATTATGTATTTTCATAATATGTTTGCATCAAAAATAATGAATAATAAGATATGTCATCCCGGAGCGAGTAAGTTATCAGATACGAACGAATAAAAATTTCAACGAGTAGGACTTCAAAGAGTGAGGTTTTCCGCGGATTTCGGACCGATTTTCCCGAATTTTTTGTAATTGTCACAATTAAAAAATTAATATCAATCGATTAGTGCAAAAAAAGTTGAACTTACCTTCGCGGAAAAGTGTTTTTTCGCGTGTGACATTTCATTCCTATTCGTCCGTAACTGATAGATTTCGACTGTTACTAAACCACTATATACCGATCAACTTAGGATAACTCGAGTCGATTTGACTATATCCGTCTACAGATTAGTACTAAAGTTACCGGAAAGGACTTTATTCCCCAAGAATGAACACTATACAAGTACATTTTTCCTTGCGATCTGTATCAAAGTGATATAGAATATTTTACAACATAAATTATGAATATCGCGAAAACAAGAGCTAACCTAGATAACCAGTTAATAACACTGGATTCAGCATGGTCAAAATAGGTGTATCCATAACGTCTCCTTTCTGTTACATGTTCATATCCATTTAGAGCACAGTGTTATTACTTTTGAAGATGGTACTTTCGTACTAGTTGTCCCTTTTTACACCAAAATAAACGGATTTTGAAAATCTATTATAATTTAATATATTGGACCCTTTTTTGGTTCAGTATTTTGTCGCAAAAGGTACGAATTTCGAAATCCTTTATCTTAACATATATTATATTGTGTGCGTTTGTTAGTCATCTATATTTTCCAAAGTCTCTGGACCGATTGTGGTTATTTACACAACAAGTCCGTCGAGAGTAAGGTTCATATCTATGTTAGAAAATTATGTATTTTCATAATATGTTTGCATCAAAAATAATGAATAATAAGATATGTCATCCCGGAGCGAGTAAGTTATCAGATACGAACGAATAAAAATTTCAACGAGTAGGACTTCAAAGAGTGAGGTTTTCCGCGGATTTCGGACCGATTTTCCCGAATTTTTTGTAATTGTCACAATTAAAAAATTAATATCAATCGATTAGTGCAAAAAAAGTTGAACTTACCTTCGCGGAAAAGTGTTTTTTCGCGTGTGACATTTCATTCCTATTCGTCCGTAACTGATAGATTTTGACAGTTCTCGGGATGACTTATCTTCATAATTTATAATTTTTGGTTTGCATACCGTCAATAAAGAAAATAACAAATATTGTAACAGATATGTGGCGTTTCTAAATATTGCAAAGCCAGCTAGAAATACATAAAAAACTATGGCCCTTATTCATAAAAATTTATTGAAGGTTTGAAGAGCGCTTTAACACTGCTAAAGCGTTCCTCAAACCTTCTTTAACTTTTTATGAATAAGGCCCTATATAATTACAGCAATTTACTATAAACGATAAAAGGAGGGGTGGTTACATGAGAACACTACACAGATGAATTTTTCCATCTTACATTCAATTGGGTCAGTCATTTCACTTGAATACAGTACTGACATCTAATCGACAATACAAATATTACTGCAAAAAATACTTCAACAGTAATCGATAAATAACCATGATAGTGTAAATTATATTTCTTATAAAATGTAGGCCATTCAAATATGTACAGCGTACATATAAACGTCTGCTCTCATTGTTTCCTAAAAGTCATCATTGAAAGAATTATTTGGCAGTTTAACATTGAAATCAATCATGAACTCGCCTTACAGCCTTATAAAGCAATGAAGTCGACCAAAAACCGTCGATGTTGGATAGTCGGATGAGAAAATCGAAGTAAAACAAATAAACTAAAGTATACCCTCACTTTGTGGGGAATGCCAGAACGGCAGAACCATTTTGTTCATTCGTTGACAGACAATAGTCATTGGTAAATTAATCTAAGGCGGTGGTTCTTTCTGGTATTTCGGTTTCCTCCAGCAAGTATACTCGTACCCGTCCTTCTAAGAAGAAGTTTAATTATTGCAGTATGGCTATATGGCGCTATACAGTATCTACTGCTATAAGACTTAGGCAATTCCTACTTTGATCAGGACAATGCCTAACCAGGAATTGTTGGTTACACTAGTATCTCACTTTTATACCTGATCGATCTAAATGGAATTTCGTATCTCGTAAAAGATTCGTGAACTTCTATACAGACGATTCCAAACTCAACAACCAAGTGTGCTTTGGTTTCTTTTCTAAAGAACTGATCACTGTAGGGTTTATCCAAGAGAAATGGATAAACCCTACACTATGCAACAAAAACAATTTTTTTGGTGTCCTAGACCTAAAAATTAGTTTTTTGTATAGGTTGTGGCATACTGTTATATAAAATCAAAACCAAAAATTTGTTTATGGATAATTTTTTTTTTTTAAATTTTTTTATTAAAAATACGATTATCGGCGAAGGTATTTGCACTATAATTTTTGGAGTATATGCCCGATCAGGTCGACTTATACGTTAAATTGAAGCTATTAATGTGGGCTACAAATGTTTCATTTAGAAACAGTGGTTTAGTAACAGTCATTAAACAAATTGGAAAAAGTAGATTTTTTACAAAAAAAAATCCTGTGACAAAAAAATATAAAAAAATATAAAAAAATATTTTATTTTATTTTGTAAAAGTTTGCATCCTAGCGAAGAAAATAATGCCTATTTGAAAAAAATCTTTGGATAAATGTAGAAATTATAGCTCCTTTGGTAGATGTAAGAGAATTTCAAAAAATCTTTTTTTTTTAATTTGTGTTTAAATAGCCATTTTATGTATTACTTTTATTTATATTATGTACATTTGAGTTAATTTACATGAACAAGTTTCATTAGAAGTAATTGTGAGTTTTTTTCTACGTTAGTAGATTTCGGAATCGGTTTCTCTAATGAGAAACCAAATATAATCTCCCATCATTCTTTCATCCCAGTGGCCTTGGTAATGCCGATCGATGGACTTCAATTCTTGGTGAAACCTTTCGCCATGTTCGTCACTTACGTCGTCAAGATTCTCGGGGAAAAAGTTAAAATGAGAATGCAAGAAATGCATTTTGAGGGACATATTTACACCTGTTGGAATACATAAAGCGAAAAATAAGTTGGAAGAATACATACATATGTGTTATATATGTACATAAATATTATATATTTCTAACCAATTTTTTCATAATTTTTTAACAAATCATTAATCATAGTTTCATATTGGATCCAAGGAAATTTGAAACTACAAGCTTAAACGACCTCCATGCTGCAATTTCATCCGACGTCAAATATGATTCGAAATTCACATCTTTTCGTATTTTAGGCCCATCAAAAACTCCTTCTTCGATTTTTTGAAAAGAAAGACTTTTAAATAAACTTTTTAAATATGAGAGTGATTTGCCATCTTTCCTTAAGGCTTTTACAAAGTTTTTAAAGAGCCCCAGCTTAATATGCAGTGGTGGCAAAATATCGGCTATCCCAAAGGCTATCTTTTGAATCGCAACAAATTTTCCAGTCACGTTCATATTTTATGTATTTTATCAATTTAGCCATTGTTTCGTATGATTCCTTAATGTTGACAGCATGAGCAATGGGAATCGACGGTTTCTGATTTCCGTTGTGTAAAAGTACAGCTTCCAAACTTTCTTTACTGCTGTCAACAAGTAACCGCCATTCCTTTGAATTGTATGTTTGATTAAGTTCCTCGAACAACCCGGGAATGTCCTTGCAAAAGCATCTGTTATCCACAGTTGTATAAAATTGTTTGTAAGGTATATCACGGACTCTATAATATGATATGTTATGATACATCTGGGGCAAAAATATTGTACTATTTCATACGAGATGCCAGTAGTTCTGCCTTATCTTTGGTCATTTCCAAATCTCTCACTAGATCATTGAGTTGAAACTGTGTTAAAAGCGATGACTTCTGACTCAAACTTGAAACGCTCAGAGTTAAGTACTCCGTTGAACTTGCTGATGTTGCAGTACGTAGGCTGTTAGCTATACTTGGACACTTGGGAATTGGTATTGTTTCCGAATGTGCAACTGGCAAAGTGGCAGATTTTACTTTAGCGTAATTCCAGCGAATGCTCCTTCCTACTCCAATCTGTTTACTTAGACAAAAATAGCAGTCCGTATCATGAATAAACGGTTGTCTCCAAATCATTGGCATTCCAAATTGCACGTGATGTCTAAAATTAAAACGTTTTATTCCACAAAACATTGTAATACATTAATTGTAATGTACGTACCGCATGTTCCACTACTCCATCGAGTAAGATTTACATGGCACGAATTACACAAAATACTAGGTGTCCACGGTTCGTTCAAATTTTCAACTCGTATACCAAAATATTGCACGTATATTTCTTCTATTATTTTACTAAACTCACATCGATTTTTTTAATTACATATTTTCCGCAGATGTAGCAGAAATTGTACACATTGAAAAGTTATTATCCTTTTACTCATACTTCGAAATATAACTTTATAATAATTTTCAGAAAATAGACTTATTTCTTTAAGGCGCTGAATTACACTAATCTATTAATAAGAAATTTCATTCATGAATTCCGGGTTTAAGGTGCATAAGTTGCAGTACCTGTAGCTGGCATATAGTTTCCCAGCAAAAAAAAGAGCATCCAAAGAAGCAATAAAAAGTTGTTCTAATTTGGATTTTCACCAATGAATTTAACAAGGAGTTGTCGCGCCGGGGAAGTACTTCTATGTCACCACTTTTGCACAACTCCTTCTAAAGCACTGTAAGATTTGCTTTTTTGGTGTTATATTTATTTGATGAATGTATGTCGTTCTTATTAACATCTTTGGGTCCAGAGATCTCTTATTTTAAAGGAATACAAATATTGACATAGGGAAGGGAACGTATAAATAATATACTATTGGCCAAAGAGATCAACGATAGTATATATGTACACGGAGAAAAAAAAAGGAAGCATAATATGTTTGGGATCAAAATTTAAATAAACAAGTAAAAAAGTTTCAGTCGGGTAAACCGACTAAGGTATACCCTCACTTTGTGAGTAATGTAATATTGAATATTACACAAATTATTCTGTCAATTTTTGTGGGAGGTACCAGAAGGGGTTTAAGAAATACACCTATATTTCGCTGATACTTTAAATACATTGCACTGTGCCGAATTGTAACCGTTTATATGGACTGGTATATTAACGTAGAGATATTAAATTGTGGTATAATTTGGCCATTTTGTGTGGGAGGTACAAAAAGGGGCGTGGTGATAACGCTCATTTTTCACTGGACTATAGGCATTATAAAAGCATTACACTGTACACAATTTCAAGTAATTCTATACACTGATATTAATGTTATAAACTGTTAACTTTTGGTGCAAAATGGTACCTTTGTGGGAGAGGTACCAAAAGGGGCGTGACAATAACGCTAATTTTTCAATGGACTGTAGGCACTATAAAAGCATTACACTGTACAAAATTTCAAGTATTTCTAAACACTGTTATTAATGTTATAAGCTTTTAACTTTTAGTGCAAAATGGCGCATTTGTGTGGGAGGTACCAAAAGGGGCGTGGCAATTTCGCCCATTTTCCTCGAGTTGATAGCGACTAACAAACTAATACTATGTGTGGAATTTCAGAAGATTCGAATACGTATAATATCAGTTATTAAAGAATCAATATTTCACAACATTTGAACCCTTTGTGGGGGAGGTACCAGAAGGAGTGGACCAATATGGCCCATCTTCGAACTTAGCCGGAGATGGAAAAAAATATTACCATATACGAAATTTGAAGTCAATCGGTTACTCCTTTCGAGAGTTATCGTGCGCACCAGCCAGCAGACAGACAGACAGGCAGACAGACAGACAGACAGACAGACGGACGGACATTGCTCATTCGACTTAAAATGACCCAAAACGGATTTCCGCCGAACATACTTGGGGTCTTAGGTCACTCCTTCGATGTGTTACACTTTTTTCCGTAGCAAATGATATATACCCTCGTCACACTAAAGTGAGGGTATAAATATACTTTGGTGCAAATATTTTATATCTAAATACCGGAAAAAAAGTTTGAATATCTCTCTTATCTCTCTTATCAATGTTATTTTTTTCGGAGTTTTGGTGCAAGTTATCTTTAAAAACGGGGAAATATTTAAATCGACTACAGAATTTGTTTTCCTACCAAAGGGAAAAAGTAATTTTTCCCAAATATAATATGTTTCCAGAAAATATTCTACAGAAGCGATTTTTTTTCTTAGTGTATGTTTAGGACATTTGAAGATGTTTATAATCTGTATGGCTGATGAAAAGGCTCTTGAAAAGTGTGACCGAATGACCCCATAGTGTTACTTCTAGTAACATTTTCGCAAATGATCGTCATTCTCACTAGTAAAAAGGTATTTTTATTGTACACTGTAATACATAGCACTTTTGTACGTCGCTATGTATTTTCCGTAGCCCCGGTTCAGAGAGTAGTAAAGTACCACAGTGTGGTACAGTAAGTATGGTATGGTATATTTAATTACCATAATTTCTTTTAAAATTATTTAATTATAACCTCACCACACTGTGGTACAATTTATTATAATTTTATGCATTTGTTTCTAACACCCAAAATGAGAAGAGATATAAGAACCATCGTTTATTATACCGATCGACTTAGAATCACTTTCTGAACCGATTTAGCTATGCCAGTCTGTGCATGCATTCTTGAAATCAATGTGCAAGTCACAAATATAGTCCGATCTCAAAGAAATTTTGCACATATCTTTATTTTGGGACAAGACAATTCGTATTGAAATTGAAAGACAATCCGTATTTAGATATATGGCCTGTTTCTGTAACTTATTTTCTTTCGTCTACGGCGAACGATCAAAAATCTCTCAACTATTTGAATATCAGTTTAGAACCAGATATCTTAATATATATGAATGTACCTTCGATTTAGCTTATACCCTCTATAGAAAATATCATTTCCTTTCGATATTCATGAATTTTAGTATCTTATTTTAACAGTTAATATCTGTGTGAACAATATTGGTTACAAATTTACCCCATATAGAATTGTGCATCTAAAATAGCTGTCAAACACGATTGGCAAAAGCAAAACAGCAACAAGAGAATAACTTCAAATGTTAAATAGATGAATACCTACAGTACGTTCTGTTTAATACAATGTGGGTTACGCCTTTTGTGCTTTATCAAAAACGATCACTTGATGTTAAGTATTTTACATATATTTCATAGCCCTCATATATATGTTCCTTCCGATATGGACATTTATTACTTCAGAAGCTTTATTTTACATCCAATCGTTTTGAAATTATGCATTCATGGGTTAATAATTTATATTCCGAAATTACATTTTAGTTAGTTATTTAGAAGAACTTCATTAAATGCCGAAAAAAATTTCATACTTATGATTTGGAAGTACTTATAATGTTATTCTTTTGGAAGTACTTCTTTTTTTTTGCTGGGTTGCTTCGAACGTAAAAATCCCATATTTTCAAGACTGCCGCGTACTACTTTGTATTGCGTACATATAAGTTTACTACCTGTATATACGACTGGGATGTCCATTCCCCTAAAAGGCGTAACTGAATGGAAACCTCATAAATGAAAAACCACAAATATTGTTGAATGACCCTCTACCTGAGCGGATCTCATCCAATATAGCTCTCACAGTGCATATCATGTTTTATGGAGGATTACGAACGGCCATAAAACCTCGTCCTCTCTATAATTTTATAATGTCTGACATTAATCCTCATAAAATAAAATGCAAGTGCAATGTCGCTTTTATGTCTCTCTCACATATGGCAAGATTTTTTTGAATTTCCCTAACATTTATAAAATCGCTCATAGACAGTGGTTTCTTCGTTAGCATGCTGGCTTTTTAAAAGTGATAAAATAATTTTTTCGATTTTTTTTCTATTTTTTATGTTTTTTTTTGTACCAGGAAAAAGTGTTTTTTAAAAAAAAATCATTTTTTTCTCATATTTTTGACGACTGTTACTAAAACACAGATTATACGTGAAAGCGATATTTGCAGCATATGTAAATACTGAATGTACTTTCCATGAAAGCTGGAATTAAAAAAAAATTACCATAAAATTTTCTTTTAATATTTAATAGTCAGGAACCTGCCTAAACTCGAAACGCAGCAACGACTTGCTGTCGTTATCGAGACCGGAGGTTTCACTTACAGTGTCTCTCATGACAGGTCACTGCCTTATTGACCGTACGCAGAGATGTTGAAGGTCTTGCGAAATTAATGTTGCGATAATTGCGGAAACGAAGGGAAGAATGAAACAATAGAATATCTTTTGTGCCCTACTAACTCTAAAAGCAGACTGGTCTATGCGATATTAACTATTAACTTTTGAGATTTGCAAAGCAGTCAAATTAATTTCACTGTAGGGGCTAGGCACGCCTTATGTTTTTCCTTGCGTCCGTTTGGTAGCACATTGAACTAGATAGTCAAAGTGAACCTGTAATTAAGACTGACACGTTTAACGTAAACCTATCCTAACTTCATAAATTTGTTGAAAAAATTATCTGAATGTTGTCTTCATTAAACAATTTAAAGTTTTAATGATAAATATTTTGTTGATTTGTCACTAAATAGACAGGTAGGATAGAATTTTTTCTTATTTTTTATTTTGTGACTATGACAATTTCTTTCTACTTTCATATACATTTCATCCGCGTGTTACATACGGTTAACCAGAATTACCAAACGATGCATAATTCTAAGAAAAGCAAAAAGTTTATTCACTTGCGTTCTCTGTCTCATATTTGGAAATGTCATAAAGTTATAAGACATTTAATAAGAAATAAATAAAATGAGCATCGGCATTGTCACCAAATTCACATACAGTAGTTGGCAAAAAAATAGCACTATTTAAAATATATATAAAGACGATTAAATGAACATACTTTTTTTTTTCCAATTCATGACATTTATTATTGAATCTTTCATTATTAAGCAATGAAAATGACAATAAGTGAACAAATCTTAACCCAGTATACTATTCTCTGCGTTATTGCCAATGCGAATAAACCATTGAGACTTTAAACGATTTTTTACTTTAACAAAAGATTAACATTTCAAATTTAAGAACTCATAATTTCATTTTTGTTTAGATTTTATTTAAAATCAAGTATCAGCGTATCTCTCCTTCTAAGACGTGTATGACCTTCAAAATTCAGTAGTTATCGAGACAGGATGTTTGGATGATTTAATAGTTTGCCCGCATAACACCGACAATATTTTTCAATTTCCTCTTCTACTGTTGGCATGTTGAGGTCCTTATAGATGTTAGCGTTTCTTATACACCAAGGTGGACCTGTGAGTAAACATTAGAAGTGCACGCTGTAGCCCAGAGCTGGATATCATATGCATAAATGCGCTTTAATACCGATATTTTATTTGAGTTACTATGAAGTCTATGTGATGCGACCACGTCAAACGACGATCTAAATGGATTGCAAGATATTTTACATGATCCTTTTGAGGAAACAGTGAACTGAAAATAGAAATTGGAGGGCATGTATCGCTTCGTAGGGTAAAAGTACCATGAGTACATTTTAAGGTTTGTGAGTGCAGAAGGTCGCATTTTTATTGTTCCTGTTCTATAGACTGATAGAAAAACCGTTCGTCACCATGACGAACCAGTTTCGTCAATATATCTTCGTACTGGAGACGAAAAGTTTCGTACATGTACGTCAATAGAACGAACACGATCATCAAGTCATGTTTTTGGTGATTTCGAAATTCGTCGAGAGAACGATAAGGTTTCATTCCCACGACGAAAAGATTTATTTGGCCATTTTGCTGAAAATATGATCTGCTTCGTTTGATCAAATTATAGTTTCTGCTTAAATGTACTGTTCTATATGCGTTCTGATTACCTTAGTTAAATAATTTGTTGTAAAAGATCAATTTAAAAAATCTAATAATTAATGACGAACACCGTTCGTCAATAAGATTATCCATTCATCATGAGAACATTCGACTTATTCGCCCTTTACGGCAACGTCAACTCCTACAGCAAAACAAAGTAAGACATGCAACGTTGTTATGTTCGTCCACGTGTGTGTTCCACGCAGCACCGATTGGTTCAAACAAACCGCACTGGCACGGCGTAACTGATGTTTGTTTAACAAAACATCAAACACATGCATACTCGTACATGCAGCTCGACAAGCTGTGTAAGTGTGAAACATTTGTGCTAGTGGTCTGTTGGCAAATACATTACTTGATGTGATTATTTTTGATTTAAAATAGCAGAAGTAATGAATACTTCTCGTTTGTTTGATTTCAGCCTTACCTGATAAGAACTGCGTCTCGAAACGAATATTCACAACTGAACCTAGCAATGCAGTCAAATAATCTTATTTTCCATACCATTTTAAATGGTTTAAAACTAGAAGAACATTTATTGGAATTTTTAAAATTTAAAAAGTCGTGGGCATGAATTTGTCTTGGTGATTAATGGGATTCGTCGTGATAATGAATGGGATTCGTCGTGATGATGAATGGAATTCGTCGTGGTGACGAATGGGATTCGTCGTGGTGACGAATGGAATTCGTCGTGGTGATGAATGGAGTTCAGCATGGTGATGAAAAGAGTTCGTCATGGTGATGAATGCTATTCTTCGTGATGATGAATGGGGTTCGTCATGATGATGAATGGGGTTCGTCGTGGTGATGAATGGATCATCCTGAGGACGAAAGTTTTTGGAAACAGAAATTCGTCATGGAGACGAACAAATTCATCAAGACGATTATTCCGTACGTTAGCTGACTTTTGACGAAAAAATAATCGTGATGATGTACAAATCCATCGTCATGCCTTTTCTATCAGTGTATAGTATATGACTCTTTCGAAAACCAAATTGATGGTATCGACAGTAGGTTGATAGAATTTAACTTGAGTTGTATCTTTTCCTGGTTTCGGTATCATCACGATTTCTGACCTCTTCCAGATAGGGGGAAGTAACCTACATTTAGATTGGCATTGAATAAAAATAACACAATTTTCAAGGCTGAAAACGGAAGCTATTTTATCATTTTGCTGTTATACCTTCTACTCCTGGCGATTTCTTTAATTTTAGATCTTTCACAGATTTTTCAACGTACTTTATACTAAGCTTGATTGGGCAAGGAATTATTATCCCGGGTTTGTACATTGGGCGAGGAATTTAATCATTTATTCCGAATGGATAGATTGGGTGAGGAATTGTCTCATCTAACACGGGCGGATAGATTGGGCGATGAATTATTTCGTGTATCACGGGCGGATATATTGGGCGAGGAATTATATTATCTATCACGTGCCGATAGATTGGCGAGGAATTATTTCATCTGACACAGGCGGATATATTTCATATGAGCCACTGTTGGGTGTAAAAACGGACTCGAGGTAGTTTGCGAATGCATTTACATTCTCTCTGCGATTTTTGTCCGTTTCCCATTTTCATGGCGAATTGGGGATTTATGCGCAACAGGGCCTCGCATATTTTTTGTGGCCTTCCAGAGACTATAATCTGTTTTCTGGGTTGGATACGGAGATTGCAAATATTTTTTTATATCACTTTCCTCAGCTGATTTTAGGGCTGATTTCAATCTCTTCGGGCAATCTTTTAGTCTTTTTCTCAGTCCTGGGGAGCGATATTGTTGCCACTCTCTTCTAACGCCTATTTTTTCATTTATTAACGCTTGGATGCTTGTTGGGTTATTTCAGTAATCCCTTTTAAAATGCGCTTTTTCGAGCAGCCACTTTAACAGCACGATTTACAACTTCAGTGAATAGATTTACCCCGGCTTCAATTTCATCCGTTGTTCGTAACGATGTACCATCGGATAGGTGTGTGTTATTCAGGCGGAGATACTGGCCATAAAGGAAGCATGCAATGTGCTACAGCAAAATCATACAACAGACCGAATAGGAATATTTATAGTCAAGCGGCTCTCTTTGCTTTAAAAAACAACATCGCCACATCAAAACTTGTTAAAGACTGTAAGGAAGAACTTGCTCAGCTTGGTCGTGTAGCAAGAGTAGTTCTCACCTGGATCCCAGGTGATAGGGGACTTGAGGGGAATGAAACGGCAGACGAATTAACAACCACCAGATGGCGTCAGTCGCAACGCCTCTGGGAGCCTTTAAAAAGGATACCTTCAATTACTACTTGAACCAAGCAAAGACCAGGTAGGATAAGACTGAAGCATGTCGAATATCCAAAAGCACCTGACCACGATACAACACTCAACGAACAAAGTTTCTGACCAGCCAAAATCAAAGGAACTTATCACGACTAGTCACTGGCCAATTGGAGATCATGAAAAGCGGTTAAAACTTCAATACAAGGACCATTGTCGCAGCTGCGAAAACGAGGAGTCAGTCGAACACCCAGCACTAATGCAGTGCAGACTTAAAGCTTTAGGTCGACAGTTCCTTCATAACCTAGCCGAGGCGTCAGATATAGGTCTGGGAGACCCTGTCACGTACCTCAACCTATCAGGCTGGATATAAAGACACAAGAGTATAGCAGAAACTACGCGAGTGAGGTGGTTATCAAAACGGTGTCTTAATATACTAATTAAGGCTAGGGAACGGTTCTTAGCCACCACGTTAACCAACCAGGTGTGAACTAACGATTTTTTTACCCTCACTTTAGTGATACGAGGGTATATATCATTTGCTACGGCCCAAAATTGTAACACATCGAAGGTGTGACCTAAGACCGTAAGTATGTTTGGCGGATTTCCGTTTTGGGTGATTCAAAATCGAATGAGCAATTTCCGTCTCTCTCTTTGTCTGTCTGCTGGCTGGTACACACGATAACTCTCGAAAGGTGTAAGCACTTGAGTTCAAATTTAGTGTGTGGTAATATTTTTTCTATCTCCTGCTTCGTTCGAAGATGGGCCATATGGGTCCACTCCTTCTAGTACCTCCCCCAAAAAGTGTTAATATTTAGTGAATTATTGAATATTAATAACTTCTATACTACTAATTTGAATCTTTTGAAATTCTACATATAGTATAAATTTATTAGTCACTATCACCTCGAGAAAAATGGGCGAAGTTGCCACACCCCTTTTGGTACCTCCCACACAAATGGACCATTTTGCACCAACAGTTAACTACTTATAGCTTTAATATAACTTCATGCAAACACCTGAACATTTTTACAGTGTAATACTTTTATAGTACCTAGAGTCCAGTGAGAAGTTGGCGCAATTGGCACGCCCCTTTTGGTACCTTCCACACAAATGTATTATTTCGTACCAAAAGTTAACAACTTATAACTTGAATACCTGTGCCTACAAAGACTTGAAATTGTGTAAAGTATAATGGTTTTATAGTAGTACTTACAATCCAGAAAAAAATTGGCGTTATTACCACGACTCTTTTGGTGCCTCCCACACAAAGGTACCATTTTGTTCCCAAAGTTTACAGCTTTTATCTTTAATACCTACAAATACTTAAAATTGTGTACAGTGTTATGTTTTTATAGTAACTACGACAAATGGGAGTCTGCACAGTGTATAGCTTTTAAAATTCCTACAGTCCTGTTAAAAATGGAAGTTATAGCCACACCCGTTTTAGTACCACCCATACCAAAAGTGCCAAGACGTACCAAAATTTAATAGCTCATAATATAAGTACATATACAAGAGCATATTTAAATTGCTCACAAAGTGAATGTATACCTTAGTCGGTTCACCCGACTGAAATTTCTTACTTGTTTATGTTTCAACCACTTGGTATTCTTATTGGGAAAATTGTCAAACCCATTTTCATGATTGTTGTAAAGCAGTGTCAAAATGGTAGGCGGATGTTCCGATGATAGCTTTGTGCATTTGTTTGTAACACCCAAAAGGAGAAGAAATAGACCCATCGTTTATTATACCGATCGACTTAGAATCACTTTCTGAGTTGATTTAGCTATGTCCGTCTGTCTGTCTGTCCGTCTGTGCATGTATTCTTGTAATCACAGTACAGGTCGCAATTATGGTCCGATCTCGACGAAACTTTACACATATCTTTTTTTTTGGCCCAAGGACGACCCCTATTGAATTTGGTTAAAATCGGTTCAGATTTAGATATAGCCCCCATATATATGTTAGCCCCGATTTGACATGTAAGCGCTGTAAAAACTTTATTTTATGTCCGATCAGTATGAAATTCGGCAGAAATAGGTTTCTTATTATATGAATAAACACTGTTAAATTTGGAAGAAATGGGTTCAGATTTAGATATAGCCCCCATATATACGTAACCCCCGATTTGACATGTAAGCGCTGTAAAAATGTTATTTTATATCCGATCAGTGCGAAATTCGGCAAAGAGAGGTTTCTTATTACATGAAGGAACACTGCTAAATTCGGAGAAAATCGGTTCAGATTTAGATATAGCCCCCATATATAAGTTACCCCCGATTTGACATGTAAGCGCTGTAAAAACTGTATTTTATATCCGATCAGTGCGAAATTCGGCAGAAAGAGGTTTCTTATTACATGAAGGAATACTGCCAAATTCGGAGAAAATCGGTTCGGATTTAGATATAGCCCCCATATATATGTTACCCCCGATTTCACATGTAAGCGCTGTAAAAACTGTATTTTACATCCGATCAGTATGAAACTCGTCAGAAAGAGGTTTCCTATTATATGAATGAACACTTTTAAATTTGGAAGAAATCGGTTCAGATTTAGATATAGCCCCCATATATACGTTACCCCCGATTTGAGATGTGAGCGCTGTAAACACGTTATTTTATATCTGATCAGTGCGAAAGTCTGCAAAAAGAGGTTTCTTTCTACATGAAGGAATACTGCCAAATTCGGAGAAAATCGGTTTAGATTTAGATATAGATCCCATATATATGTTACCCCACGATTTGACCTGTAAGCGCTGTAAAAACTGTATTTTATATCCGATCTGTGCGAAATTCGGCAGAAAGAGGTTTTTTATTACATGAAGGAATACTGCCAAATTCGGAGAAAATCGGTTTAGATTTAGATATAGATCCCATATATATGTTACCCCCGATTTGACATGTAAGCGCTGTAGAGACTGTATTTTATATCCGATCAGTACGAAATTCGACAGAAGGAGGTCTTTTTACATGAATGAGTAATCAGGGAAGATCGGTTCAGATTTATATTAAGGCTCCATATATATGTATGTTCCTCCTGATTTGGTATCAAACCACTATAGAAGTTGTATTTTACCTCCGATCATTAAAATTTTCCAGAAAGATGTTTCTCAATTTAGGAACGAATATTGCTTAATTTAGCGATTATCGTTTCAGAATTAGATAATATGTTTCTACCCATTTACCAATTATTCCAAATCGCATTGTTGGGGGGGCGTAGGGTATTATATAGTCGGCCCCGCCCGACATTCTGCCTTTCCTTACTCGTTTTATTATAGCGAAATCAATAAGGTCTGGCGTTTTATTCGAAGCTAAATCTAGTTTAGCAGATGTTATGGACTTTTGTAGTTGTCTACCTTTTGGAGTAGTTAGGCGAGAGCCCCAAAATGTGTGCTTGGCATTATAGTCACCTGCTACAAAGAACTTTGTGCCAAGAGTGGAGAAGAGCAGCATGAATTGGTATTTGTTAGTATTGTGCCTGGGGGGACTATATATCGCCAGATTTGTGCCTGTGGTAGCGATATGTATATGCTCTGTCCTATGTTCGGGCATAGGATAATGTTTAATTTTATTTTAGACAATAAGAGCTGTACCACCACAGACTCTCCCATTTGGGTGTTTAGTATCGTAGGTGGAATAACAACTTATCCTAAAACAATTTCTTGTTGAAAAATGTGTCTCAAGGTAAGTGCAGACGATTTGCAGATCGGACAACATTGCCAGAAAAATGGCGGAAAAATGCAACCGTGTGAAAATACAATTTTTGTTTTGCAACGTTAGCAGAAAAGTCATTGCGAGATCATTTGCTGATTGTTATATGTGCGAAGTTTATGCATGTGACAACGGCGCCATTGCCAGAAAATCATTTTATTTGCAACACTGTCTATAATGTATTTTTATTGGCAATCCTGCATATAAATATTTACAAAATATATTGTAAATATATGAAATTGTAATGTTTTCTTGCAATCGTCTGAACTGTCAATTCACCTTTGCCTAACAATCTGACATTGCCCGTATATTTGCAGCACTTTAACAGGGTTGATAACGTTTGCCGATCTGGCAATCGTCTATACTCAGCTTCAGAGACCAATAAAATATCTATGTGCAAATGCATGAAATCGTATTTGCCAAACTATAATGTACCTAAGTAAGCTTTTCGTTAAGTTCTCTCAGTTCTCATTTGCTTAAGCAGGGTGCGACACTTAACGCACATTCCGTACGGAATTGCTTATACATATTATAGTTGGGCCTTAAGTTGACTCAGGCCGTTAGCATTCCAATAACAAATTCTCAGTGGATTTATTTTTGATATAATACGAATTGCACAGAAACTATATGTATATATTATGCGACAGAGTCTCTACAAGTGTGGCGTTAAAAATAAACTGTCTATCAATGTGCAGTTTCAAGAATTACGGTCACATGAATTTATGGCACTGTAGCGTAATGATAGCTGACCGAGTGGAATGTACTCCTTGGAGAAATACTTTGCCACTATGACACCTGCAGAGAATGCCAGGAGATGGATTCCATTTGTCCATCTCCACTTCTATACAGATGATTCGAAGCGTGATAAGAATGTTGGCTTCGGTTTAAACGGTAAAGATGCTTGCAATGTCCATCAAACTACCGAAGTAATGGCAATAAGGGTAGTCGTCAAGTGGCTGAGTCGCAACATAGTGACCAACACTGGCGACGTCATTTACTCCGACAACCACGCTGCCATCAGTTCTCTCGAGGCCACATCCCTAAATTCACAAACAGTCCTCGACTGCCACAGATCTCTTAACGAAATGGCTGAGCAGTTTAACATATACCTCATATGTAGACCTCGGATTATGTGCAATTGCATATTTTTTTGCAGATTTATAGAAAAAATCTGATTGGACCAAAATTCGTTTCAAAGAAAAAGGATAGGATAGGATTTGCATATTTGTGATATGGAAAATATGCAAAAAATATGCAAAATATGCAAAAAATATGCAAAAAATATGCAAAAAATATGCAAAAATATGCAAAAACCAGTAAGGAAAGGCTAAAGTCGGGCGGTGCCGACTATATAATACCCTACACCACTCTCGTAATATTCAATAACTCTGATATATAAATTTTGTAATTCATGTATAAATTGTTTACATAAATTTACTTTTGGGACATTTTATACTTAAATAATACCCTGTACCACAGTGTGGTGTAGGGTATAAAAACGATTGGATCTAAAGAGCCAAATCGGATGAAACATATATATGGGAGCTATAGCTAAATCTTAACCGATTTTCTTCAAATTCGGCAATGTTGGTTCATGGATCAAGAAACTCTACCATTCTAAATTTCAACACGATTGGATGTAAAGTACAGCTTTTATGGGGCTAAAGGGCCAAATCGGACGAAACATATATATGGGAGCTATAGCTAAATCTTAGCCGATTTTCTTCAAATTTGGTAATGTTGGTTCATGGATCAAGAAACTCTACCATTCTAAATTTCAAAACGATCGGATGTAAAATACAGCTTCTATAGGACTAAAGGACCAAATCGGACGAAAGATATATATGGGAGCTATACCTAAATCTGCACCGATTTTCTTCAAATTCAGCAATGTTGGTCCATGGATCAAGAAACTCTACCATTCTAAATTTCAAAACGATCGGATGTAAAATACAGCTTCTATAGGACTAAAGGGCCAAATCGGACGAAACATATATATGGGAGCTATAGCTAAATCTTAACCGATTTTCTTCAAATTCGGCAATGTTGGTTCATGGATCAAGAAACTCTACCATTCTAAATTTCAAAACGATCGGATGTAAAATACAGCTTCTATAGGACTAAAGGGCCAAATCGGACGAAAGATATATATGGGAGCTATATCTAAATCTGAACCGATTTCAACCAAATTCAATAGCGATCTTAACAGCCGCGAAATACTCTAAACTGCAAAATTTCAGAACGATCGGAGTGAAATTGCGACTTGTAGTCGACGAACAACTTTACATGGACAGACGGACGGACGGACAGACATCGTTAAATCGACTCAGCTAGTGATTCTGAGTCGATCGGTATACTTTAAGGTGGGTCTAGCTGTGTTATTTTAAGGTGTTACAAACATCTGCCGTAAAACAAACTTATAATACCCTGTACCACAGTGTGGTGTAGGGTATAAATACGCAAAATTTTTTGCGATATATGAATCAAAAATGCGTAATTTTAGAAGGATATGTCAATACTATTTACAAAATCATGACACAAAAATTTATGATTTCAAAAGGGCCAAAATATATGGAAAGTATGGGGTGATTCCAAAGGAAACCGACCCACTCTGAATATTTAGATTTGGATGAAATTAGATTTGGATGAAATTTTGCACGCGTATACTACAATACAATACGGAATTATGACCAATTTCAAAGCAGTTTAGATATTATAGGGTGCCAAATTGGTCATCTAAACATTTTTTTTCAAATTAAGCTATTTTGAAGTCGATATAACTATAATATTGGACTCTTTATACTATAAAAGGTCTGTGAATCATGGAGGCGGCAATGACATGATACACTGAAAAAAAATTTGTCATAAAATTAAAGAAATGCTCCAAAGACGTCATTAGTTTTTAAAATAAGTACATTTTGTACTTAAAATATAGATAATTTCAATAATATTAAGTAATTTACTTAATTTTAAGTACAAAATGTACTTATTATGAAGACTAAGGACGTCTTTGGAGCATTTCTTTAATTTTATGACAAATTTTTTTCCAGTGTATGCTGATGCATTTCCGGTAACGTGGTTGGACCCCTCTATACAATGAACGGAATAATGAACAGGTTTATGTACTGCAAAATCTTGGAGAATTCCATGCTTCTCTATGCTGAGTGGAATGTTGCTATATTACGGTAATTTCAACACGACAACCACCCGAATAACACCGCGAAATGATTCAATGATTGAGTTAGAAAGGACAGGACATTTGGAGTGGCCAGCTCGACCGTAGACTTGAATCCCATTGAAAATAACTGGGAAATTCTCAACAAAGAGATAAATCGAGAAAGCGTAGGTGGAGATAATAATAAGCTATTTCAGGCTATTGCACATGCTTAGAACTCCATAGATACAAAGATAACAAGAAATCTTATAAATTCATTGATAGTTTTCAGATTTTGGCGATTGAACAGAAGTATGATGTTAGTTCAAGTTGTATTGTCCGATACTGTAAGTGTCATTTGAAATATTTTAACACCCTTTCTAAGAATTATAAATTAAGTTACGAATTTTTGTGTATTAAGGACATCAAAAGGACGAAAATGTCATTAATCCTGGATTATACTGAAAAGTGCTAACGATAACCCTGGAAAGGAGTGACCGAATGACTTAACATTTCGTACGTGGTAATATTTTATTCAAACCCAGTTTATGTTTGATGGACAACAATATTGGTCTACTCTTTGTGGTACCTTCCCCACAAATGGTTAACATTTTTGGGCATGGTAAAACTCTTACGCGTATATATACTTCTATACTACTCATGAGAAATCTGTAAAATGTCATACATAGTAATCATTTTACCGTCTCTATAAGCTGGTAGTCTGGAGATTGGTAATCGCATATACTGGGTGGTCTCCAGTTACTTTCCTTATGAAGCTGCAATACCGACAGCTCTCTTCAGGGAAGTAGTAGAAGAAGCAACGTCTGACTAGCTCGAGCTGATTATTGGCGCAGACACGAACGCTCATCATACTATCTGGGGTAGTACGAATATAAACAATATGGGTGATTCGCTTCTTTACTTTATTCTAACTACCAAACTAACTATTTGTAACATTGGCAATAAACCGACCTTTACAATTAAAGACAGACAAGAAGTACTAGACGTAACGTTTGCTAGTAACCGGGTGTCAGACAAAATTATTATTTCATTAGGCAAAGCCTGGATACAAAACTCATGTCGGGGAACCAACATGCTTACAATAAGGGAAAGTCTACAGAATCAGCCCTGCACGAACTTGTGAGCACTATCGAACCGTTTCTTGACATAGAAGGGGCTTTTAACAACATACACCCAGATGCGGTAATCGCGGCATTGTCACATCTAAAGGTGAACTCTAGCTTGATTAGGCTAATTCAAAGACTACTCAACAGAAGACGCATAACAGCATTTCTTGGGTCCACAACTCTAACAAGGTTTGTAAGCAGATTGACCCCACAAAGAGGAGTACTGTCTCCACTAATTTGGAACCTAGCGGTGAATGAAATCCTGCTAGATCTAGAACGTTGTGGCTGCAAAGTCGTGGCATATGCGGACGACCTGGCAATCGCAGTGAGTGGCAAATTCGAAAACATCCTCCGAGATATTCTACAGGTGGCTCTGAACAAGTAAGGCTAGATGGGCCAGAAGCAGCGGTTTGGGTGTTAACCCAAACAAGACAGAATTGGTTCTCTTTACTAGGATGAATAATGTCCCTCATGTGGACCCTTCTCCTCGGATAAATGGAACAGATCTAGTCTTTTCTGAAAGTGCAAAATTTTTAGGAATAATTTTGGATAGGAAACTGTCATTCAGACGTACTGGAACGTAAAGAAGGCCAACATCGCTCTATATTCCTGCAGGAAGGCTGTAGGGACGCGGTGGGGCCTATCTCCTAAAATTGTCCATTGGATATATATAGCAGTGGTTCGTCCAATATTGTTATATGGCATTGTGGTATGGTGGACGGCAACTGACAAACTAACAATCACAAACCTGCTATCAAGGGTTCAGAGGACTACAGCGACTGAGTCTTTACAAGCCCTTCTCCAAATACTACCGATTAATGTTGTGGCGAGAGAAGTTGCAACCAAAGCGGCACTAAGATTAAAGTGCCTATCAATGTGGAGGTACAAGAACTATGGTCACATGAGGATATCAAAGTGTAGTGCTATGGTAACCGACAGAGTGGACTATATATCAACGGTGCGCACCTTTGAGAGGAACTACATCACTATGATACCAGCCAGGGATGAATGGGATGGCAGAATACCCGGAAATAGAAACCATCTCCACTTCTATACGGATGGTTCGAAGCTTGATGAAAAGGTTGGCTTCAGAGTACTCTGTGAAGAACTTAATTTGGATATAGCTCACATACTACCAGATACCTGCAGTGTCTATCTAGAAATATTGGCAATATGGGAAGTCGCCAAGTGGCTGAGTCGGAACATTGTAACCAACACTGGCGTTGTCATTTACTCGGACAGCCAGGCTGCCATCAATTCTCTGGAGGCCACATCCCTAAATTCACAAATAGCCTTCGACTGCCGCAGGTCTCTTAACGAAATGGCTCATATGGGTGCCTGGCATAGGGATATCCCGGGGAACTGCAAAGCCGATGAACTTGCTAGGAAAGGGACGACATTACAAATTCTCGAAGAACACGCAAAGAAAAAATTCGTTTCTGCGAATCGAAATATTAGACAACTACAATTCTCGTTTGCCGGAACTGAAATTTCGTTTGTTGTGACAGAAATTTATTTCGCGTAAGCAATTTTTTGTTCTGACCAAAAGAATTTCAGTCGTCGTAAACGAGAATTGTAGTTGTCTAATATTTCGTTTCTCAGAAACGAATTTTTTCTTTGCGTGCACGTGCAAGCTTTGGCTTAGGCAAGAGGCAATCAGGCAGTCCAACGAAAGATGGACACAAAGCGGCACCTGTAGGGTAGCTAGACAAACCTGAGAAGGTCAAAATATCTCCTTGCACTAGAAAGGAAAAGATTGTCTACGTTAGTATCAGTTCTGACGGGACACTGACTGATCGGCGAACACGCCAGAAGATTGAGTATTGACTCCAATGACTTCTGCAGCAGCTGTGGAGATGAGGAAGAAGTGGAGAGCATTGAGCACTTGCAATGTGACTGTCCCGCTTTGAGTAAACGACGACTGGACCTACTGGGGTCGGCCTTTCTTGGCAGCCTAACAGATCTTTCCAGTACCAATATTCGTGCTATCGATACATTTGTATATCAAACAGGTTGGTTTCGATGAAGGGCATTTTAGCCCGTGGTACCACTAGGGACCTATTTGAGCTGAAGAAAAAAATATATTAATGGGTCGGGCACGCGCTGCGAAAACCTCATGCTGACCCTATGTTCCTTATAGGAACCAAAAAGGAATCTACATATGGGTAGTTCTTTCTCAAGTGTCACAGGTCAAAAATTCGATCTTTCTCAAATTCTCAGAAAATGTTTCCCTAGTATGTGGGAGTAATGGCCCACACTATTAAAAAAATAAAATGAAAATTGGACCATTACATTTTAATCTGTAATGATTTTTTGAAGTCAATTTTAATGCTACAAAGTATACAAAGTATACAAATTTAAAAATAGAAAATATAATTTCCTGAAGCTTTTTTTCGCGTACTTTTAAAAAAAATACTAATTTTATATAAAAAAGTTTATTTCGGTCACTTTTCAGGGAAATTAAAAATATAAATTGAGATACCTCTGAATAGATTTATTTTTTTCCTTAAATTTTTTATAAAAAATGGTCCATATGTACTCTACCGATGGTGTAAATTTTGGAGTGGGGATGACTTTGGTTCAGAATTTACATTATAATAACTGAAAATCCATCAAATTACAAAGAAAAAATATTTGTATGTGTTCTCAGCTATATTTTTTTTTTCAAATATTTTCATTGTAATTTGGAGAAGATTTTCAGTTATTAATTGAACTTCCGAACCAAAGTTGTGCCCACTCCAAAATTTACGCCATCGGTAGAGTACATATTGACCATTTTTTATAAACAGTTTAAGGAAAAAATTAGATCGAATCTGAGATATCGCAATTTATATTTTTATTTCCGCGAAAAGTGACCGAAATAAACTGTTTCAGATAAAGTTACTATTTTATATGTAAAGTACATGGAAAAAGCTTTAAAAATGATATTTTCAATTTCTTATGCTTTGTAGCATTAAAATTAACTTCAAAAAATCATTACAGAGGAAAAAATCATTTTTTCTGAACTTTGATATATAATATTGTGGGTCATTGCTCCCACATGCTAGGGAAACATTCTCTGAGAATTTAAGAAAGACCTATAGCACTTGAGAAGAACTACCCATATACGTACGAAATTTTAGGTCATTCGGTCACTCCTTTACAGAGTTATCGTTAGCAGAATTCAGTCGAACTGACGGACGGACATTCATTAATTCATATTTTTTTTAACCAATGGAGACCAATGCTGAAATGTTTACATTTTTTTGGGAAACTATGTGGGTAACTTTGAAAAATATAACAAAAAAAAATTTAGGATACGCTCTTCATGATAATCAAGGTTTAAGGATATTTTAGTCCTTTTGAGTCCTTAATACACAAAAATGTGTAACTTAATTTATAATTCTTAGAGAGGATTTTAAAATATTTTAAATGGTACTTATGTATATCATTCAAATCTGATATTCCGTTCAAAAGTTATGTCGACTTCAAAGTAGCTAAATTTGTAAAAAAAAATTGTAGATAACCAACTTCGGCTCCCTATAAAATCTATACCAAACGGTATTGGTCTATTGGTCAAACGGTAAAAGGCTTTAATTCCGAATTGTCTTTTAATATACGCGTGCAAAATTGCATCCAAATCTACATATGTAAATATTCGAAGTGGTTCGGTTTCATACTTTTCATATATTTAGGCAATTTTTATACCCTACACCACACTGTGGTACAGGGTATTATAAGTTTGTTTCACGGCAGATATTTGTAACACCTGAAAATAACACAGCTAAACCCACCTTAAAGTATGCCGATCGACTCAGAATCACTAGCTGAGTCGATTGAACCATGTCTGTCCGTCCGTCTGTCTGTCCGTCTGTCTGTCTGTCCGTCTGTCCATCTTAAGTTGTTTGTCGACTACAGGTCGCAATTTCACTCCGATCGTTCTGATTTATATTTCAGAGTTATTCAATATTACGAGAGTGGTGTAGGGTATTATATTGTCGGCCCCGCCCGACTTTAGCCTTTCCTTACTGGTTAGTAATGGCGTTGTTTCTACTTGTGAAATCTCAAAGAATAAAAGCTTCAAAAGTGACAGCTACCGAAATACCGGGTGATTCAAAATTACACCTCTTGTTTTTGGATGATTTTTTAAATCAACCACTTTTGTGACACGATTTTTTAAATAGTATTGGCATATCCTTCTGATATTTTGCATTTTTGATTCGTATATCGCCAAATTTTTTGGAATATTTTGAAGAATTTTTGTATATTGTTCATTATTTTTGCATATTTTGTGCATATATTTTGCATATTTTTGATATGCACTCAAATTATTTAAATTTGAGTGATGAATCGTCTAAATACAAATGTTGGCTCAAATCGGATGAAAATTTAAAGATATGCAAAAATCCGAGGTCTACTCATATGGGTACCTGGGCATAGAGATATCCCGGGAACTGCAAAGCCGATGAACTTGCTAAGGGGGCGACATTACAAATTCTCGAAAAATTTTCAAATATTGGTACGCCACCACTATCCACATGCAAGCTTTGGCATAGGCAAGAGCCAGTCACGAAGTCCAATGAGAGACGGACTGAAATTGACACCTGTATGACAGCTAGACAAATCAGGACAAAATACGACCTAAACACCTGTATGACAGCTAGACAAATCAGGATAAAATAGTTCTGACGGTTGGGAATTGAGTCCAATGACTGCAGAAGCTTTGGATATGAGGAGGAAGTGGGGAGCATTGAGCACCTGCTTTGTTACTGTGTCGCATTGAGTAACCGACGTCTGGATATACTGGGTTCGGCGTCTCTAGAAAGCCTGACAGATCTTGCCAGTACCGAAGTATTATTGATAAGTTTGTGTATCAAACAGGTTGGTTAGGATAAGGGGCAACTGTAGAACCGTGGTGGCACTTGGCACCTCAATTGGTCTATGAGAAAAACAGTGGGTAAATATCCCCTTCTTCTTAAGCTGATAGCGGTGGAAAAACTAGCCTACCTTAACATGTATACATACAAATTTCCCTCTAAAGTAATTACTTCCTAATAGTTACGTTCACAATTGAATATGGGCATTAGGGCGGGTTGATTTGTATGGATGAAAAAAAAATAAAAATCGTATAGCAAAAACGTAATCTGCATTAAATTCTAAGAAAATTTTCCGAAGAAACCCTGGGTCTAAAATCAAACACTAATCCGCGCTTCTCGACTTTAAAATTTTTTTCCTCTTCTTTCGCTTAAATTATTTTCTTTTTATACCCTACACCACACTGTGGTACAGGGTATTATGACTTTGTGCATTTTTTTGTAACACCCAAAAGGAGAAGAGATAGACCCATTGTTTATTATACCGATCGACTTGTAATCACTTTCTGAGTCGATTTAGCTATGTCCGTCTGTCTGTCTGTAGACGTATTCTTGTAATCAAAGTACAGGTCGCAATTATGGTCCGATCTCAACGAAACTTTGCACATATCTTTTCTTAGGCCCAAGGACGATCCCTATTGAATTTGGTTAAAATCGGTTCAGATTTACATATAGCTCCCATATATATGTACCTCCGATTTGGCATATATGCACTGTATAAGCAACATTATGTAACCGATTTGTTCAAAAATTGACAGAGAGTAGTCTCGTTATACACTTAGATACAATACAAAATTTGGGGGAAATCGGTTCAGATTTATATATAGCCCCAATATATATGTTGCACCCGATTTGACATGTAAGCGCTGTAGAAACTGTATTTTATATCCAATCAGTACGAAATTCGGCAGAAAGAGGTTTCTTATTACATGAAGGAATACTGCCAAATTCGGAAAAAATCGGTTCAGATTTAGATATAGCCCCCATATATATGTTACCCCCGATTTGAAATTCAATAGCTGTAGAAACTGTATTTTATATCCGATCACAGCGAAATTCGGCAGAAAGAGGTTTCTTATTACACGAAGGAATACTGCCAAATTTGGAGAAAATCGGTTCAGATTTAGATATAGCCCCCATATATATGTTAGCACCGATTTGACATTCAAGCGCTGTAGAGACTGAATTTTATATCCGATCAGTACGAAATTCGACAGAAAGAGGTTTCTATTTTACATGAATGAGTATTCAGGGAAAATAGATTCAGATTTATATATAAGCTCTATATATATGTTCCTCCTGATTTGGTTACAAAGCGCTATAGAAGTTGTACTTTACTTCCGATCATTACAAAATTCTCCAGAAAGATGTTTCTCAATTTAGGAACGAATATTGCTTAATTTAGCGATTATCGGTTCAGAATTAGATATATCCGCATATATATGTTCTTACCCATTTACCAATTATTCCAAATTATTATCGCAATAACCCTTATCGCATTGTTAGGGAGGTGTAGGGTATTATATAGTAGGCCCCGCCCGACTTTCTGCCTTTCCTTACTGGTTTTGAAATATATTATGTTTTATTATACACTCACTTTAGTGATACAAGGGTATATAACATTTGCTACGGGCAAAAAGTGTAACATATCGAAGGAGTGACATAAGATTTTAAGTATGTTTGGCGGATATCCGGTTTAGGTCGTTTTAAGTCGAATGAGCAATGTCCGTCCGTCTGTCTGTCTGATAGCTGGTGCGCACGATAACTCTCGAAAGAAGTAACCAATTAACTTCAAATTTGGTATGTGGTAATATTTTTTTCTATCTCCGTCTAAGTTCGAAGATGGGCCATATTGGCCCACCCCTTCTAGTACCTCCCCCACAAAGTGTTAATATTAAGTGATTTATTGATTATTTAATATCTTCTATACTACTCATTTGAATCCTCTGAAATTCTACACATAATATTATATTATTAGTCACTATCACCTCAAGAAAAATGGGCGAAGTTACCTCACCCCTTGTGGTACCTTCCACACAAATGGACCATTTTGCTCCAAAAGTTAACAGCTTATAACTTGAATAGCTATGCACAAAAAGACTTGAAATTTTGTACAGTGTAATGGTTTCATAGTGCCTACAATCCAGTGAAAAATGGGCGAAGTTGCCACGTCCCTTTTGGTACCTCCCACACAAAACGGACAAATCATTTTATATTTTTTTTAATCATTTTTTATTTGGGTGAATATTATTTTAAATGAAAAAAATTTTGAGTGTAGAAAAGATATAAAGTGCAAAAGAACTACCTTACTAAACAATTTTATTCAGAAAATTCGATTTCTTTTTGGAAAAAGCTATTTTTCTAACATTTATTTATTTTTTTTTGACAAAGGCGGTCATATAAATTGTCAAGTCGAGAGGCGCGGATTAGTATTTTATTTTAGATACATGGTTTCTTCGGAGAAGTTTCTTAGAATTTTATGTAGTTTAAGTTTTTGCTATACGATTTAAAAAAAAAATCAACCCGCCCTAATGGGTATACTCATAATGTCACTCAGTTTGTAACACATAGACATTTGGGATCCCATTAATTGGAATCAGTCGCCACTTGGGACTGAAATAGAAAAATGTTCACCGAAATAAATTGTTGATATCCCGAATATACACGGTTCTAAAGTGAAATATGTAACATTTGCAGCGCTTATAATCAGCGCAACGCCTTTAATTTAATACATATCGCGACTCTATACAAACAAAAATATATATAGCCCAAAAAGTGCAATTTTTGGCACAAAATTGTTTTTAATATTTTTTCATTTTTATGGTACCAAATTACACCAGCACATGTTATGTACATCTCTTCGACAAACATTCTAGAAACTAGTATTGTCTTTGGATATTTGTTGCCCTATGTTCCTCTCACGAATAAATAACAAGAATATTCTTTGGATATTGGTATTTTATTCATGAATTTTTCTTTCAAAAATTACTAATATTTTGACGAAAACCATTTAGAAAAATATTTTTAATTACGAAACGTTTGTATCTCTCTTGGAAAACAGACTTCCAGCAACAGGACTACGAATATAAGTAGCTACAGCAAAGTAAAACAAAGTGATAGTATTTTGATAACCACTGTATCGACGTAAAAAAATTTGATTTCCTGTATGTGTGTGGATTCTGAAGAATTCCTGTCAAATGAGATAAGTCGGCATAAATGCCACCTCTGCCTCCAACAATAAATCAATAGCAATGACAATACCATATGGATTGATGAATTCTTCCAATCATCGCTGACAGATATCCGTACAAAAGTTTATCTTTGGCAAACAACCACCCGGATGTCTGACACACAAATAAACATTTTCCCCATGAACTGTTGTTCCGCAATAAAAATACACGGATATTTTCAGAAATACGTCAGTTCAATATTTTTGTGTTCGAACTTTATTAAGTGTGCTTAAATCTGTTGCAACAAGTCCAATCAGAGTTTTATTTGCCTGGGGCCAATTGAACGTCTTTGTCCTGCCGATGACAATATAATTTGTTCCTGCGTATGTATCAGAAGGGCATTTTCTTCATATCAAACATAAAGCAACAACTCTTAATTCGTAGAAGACACTTTTATTACAACAACTAATTGGAAACAGGGAATGGTTATGTTCCTGAGTCTGCTTTTTCAAAATGCAATGAATTGTAACTACAAATATTTGATGCTGACTTTGATATTTCAATTCAGAATCAATTTGCATCAGTTATAAAAACTACTTTAGGTTAGGTTGAAGAGAGGAGACGTTTAAACGTCTCATGTCCATGGACATACACTTAAGCCAGCGGTTCGGCCTGTTGTACGCTCCATATCTATGATCTTTTTATACCTCACGAGTTATAGACAAGTAAGAAAGTTCAGTCGAGCAAACCGACTAATGAATCCCCTCACCTTGAGTCTCAAAAAAAATATTGGTACATTTATTTATATGTTTGGTAAAAAATGGTCCATTTGTGTGAGAGGTACCAAAAGGGGCGTCCCAATAACGGTCACTTTTCTCTGGACTCTAGGTACTACAAAAAAATTACACTGTACAAAATTCAAGTACAGGGTTTTCCAACAAGAGGTGTTATTTTGAATCACCCGGTATTTCGGTAGCTGTCACTTTTGAAGCTCTTATTCTTTGACATTTGACAAGTAGAAACTACGCCATTCCTAAAAATGGAACGATACACGATTCAACAACGCATTGAAATTATTAAAATTCGAAAAATCGAAAATCATCGAAAAATCATCTTGGCTGCTGAGGCCCATATCCACCTCAGTGGAAACGTCAACAAGCAAAATTCTCGCATCTGGGGCTCGGAAAACCCAAGAGTTATTGTTGAGAACCCTTTCCATCCTCAACGTGTGACTGTTTGCTGCGGTTTATGGTCCGGTGGGGTCATTGGACCTAACTTTTTCGAAAATGAGGTTGGATCAACAGTTACGGTGAATGGATTGCGCTATCGAGAGATGATTAATGATATTTTATGGTCGGTTTTTGTATACGTGCCACACAAGCAACGAAACCATTGCCATGTTATCTCTCGAAGAGGTGGTCACAATTGGTCACCGAGATCTTGTGATTTAACACCTTGCGACTTCTTCCTTTGGGGCCACGTGAAACATAAGGTCTACGCCAACAGCCCAGCGTCGATTCCAGACCTCACAGATAGAATTCGTTAGGCTATCGAGGACATAGGGCAGCCACTTTGCGATTTAGTTATGGAAAATTTCATGAAAAGGATATGGTCTTGTAAGCGTGGTCGTGGTGGCCATTTGGCTGATGTTGTTTTTCATTATTAACGGCATACCTTCCTCTTTATTGTGAAATAAACATCCGTTCATTTATCTCAAAAAATTTAATTTTTCTTTGAATACCAAAATAACTCCTCTTGTTGGAAAACCCTTTATATATATGCACTGGTAATAAAGTTATAAGCTGTTAACTTTTGATGTAAAATGGCCATTTGTGTGGAAGGTACCAAACGGGGCGTGCCAGTTACGGCCACATCTCTTTAGACACTAGGTAGTATAAAAGCATTGCACTCTACGAAATTTCAAGAATTTTTATGCACTGGTATTAAAGTTAAAAGCTGTTAACTTTTGGTACAAAAAGGTCCATTTGTATGGGAGGTACCAAAAGGGGCGGGCCTATAACGCCCATTTTTCTCTGGACTCTAGGTACTATAAAAACATTACACTGTACACAATTTCAAGTATTTGTATAAACTGATATTAAAGCCATAGGCAGTTAACTTAATGTCAATTTTGTATTGTCCACACTGTATTGTAGGTACTATTAAACCATAACACTTTACATGTCTTTGTATGCACTGGTAATAAAGCTGTAAACTATTTACTTTTGGTTCAAAATTGTCCATTTGTGTGGGAGGTACCAAAACGGTCGTGGCAACTTCGCCTATTTTTCTCGAGGTAATAGTGACTTATAAACTAATAATATGTGTAGAATTTCAGAGGATTCAAATAAGTAGTATAGAAGTTATTAAATAATTAATATTTCACAAAATGTTAATCTTTTTTGGCGGAAGTACTAGAGGGATTGGACCAATATGGCCCATCTTCGAACTTAGCCGGAGATAGAAGAAAATATTACCACATACCACATTTGAAGTCGATCGGTTACTCCTTTCTAGAGTTATCGTGCGCACCAGCCAGCAGACAGGGAGGCAGACAGACGGACGGACATTGCTCATTCGACTTAAAATGACCCAAAACGGGTATCCGCCGAACATACTTAGGGTCTAAGGTCACTCCTTCGATGTGTTACACTTTTTGTTCGTAGCAAATGATATATACCCTCCTCTCTAAGGTGAGGGGATAAAAATCCGTACTAGACACGAATATTCGCAATATCTTACAGTCATATCCTCTGAGATGAGTCAAGTCTGGCAATATGTCGGACCCGAAATTTCGGGATCTTGCATGTGTGAAAGCTGAGCAGTGACACAGGAAATGTTCCATCGTTTCGATGTTTTCCCTGCATGCTATGCATTCGTCGTTTTCTTCTAGTCCTATGCGATGAGATGTGAAGATTGAGTGCCCCGTTAGAACACTCATCATCTTACTAATCTCGATCATGTTTAGTTTCAGTTTGCAGTTGCTCCTACGCTATTCCACATAGTTTTGTGAGCCATCACTGGCCAGTGCTTCAACCCATCCTTCGTGGCTTCGAAAGGTTTTCAATTTTCTAAGTTTATTACTTATTTATTTATTTATTTATTTATTTAGGTCTATGGAATACAATGTTCCTTACAGACAAACTTAAAACTAAAAATAAATTAAATCTAATGTATTAATAAACTTAGTTAAAGATTCACTAAAATCTAGATTACTAGAGACCCTATTGAATTCAATTAAAGTACGAGTTATTGGTTCGTTAATGGCATAATTACTTCTATGAATGGGAATGTAAAAGTAATTGTTGTTACGCATAGTTCTGGGTGGAACGTTGAAATTTAAAAATTCAAGTAAGACACCACATTCAATAAAGCCAGATATTAGCTTATAAAGAAATATTTGTGATAAAAAAGACCTTCTGTTCACAAGTGTTTGCAAATGTATTAATCGACATTTGTCCACATATGTCCACATACTTGAAGTTCTCTGCCCGTTAAAGCCAAGCTGTTTGCCCGATCATTTCCAATCACTCCGTTGTGGGCTTTGTAATCATTTATAGTTCTTTTACAGTCTAACACAGTTATAGATTTTTCCGATGTTATTGCATTGATCGCCATTTGGCTATCTGTGAAGTTAGCTTGTGGTATTACTGAGCCAGTTCACACACTCCGTGATTGCTCAAACTTCTGCTTGAAATACCATGTTATGGTCTGGGAGGCGGAAGCAAAATTCGACTTCTGGTTCATCAATAAAAAGTCCCAGACCCGTCCTTGCTCCTAGCCTGTACCCATCAGTGTAGCAGCTGGTTCCCACTGGCACATGAGCTAGTGTTCCGTTTACCCAGGAGCGTCTGTCTGCCACGAACAAATTACAGGTAGCTGTAAGCAGCACCTCAGGAATGCGGTCGGAGATTTCCGTTGTTTGAATATGACCGACCTGTGATTGTAATATCATCTGATGGTACGAATTGTGGTCTTTATTTATCTATTCGCCCATCAATTGACTTGCTGTGAGGGCTGCCTCATACTTTATACGGATATCTATTGGTTGGAGGTGCAGTATAGTCTCCAAAGCTTTTGTTGGTGCGGTTCTAATTACCCGCTTATGCCTAGACAGCACATTCGTTGCACTGTCTGCAGTGGTATTACGTTGTACTTCATTTTTTCATTGATGTCCACCACACTGCAGAGTTCTTGGTAATTATACCCTACACCACACTGTGGTACAGGGTTTTATAAGTTTGTTTCACGGCAGATGTTTGTAACACCTTAAAATAACACAGCTAGACCCACCTTAAAGTATACCGATCGACTCAGAATCACTAGCTGAGTCGATTTAACGATGTCTGTCCGTCCGTCCGTCCGTCTGTCCATGTAAAGTTGTTCGTCGACTACAGGTCGCAATTTCACTCCGATCGTTCTGAAATTTTGCAGTTTAGAGTATTTCGCGGTTGTTAAGATCACTATTGAATTTGGTTGAAATCGATTCAGATTTAGATATAGCTCCCATATATATCTTTCGTCCGATTTGGCCCTTTAGTCCTATAGAAGCTGTATTTTACATCCGTTTTGAAATTTAGAATGGTAGAGTTTCTTGATCCATGAACCAACATTGCTGAATTTGAAGAAAATCGGTTAAGATTTAGCTATAGCTCCCATATATATGTTTCGTCCGATTTGGCCCTTTAGTCCTATAGAAGCTGTATTTTACATCCGATCGTTTTGAAATTTAGAATGGTAGAGTTTCTTGATCCATGAACCAAGATTGCCGAATTTGAAGAAAATCGGTTCAGATTTAGATATAGCTCCCATATATATCTTTCGTCCGATTTGGTCCTTTAGTCCTATAGAAGCTGTATTTTACATCCGATCGTTTTGAAATTTAGAATGGTAGAGTTTCTTGACCCATTAACCAACATTGCCGAATTTGAAGAAAATCGGTTAAGATTTAGCTATAGCTCCCATATATATGTTTCGTCCGATTTGGCCCTTTAGTCCTATAGAAGCTGTATTTTACATCCGATCGTTTTGAAATTTAGAATGGTAGAGTTTCTTGATCCATGGACCAACATAGCCGAATTTGAAGAAAATCGGTGCAGATTTAGATATAGTTCCCATATATATCTTTCGTCCGATTTGGTCCTTTAGTCCTATAGAAGCTGTATTTTACATCCGATCGTTTTGAAATTTAGAACGGTAGAGTTTCTTGATCCATGAACCAACATTGCCAAATTTGAAGAAAATCGGTTAAGATTTAGCTATAGCTCCCATATATATGTTTCGTCCGATTTGGCCCTTTAGTCCTATAGAAGCTGTATTTTACATCCGATCGTTTTGAAATTTAGAATGGTAGAATTTCTTGATCCCTGAACCAACATTGCCGAATTTGAAGAAAATCGGTTAAGATTTAGCTATAGCTCCCATATATATGTTTCGTCCGATTTGGCCCTTTAGTCCTATAAAAGCTGTACTTTACATCCAATCGTGTTGAAATTTAGAATGGTAGAGTTTCTTGATTCATGAACCAACATTGCCGAATTTGAAGAAAATCGGTTAAGATTTAGCTATGGCTCCCATATATGTGTTTCATCCGATTTGGCTCTTTAGATCCAATCGTTTTTATACCCTACACCACACTGTGGTACAGGGTATTATTTAAGTATAAAATGTCCCAAAAGTAAATTTATGTAAACAATTTATACATGAATTACAAAATTTATATATCAGAGTTATTCAATATTACGAGAGTGGTGTAGGGTATTATATAGTCGGCACCGCCCGACTTTAGCCTTTCCTTACTGGTTTTTTCTTCAATATGAACTTTCCAAATCAGTTTCTGATCCCAAGTACTTTACGTTTAAGATATGTCAATATACTTATTCAGGAATCGAGGCACGGTAAAATGAGGGATCTTCGTTTTTCTTGTAAACATTTTGTTGTTTTGTCTAGGTTAACATTTAATCCCCTTGGTTGTGTCCAGTTATATGCTATGTTAAGTGCCTCCTCAGCTCTTCTGCATAGTTGGTTTGGATGTGTGCCTCTTAGATGTATTATAACGTCGTCTGCATAACAGACTGGTTTAAGTCCTTCATTGGTGAGGGCTTTAAGGAGACTCTGTATCGTCGTAACCCATAGGAGAGGCGATAAAATGCCCCCCTTAGGTATACCTTGTCTCTAATTTTTACGTCATATGACCCACAAATAATCCACCTATTGCTTAGCATATTGTTGATCCAGTTTTTCAGCGCCAGGTCAACCTGAAACTCTTTTAGGACTGGATAAGTGTATCGGTCTGAACGTTGTTAAAAGAGCCTTCAATGTCTATACAAACGGCAAGTGTGTACATTTCTTCACTAAAGGACAGTTCTATGTGGTGTACTACCTCATGTAGAGCTCTTTCCACTGACCTTTCTTTAACATACGCGTGTTGTTTGAAGTTTAGTCTGTCATCCGCTATTTTACTTTTGACCAGGTCATTAATTATTCGCTCCATTGTTTTTAACAGGAAAGATGTTTGGCTAATGGGTCGATAATCCTTTGGGGTCGTATAAGTCGCCTTGCCAGGCTTGGTATAAAGACCACCCTTGATTTCTGCCAGTTTTTTGGGGGTATAAGCATGGGTTAGGCATGTAGTAATTACTCCAGCCATATGAGTTAATACCAGATCCTCCTCATTCTGCAGAAGTGCCGGACATATGCCATCCTGTCCCGCAGCCTTGAAGTGTGAGAAGCTTTTTATCGCTTCTTTAACCATACCATCTTTTATATCCCTAATAGGTACTTGATGAAATCGCGACCTAAGAGTGTAAAGGCGCTAAGTCCAATATTTTAAATTTTACAGGAGAGGCAAAATACTTACTGTATATGAATGTTTTTATAAAGAGTATATGGACTTAGCGCTTTTACGATTCAGCTTTTAAAGATGACAAAGCATGTTTTTTTTGGCTTTTTGTTTTCAAATCGATGTATATCCAACTTATCTTACGTTCTGCTTCAAAATATACATTTTGGCAAAAACTGGACTTAGCGCCTTTTCACTCTTAGGTCGCGAAATATATTTTCATTCTGTAACTATTCCTCTGTTGGACCAGCATTACCAGTCGGAAAATGAGTTTTCATCAAGAGCCTTACGGTATCCTCTATAGTTTCCATCCTTTTACCCGTGTCATCCACCAGTGTTTCGGTTCGAATATAAGTTTTTGAGAGGAACATTTTTATTTTAGACATGCTGTTAACGCTGTTTACCTGCTCCCATAAAACCTCCAGGAGTTACGTTTCGCCAATCTAATGATTTTATTCTATTCTCTGAGTCGTCATTGGTAATCGTTTCAATATACAATCGTTTCAATGTCAATCGAGCTAATTTGCCCTGTCATCCAGAATTTCTCATAGACAGATTTCTCCTAGAATGGAACAACTATTAGAATGATTTTATATAGATATGTATGACATATATAGATATCAATTTGATGACATATGTAGATATCAATGTCTTCTATACTTAGATAATCGTGTTTAGGCTGGCCCAAACGATTTCTAAATAGATTGCCGGATTTAGTCCAGTTGGTTTTAGCCTTATTACGGAAACTTATTGGATTAGGCGGTGAACCTTACAATTCATATATTCACAATATATTTTGTAAATATTTAGATGCAGGATTGCCAATAAAAATATTTTATAGACAGTGTTGTCAATAAAATGTTTTTCTGACAATGGCGCCGTTGTCATCTGCATAAACTTCGCACATCTAACAATCTGCAAATTATCTCACAATGACTTTTCTGCCACGTTCACAGGGTTGAATTTTTCCGCCATTTCGTTTGTATTCAAAAATTCTATAAGAACTTGTCCCTATTAATTGGTGTCTGTTCCTCCCCTAAGCGATATGGTGGGAGTTGGCACCACAAACAGCTAGTAACTCATTTGGATTCCCTCACCAGATTTTGTAATTCCGACGTAGGTGGCAATGTCGGCGCATCGAATGGCAGGTATACTGAGGCAAGGTAAAGGAAGTATGTACCTGGCATCATTATTGCGTCCAGTTGCGTCCGATGTTGACAACTTTGGAGAGAAAAGATAGCATACCTTTTTATGGCACATCATTATTTGGGGCTTTCTCCTCCTTTTGTTCACTACCTAGTACACACTTTTCAAGAAGACCTCTTTGGGAGGCGGTGTTACTTTTTGTCGCTCCTTTTTTGTTTTGATCCTTTATGTACCTATTCCTATCACCTCCTTTGCTGGGAATATTCAGCAAAATTAGTGATATTATCGGCGATTTGGCAATGTTATCGACAACTTTTTGGGGGCGGTGTTGTTTTTTGTCGTTCCCTCTTTGTTTGAGTTTTTGTGTCCCTCTTCATATTCTTATCACCACTTTAGCTAGGAACTTTCTGCAAAATTGATGATGTTAGCGGGTTAACTTAAATAAATATGAAGAAAAAAATTAAGTGCATTTCCGGATATTGAAGGATTAAAAACATTATTCGATTTCTAATGTATTTCGACAAGCACAATCATTTTTTAAATTATTAGTTTTGAAGTACGAGACATTAAAATCGTTGAAATCGGATAACGCGTTATTAAGTACAGAAGACATCATACAAATTATAAAAATCGAAGGGGGTCGTGTTAAAAAGTGGGTCGACTGCCGTTGGAATTACCCAAATATAACATATTTAAAAAATGTTAACAAATATAGCGTGATCCATTTTGAGATTCCCTACTTTTTTAAAGAAAACCAGTAAGGAAAGGCAGAAAGTCGGGCGGAATAATTCGTAAATGGGTAAGAACATATATATGTGTATATATATCTAACTAGCCGGAGCCGGTCCACTTCGTTGCCCCAGATTTCAGATTTCCGATCCCGTCCATTTTTGCACCAATTGATCAAGATATATCAATTTCAAAACAGTGCTCACATGGAGGGCCCATAGGTCCGATCCCGCCCATTTTTGGATCAATTACGTAGACTGCCGCCTGATACTTATGCACATAATTACAGCACTCTCTCTAACTAATTGTGCAAGATATCTCAATTTCATACTTTGACTTGCATGGTCGGGGCCACGCTCATTGGTCCTCTCTCTATCTAATTGTGCAAGATATCTAAATTTCAAAATTTGGCTCATATGTGCGGCGCCACGCCTATTTGATGTATCGGAAATTCAAGTACCTTATTTCCACCACCACCTACATATGTACATTCTGTGAGAATATCAAGAGGTTTGGCCCAGCCGTTTAGACGTCTATGGGGTACAAACAAACAAACCTACAACTACCGGTCCACTTCGTTGCCGTCCATTTTTGGGCCAATCACGTAGAATGTCACCAGATACATATGCACAAGATTTCAGCTCTCCACTTCCAAAAGTTGGCTTATATGGGCGGGCCACGCCTATTTTTGGACCACTCACGTAGATCGCCAACAGATATATATATATAAAATGACAGCTCTCCATCTAACAAATTGTGCAAGATATCTCGATTTTTAAATTTGCTTTAAGGGGCGGGGCCAGGCCCATTGACTCGACCCCGCCCATTTTTGGACCAATCACGTAGACTGTCTTCAGTTATATGTTTGTAATATTCCAGCTCTCTCGCTAATAAATTGTGCAAGATATCTAAAATCCAAAATTTGGCTTGTATGGGCGGGGCCACGCCCATTGGCCCGATTCCGCCCATTTTTGGACCAATCACGTAGACTGCCACCAGATACATATACACAAAATTCCATCTCTCTCGCTAACAAATTGTGCAAGATATCTCGATTTTAAAATTTGCCCATTAGTCCGACCCCGCCCATTATTCGACCAATCACGTAGACAGATATATATACAAAATTCCAGTTCTCTCGCTAACAAATTGTACTAGAAATCTGAAATTCAAAAATTGGTTTGTGTGGGCGGGGCTACGCCCATTTTTGGACCAATCACGTATATCGCCAATAGATATATATACGCAAAATTCCAACTCTCGCTAATAAATTGTGCAAGATATATCACTTTTGGCTTATATGGGTGGTACCACGCCCATTGGCCCGATTCCGCCCATTTTTGGCCCAATCACGTAGACTGCCAGATACATATACACAAAATTCCAGAACTCTCGCTAACAAATTGTGCAAGATATCTCAATTTTTAAATTGGTTTTATGTGGGCGGGGCCACGCCCACTTGATATATCGAAAATTCAAGTACCCTATTTTCAACACTCCCCACACATGTACATTCTGTGAAGAAAATTTCAAGAAGATCGGTCCAGCCGTTTAGACGTCTATACGGTACAAACAAACACACATTCTTCTTTATATAAAGGGTCCGCCAAATAACTTTTTTTTTTTGAAAATGCTATAAAAAAACTACTGAATATTTTCTCAAATTTCTTTTTTTATTTGAAAGTACAATCCTTCCGGTTAATAATGGAAAATAATTTCATTCAAATGGCTGCCTCGGCTGGCTGCAGTAGCCTACACGATCGGTCCAATTTTTAAGCGCATTATCGATTGTGCGCAGCTGTATTTCACCAATGGCTTCACGAATATTGTCCTTTAAAGCGTCAATTGTCTTTGGCTTGTCTGCGTAACACTTATCTTTGAGAGCACCCCACAAATAATAGTCCAACGGTGTCAAATCGCAGCTCCGAGGTGGCCAAACGACATCAGCTCTGCGGCTGGTAATGCGATCTTCAAAAACAGGGCGCAAAACATCGAGTGTAGCTTCGGCTGTGTGGCACGTACCGCCGTCCTGTTGAAACCAAATGTCGCCAATATCCTCCTCTTCAATTTTTGTGAACAAAAATTTGTTCAACATGGCCCGATAACGTTCGCCATGGACTGTAACGGCCACTCCTTGCTCATTTTCGAAGAAAAATGGCCCAATTATGCCTCTGGACCAAAATCCGCACCAAACAGTGACTCGTTTTGGGTGTATCGGCTTTTCAATGTATGCGTGCGGGTTTTCTGTGCCCCAAATGTGACAATTTTGCTTGTTTACATACCCGCCAAGATCAAAATGAAAATCAAAAATGAAAAATGAAAAAAAAAAATTAAAATCAAAATTTTCAAAGTAATGTCGCAATATTTCCCAAGGTTGTTCAAGCGTATACACAACCATATTCGTTCAGCGGAATGATAAAACTAATTATCTGTCAAATCAGACATGAGCTAAGTGTTACCATTCACGAAACAAGCTCTAGTTGAAAAAAAAGTTAGATGGCGGACCCTTTATATAGATTCTGAACTGATAATCGCTAAATTAAGCAATATTCGTTCCTAAATTGAGAAACATCTTTCTGGAGAATTTTGTAATGATCAGAAGTAAAGTATTTACAACATCTATAGCGCTTTGTAACCAAATCAGGAAGAACATATATATGGAGGTTATACATAAATCTGAATCGATTGTCAGTCGAATTTCGCACTGACTGTCGAATTTCGTACTGATTGGATATAAAATACAGTCTCTAGCGCTAAGATGTCAAATCGGGGCTAACATATATTTCGGGGCTATATCTGAACCGATTTTCTCCGAATTTGGCAGTATTCCTTCATGTAATAAGAAACCTCTTTCTGCCGAATTTCGCTGTGATCGGATATAAAACAGTTTCTACAGCGCTTGAATTTCAAATCGGGGGTAACATATATATGGGGGCTATATCTAAATCTGAACCGATTTTCTCCGAATTTTGCAGCATTCCACAGCATTTATGTAATAAGAAACCTCATTCTGCCGAATTTCGTACTGATCGGATATAAAATACAGTTTCTACAGCGTTTACATGTCAAATCGGGGTAACATATATATGGGGGCTATATCTAAATCTGAACCGATTTTCTCCGAACGTGGCAGTATTCCTTCATGTAATAAAAAAAACCTCATTCTGCCGAATTTCGTACTGATCGGATATCAAATACAGTTTCTACAGCGTTTACATGTCAAATCGGGGGTAACATATATATGGGGGCTATATCTAAATCTGAACCGATTTTCTCCGAACGTGGCAGTATTCCTTCATGTAATAAAAAAAACCTCATTCTGCCGAATTTCGTACTGATCGGATATCAAATGCAGTTTCTACAATGTTTACATGTCAAATCGGGGGTAACATATATATGGGGGCTATATCTAAATCTGAATAGATTTCCCCCAAATTTTGTATTGTCTCTAAGTGTATAACGAGACTACTCTCTGTCAATTTTTCTACAAATCGGTTCAAAAATGTTGCTTATACAGTGCATATATGCCAAATCGGATGTACATATATATATGAGCTATATGTGAATCTGAACCGATTTTAACCAAACTCAATAGGTAAATTCAATAGTCCTTGGGCCTAAAGAATGATATGTGCAAAGTTTCCTTGAGATCGGACCATAATTGCGACCTGTACTTTGATTACAAGAATACATCTACAGACAGACGGACATAGCTAAATCGACTCAGAAATTGATTACAAGTCGATCGGTATAATAAACAATGGGTCTATCTCTTCTCCTTTTGGGTGTTACAAACAAATGCACAAAGTCATAATACCCTGTACCACAGTGTGGTGTGGGGTATAAAAACACAGAAAATTCAAATTGAATGGGGAATGTTTTATTATCATTCGAAAGAACATTCTTTGGCATTTATTTTTTGAAGATTATCGGCCTGTTTCTGTATTTCTAACGAAAGTCTCTGCGAACGAAAATAGGGTACTTGAATTTTCGATATATCAAGTGGGCGTGGACCCGCCCATATGGGTCAAATTTTGGTATTGAGAAACATTTTTAGCTAGAGTGCTGAAATTTTTTGTGTATGCATTTAGTGGCAGATTATGAGCATTTTCAAAAAATGGGCGGAATCGGACCAATGGGCGTGGCCCCGCCCATATAAGCCAAATTTTGAAATTGAAATATTTTCCACAATTTATTAGCGAGAGTTCTGCAAGTTTGTGTATATGTTTCAGGTGACAGTCTACGTGATTGGTCCAAAAATGGGCGGGATCGGCTCAATGGGCGTGGTCCCGCCCACATAGACCAAATTTTTAAATTTCGATATCTTGCACAATTTGCCAGCGGGAGTGCTGCAATGTTGTGTATATGTATCTGGTACGTAATTGGTCAAAAAATGGGCGGGATCGGACCAACGGGCGTGGACCCGCCCATATAAGCCAAATCTTGAAATTGATATATCATGCACAATTTGTTAGCTAGAGTGCTGTAATGTTGTACATATGTATCTAGTGACAGTACACGTGATTGGTCCAAAAATTAGGGGAATCGGACCAATGGACGTGGAACCGCCCATATAAACCAAATTTTAAAAACGTGGTATCTTGCACAATTTGTTAGCTAGAGTGCTGTTATGTTGTACATATGTATCTGGTGACAGTACACGTGATTGGTTCAAAAATTGGCGGGAGCGGACCAATGGGCGTGGCACCGCCCATATAAGCCAAATTTTAAAAAGGTGATATCTTGCACAATTTGTTAGCGAGAGACCTGGAATTTTCTGTATATATATATCCGTTGGCGATCTAGATGATTGGTCCAAAAATGGGCGGGTTCGGACCAATAGGCGTGGCCCTGCCCATATAAGCCAAATTTTGAAATTGATATATTTTGCACAATTTGATAGCGAGAGTGCTGGAATTTTGTGTATATGTATATGGTGGCAGTCTACGTGATTGGTCCAAAAATGAACGAAATCGGAACAATGGGCCCATATAAGCCAACTTTTGAAATTGAGACACACATCTTGCACAATTTTTAGCGAAAGTGATGTCTGGTGGTAGTCTACGTTATTGGTCCTAAAATGGTCGGGATCGGATCAATGGCCGGGGCCCTGCCCATATAAACTAAATTTTAAAATTGAGATGTCTTACACATTTTTTTAGCGACAGTTCTGTAATTTTGTGCATATGTATCTGATGTTAGCCTACATGAATGGTCTAAAAAGTGGCGGGATCGGATCAATGGGCGTGACCCCGCCCATATAAACCAAATATTTAAATTGAGATATCATGCACAATTTGTTAGCGATTTGATGTATGCATTTGATGGCAGTCTACGTAATTGGTTCAAAAATGGACGGAATCGGAAATCTGAAGTCTGGGGCAACGAAGTGGACCGGGTCCAGCTAGTCTATCTATATATATAAAAGAGAGTGTCTGTTTGTGGGTTTGTTTGTGGGTTTGTTTGTATGTTTGTTTGTTTGTTTGTTCCGTATAGACGTCTAAACGGCTTGACCGATCATCTTGAAATTTTCACAGAAAGTACATGTGAAGGGGGTGCTGAAAATAGGGTACTTGAATTTTCGATATATCAAGTGGGCGTGGACCCGCCCATATGGGTCAAATTTTGGTATTGAGAAAAATTTTTAGCTAGACTGCTGAAATTTTGTGTGTATGCATTTAGTGTCAGATTATGTGAATTTTCAAAAAATGGGCGGAATCGGACCAATGGGCGTGGCCCCGCCCATACAAGCCAAATTTTGAAATTGAAATATTTTCCACAATTTATTAGCGAGAGTTCTGCATGTTTGTGTATATGTTTCAGGTGACAGTCTACGTGATGGCTCCAAAAATGGGCGGGATCGGACCAATGGGCGTGGCCCCGCCCACGTAGACCAAATTTTGAAGTTTTGATATCTTGCACAATGTGCTAGCGGGAGTGCTGCAATGTTGCGTATATGTATCTGGTGGCATTCTACGTAATTGGTCAAAAAATGGGCGGGACCGGACCAATGGGCGTGGCCCCGCCCATATAAGACAAATTTTGAAATTGAGATATTTTGCACAATTTGTTAGCGAGAGTGCTGGAATTTTGTGTATATGTATATGGTGGCAGTCTACGTGATTGGTCCAAAAATGGGCGGGATCGACCAAATGGGCGTAGCCCTGCCCACATAGACCAAATTTTGAAATTTCGATATCTTGCACAATTTGCTAGCGAGAGTGCTGCAATGTTGTGTATATTTATCTGGTAGCAGTCCACGTGATTTTTCGAAAAATGGGCGGGTTCGGACCAATGGGCGTGGCACCGCCCATATAAGCCAAATTTTAAAAATTTAATATCTTGCACAATTTGTTACCGAGAGACCTGGAATTTTGTATATATATATCCGTTGGCGACCTACATGATTGGTCCAAAAATGGCCGGGTTCGGACCAATAGGCGTGGCCCCGCCCATATAAGCCACATTTTGAAATTGAGATATTTTGCACAATTTTATAGCGAGAGTGCTGGAATTTTGTGTATATGTATATGGTGGCAGTCTTCGTAATTGGTCCAAAAATTGCGGAATCGGACCAATGGGCGTGGCCCCGCCCATATAAGTCAAATTTTTAAATTGAGATATCTTGCACCATTTGCTAGCTAGAGTGTTGGAATTTTGTGTATATGTATATGGTGGCAGTCTGCGTGATTGGTCCAAAAATGGGCGGGATCGGACCAATGGGCGTGGCCCCGCCCATATAATCCAAATTTTGATATCTTGCACAATTTGCTAGCGGGAGTGCTGCAATGTTGTGTATATGTATCTGGTGGCATTCTACCTAATTGGTCAGAAAATGGGCGGGATCGGACCAATGGGCGTGCCACCGCCCATACAAGCCAAATTTTGAAATTGAATTATCTTGCTCATTTTGTTAGCGAGAGTGTTGAAATTTTGCGTATATGTATCTGGTAGCAGTATACGTGATTGGCTTAGAAATGGGATGAATAGGACCAGTGGGCGTGGCCCAGCCCATATTTTGATATATCTTGCAAGTATTATATAGGAAATACATGAACAAAAATGTTAGGTATGCGATAATTACAGCTGCTCACTCCAATACAATCGCAATATGATAATGTGATGCATGACCAATGAAACAAGAATTTTGAAATTTTATAAGTATACATTTATATTTTCTGGACTTTCCACTGAATTCGGTATTTTTTCATTCTGTGAATTTATTACTAATACCAGTAAGGAAAGGCAGAAAGTCGGGCGGGGCCGACTATATAATACCCTACACCTCCCTAACAATGCGATAAGGGTCATTGCGATAATAATTTGGAATAATTGGTAAATGTGGTGTGTGTATATGTATATCTTATTTTGAACCGATAATCGCTAAATTAAGCAATTTTCGTTCCTAAATTGAGAAACATTTTTCTGGAGAACTTTGAAATGATCGGAAGTAAAGTACAACTTCTATAGCGCTGTGTAACCGAATCTGGAGGAACATATATATGGAGGTTATATATAAATCTGAATCGATTTTCCTTGAATACTCATTCATGTAAAGTAGAAACCTCTTTCTGACGAATTTCATACTGATCGGATATAAAATACAGTTTTTACAGCGTTTACATGTCAAATCGGGGGTAACATATATATGGGGGCTATATCTAAACCTGAACCGATTTTCTCCGAATTTAGCAGTATTCCTTCGTGTAATAAGAAACCTCTCTTTGCCGATAACATATAACATTTACATTTTAACAATAACATTTTTACAGCGCTTACATGTCAAATCTAAATCTAAATCTAAACCGATTTCTTCCAAATTTAACAGTGTTCATTCATATAATAAGAAACCTCTTTCTGCCGAATTTCATACTGATCGGATATAAAATAAAGTTTTTACAGCGCTTACATGTCAAATCGGGGCTAACATATATATGGGGGCTATATCTAAATCTGAACCGATTTTAACCAAATTCAATAGGGATCGTCCTTGGGCCAAAAAAAAAGATATGTGTAAAGTTTCGTCGAGATCGGACCATAATTGCGACCTGTACTTTGATTACAAGTACAGACGGACAGACGGACAGACGGACATAGCTAAATCAACTCAGAAAGTGATTCTAAGTCGATCGGTATAATAAACGATGGGTCTATTTCTTCTCCTTTTGGGTGTTACAAACACATGCACAAAGTTATAATACCCTGTACCACAGTGTGGTGTAGTGTATAAAAATGTAAACATATGTATACAATTTTATTATTATTTAATTGTTTTTACCATAATTATATTTATATCTACTTATTTTTTTTCTTTTAATAAAGTTTTTATTGTCATTGTTCCTATCAGTCGACAAATAAAATAAAGTGACTCGATCTGACATTTGTGTTCGCCCAGATTACAGCAAAGAGAGATAGAGAAACCAAAATGTACACTGAAATGATTACGTTTTCGTACGAGTTCATTATCGTGCGACTTGCCGTTGTGATGGTAGTTAGTGAAACCCAAATCAGCTGTTTGTCGTCTGGCAAGCGAACGAAAGCAAAATTTTAAGTTATAGAAACAGGCTGTATGTCTATCAAATGTTGGCCGCAGCTACGTCTCAGATGGTCCATCCGTTGAGTCCAATTTTCGATGACTCGTTCGAGCATTTCGCCAGGCCTGAATCGAAGCGGGTTTGTCCGCATAAACTTTAGACTTTACATATCCTCACAGGAAAAATTCTAACAGTGTGATATCACACGATCTTGGTGGCCAATCGACCGGCCCAAAACGTGAAATTATCTGCTCACCGAAGGGTTCTCTCAATAAATCCATTGATTGATGCGATGTGTGGGAAGTGGCGCCGCGCCGTCTTGTTGAAACCAAATGTCTAAATAGCTAAAATATTGCTCATGGGTGTCAAGGTCTTGGGTCGACTGGAAAGTGTTTTTTTTGGATTAAAAAAAAATGGACTTAGCGCAATTGGTGAACGATTATTTTGATAATAAAACTGAATAATTTGTAAACGTTGTACAGGCGTAAGCCTTTCCATGATGAAATGCCAAACAATACTTAACAAAAAATTAACATGACAGCATGACACGACTCACACGTGATCTGTCAAAAAAAAGGCTATTGAAAAAAGTATATCTACTTAAATCACCCTATAAATTTGCACGATTCGCAAACGTTGTTCCGGAGTAAGTCTATTCATTATGAGATGGCAAATCAAACTGACCATAAATCAAGTGACAGCTGTCAAAAAGGCCAACTCCAACAAAAGTATTGGCAGATTGAAAGCCACACGTCTACAAATACACCCTGTACATTGTACAAAAAGTTAACAGCTTATATCGTGAATATCAATGCATATACAGGGTGGCGCAGAATGAGCTATATGGATTGAATTCTTTATAACTTTTCTAATTATTATTATTTCTTCTTGTTTTTGTTTTTTTTTCTTTTATTCGATCCGCTTTCATAGTACGTATTTTGTTTTTGCACTTAGGCTCAAGATCGTTATTGTTGTTTTCATTATATGAAAACAACTTTGTTAAAAAATTAAACCAGAAGTAAGTGACATGTATTGGGGGTGGTTGTAATGGTTGGATTTTTTGTCTTTGATTTTTTTTCTGCATTTTGTGAAGGAGACTTGGGGAATTAATTATGAATCGAACAACGTTCGTTTCATATCCCCCACATCTTTAAGAGGTTATAATATAGGGTGGGTGAATGAGCTATATGGTCTGAATTCTTTATAACTTTTTTAATTATTATTCTTTCTTTGTTTTTTTCAGCAGTTAAGGAGACTTGAGGAATTAATTATGAATTGAATAACGTACAAAAATAATTGAATTTTTCCGAAATTTTGCGAAAAGTTATGGAAAATATGTATTTTAAAAAGAGCACGTATGTGCGAAGCAGAAAATGGACATCACTTACAGAATATCATTTTTCAAAGCTAATTGCAAAAAATTCCCCAATAATTTACTGTATTAAAAAAAGTTATAATAATCGCACGAATAAAAAAGTTATAAACCATTTAAACAATACAGCTTATTCTGCGCCACCCTGAATATAAATACTCGAAATTTTAGCACAGCCTATAGTTTTTAAGATTCATACAGTCCTGTTGAAAATGGGAGTTATGACCACACCCGTTTTAGTACCTATGAATATCTCATAATATAAGTACATACTCGTATAACAGGCATATTTAAATTGCTCACAAAGTGAGGGTATAACATAGTCGGTTTACCCGACTGAAATTTCTTACTTGTTATCCCCTCACCTTAGAGAGGAGGGTATATATCATTTGCTACGAGCCAAACGTGTAACACATCGAAGACCCTAAGTATATTCGGAGGATAACCGTTATGGGTCATTTTAAGTCGAATGAGCAATGTCCGTACGTCTGTCAGTCTGTCTGTCTGTCTGGTGCGCACGATAACTCTCGAAAGGAGTAACCGATTGACTTCAAATTTGGTATGTGGTAATATTTTCTTCTATCTCCGGCTAAGTTCGAAGATGGGCCATATTGGTCCACTCCTTCTAGTACCTCCCCCACAAAGGGTTAACATTTAGTGAAATATTGATTAATTAATAACTTCTATGTATACTACTTATTTGAATCCTCTGAAATTCAACACATAGTATTAGTTTATTAGTCACTATTACCTCGAGAAAAATGGGCGAAGTTGCCACGCCCCTTTTGGTACCTCCCACACAAATGGACACTTTTGAAACAAAAGCTAATAGCTTATAACCTTATTACCAGTACATACAAAGACTTAAAGTTGTGTACAGTGTAATGGTTTAATAGTACTTACAATAAAGTGAAAAATGGGCATTATTGTCACGCTCCTTTTGGTACCTCCCACACAAATGGACCATTTTGTACCAAAAGTTATCAGCTTATAACTTTAATACCAGTGCATACAAATACTTGAAATTTTGCACAGTGTAATGCTATTATAGTACCTAGAATCCAGAGAAAAATGGGCGTTATTGGCACCCCCATTTTGGTACCTTCCACACAAATGACCTTTTTGTACCAAAAGTTAACAACTTTTAACTTTAATACCAGTGCATAGAAATACTTGAAATATCGTACAGTGCAAAGCTTTTATAGTACTTAGAGTCTAGAGAGAAGTGGCCGTAATTGGCACCCTCTTTTGGTACCTCCCACACAAATGGACCATTTTACACCAAAAGTTGAGAGCTTATAACTTAAATACCAGTCCATATAAATACTTGCAATTTTGTACAGTATAATGTTTTTATAGTACCAAGAGTCCAGAGAAAAATGGGCGTTATTGGCATGCCCCTTTTGGTACCTGCCACACAAATGGAAATTTTTGTACAAAAAGTTTACAGCTTTTACTTTAAAACCAGTGCATAGAAATACTTGAAATTTCGTACATTGCAATGCTTTTATAGTACCTAGAGTCTAGAGAAAAGTGGCCGTTATCGGCACGACCCTTTTGGTAACCCCCACACAAATGAACAATGTTACACCAAAAGTTAACAGCTTATAACTTGAATACCAGTACATACTTTAAAGTTATTTAATGCAATTTAAATTGATAATAATTTAATTAAAACAAAAAAATTAATTTACTAATATTTTTTTGGGACTCAAGGTGAGGGGATTCATAAGTCGGTTTACCCGACTGAACTTTCTTACCTGTTTTAACAATAATTTAAACTATTTTTATACCCTACACCACACTGTGGTACAGGGTATTATGACTTTGTGCATTTGTTTGTAACACCTAAAAGGAGAAGAGATAGACCCATTGTTTATTATACCGATCGACTCAGAATCACTTTCTGAGTCGATTTAGCCATGTCCGTCTGTCTTTCCGCCTGCCCGTCTGTCTGTCCATGTATTCTCGTAATCGAAGTGCAGGTCGTATTTATGGTCCGATTTTAATGAAATTTAGCATAGTGCTCTTTTTTGGCCCAAGGCCGATCCCTATTGAAATTGGTTAAAATCGGTTCAGATTTGGATATAGTCCCCATATATATGTTTCACCCGATTTGACATGTAAGCGCTGTAGAAACCACATTTTACATCCGATCTTTATGAAATTCGGCAGAGAGAGTTTTATTATTAAGTGAATGAACACTACCAAATTCGGAGAATATCCGTTCAGATTCAGATATAGCCCCCATATAAATGTTTCACCTGATTTGACATGTAAGCGCTGTAGGAACTGTATTTCAAATCGGATCAGTACGAAATTTGGCAGAGAGAGTTCTCTTATTACATGAATAAATACTGCCAAATTCGGGGAAAATCGGTTCAGATTTAGATATAGTCCCCATATATATGTTTCACCCGATTTGACATGAAAGCGCTGTAGAAACCGTATTTTACATTTAAGCGCTGTAGAAATCGTGTTTTATATCCGATCAGTACGAAATTTAACAGAGAGAGTTTTCTTATTACATGTATGAACACTGCCAAATTCGGGGAAAATCGGTTCAGATTTAAACATAGTCCCAATATATATGTTACACCCGATTTGACATGTAAGCACTGTAGAAACCGTGTTTTATATCCGATCAGTACGAAAATCGGCAGAGAGAGTTTGCTTATTACTGCCAAATTCTTATCGCAATGCCCATTTTCGTATTGGTAGGTAGGTGTAGGGTATTATATAGTCGGCCCGCCCGACTTTCTGTCTTTCCTTACTGGTTTATAAATGAAAATTTGAACTATTGCTATTTGCACTGCAGATACTTATCAAAATTGATAAGCGGGATTTTCTCTTTATGAAAAACATACGAGTACAAACATTGTCCTTTTTAATGACCACAGAACAAAATGCTCTAGATGAGACAGAACAAGTAAAAGCGTTAAGTTCGGCCATGCCGAATCTTAGATGAGAACAGTAGGAATTACAACAAGCTAGATGTTATATATGGGAGCTTTATCTAAATATGGACCGATATCGCTCATTTTCATTTTCAATCCCAAGTTACCTGCAGCTATAAGAAGTATCTATACCAAATTTCAGCCACTTAGCTCAAGTATTATAGATTGTAGCATGATTACAACAGACGGACGGACGGATATGGCTAAATCGTCTTAGAATTTTAAGACGATTAAGAATATACTCGTAAATACTTTATGGGGTCTCAGATAATTATTTAGATGTGTTACAAACGGAGTGACAAAATGAATATAACCCCCATCCTACGGTGGAGGGTATAAAAAAAACAAGTAAAAGCGTTAAGTTCGGCCATGCCGAATCTTATATACCCTCCACCATTGATAGCATGCGACCTCACAAAATAACTCAAACCTAAAGAAAATAACACCGAAACACACAAAAAATATAGTAGATGAGAACAGTAGGAATCACAACAAGTTAGATGCTATATAAGGGAGCTATATCTAAATATGGATCGATATGGCCCATTTGCAATCCCAAAACAACCTGCAACTATAAGAAGTATTTGTACCAAATTTGATCAACCTAGCTCTATTATTGCGGACTGTAGCGTGATTACCACAGACGGACGGAGGGACGGACGGACGGACATGGCTAAATCGTCTTAGAATTTTACGACGATTAAGAATATATATACTTTATGTGGTCTCAGATCAATATTTAGAGGTGTTACAAACGGAGTGACAAAATGAATATACCCCCCATCCTATGGTGGAGGGTATAATATAGTAAATATAGTAGTATGAGAACAGTAGGAATCACAACAAGTTAGATGCTATATATGGGAGCTATATCTAAATATAGACCGATATCGCCCATTTGCAATCCCAACCAACCATCAACTATAAGAAATAGTTATACCAAATTTTATCAACCTAGCTCTATTATTATGGACTGTAGCGTGATTACAACAGACGGACATGGCTAAATAGTCTTTTACGACGATTAAGGACCTGTTTCTGTAACTTATTTTCGTTCGTCTACCGCGAACGATCAAAAATCAATCAATTATTCCGAGAAATCTATAAGTCACAGGAGTTTATATTTTCGTTGAGTCTATAGAAAAGCAAGTAAAAATTTCGTACCTAAAATATTTCTGGCCTGCGTTTTATAGAATTCAAGTAATAATTGAGAAATTTTTAATCGTTCGCCGTGGGCGAACGAATATAAGTTACAGAAACAGGCACTAAGAATATACATATATACTTTATGGGGTCTCAGATCAATATTTAGAGGTGTTACAAACGGAGTGTCAAAATGAATATACCCCCATCCTATGGTGGAGGGTATAAAAATATTGGACAGTAATACGTTTATAACTGCTTTGCGCTTTATTTTGTCCGATACTGTATATATAAGTTTTGTGTGTTTATTGCATAGTGTAACCAAAGCACATTTAAGTGGGTAATACAATAACTGTAATGAAATGCAACACTTATGGTCCCCAAATGAGACAACCATTGGCACTAATGACCGGTGCAACCCCTAAGTCGAATTACTCTTGAATATAGCCAATACAATTATGCTTTTATTTTAAAGTTGTCATAGTTGGAATAAGGTTTACCATAACAAATAATTTCTAGTTAAATACAAAGTATGTTCAATAAAAAGTGTTTTATATCATTAATATTAATCAATGTCGTGAAAATTGGTAAGTATTTCTATATGCACTTGGAGAAATAAAATAATCAATGACTTGCGAACAAATTAAAAAAATTAATAGTTTTTTTGATACACTAGTAGTGTATCACTTTATTGGAGGTTGCCAACACCCTGAGAACAATGGGCGAAGTACCTCCCGCACAAAGGGACCATTTTGTACAAAAAGTTGACTGCTTATAACAAGAATACCAGTGCATATAAATACTTAAAATTTTGTGTAATATAATGCTTTTATAGTACACGGGTGAAAATCGCCCTTTTTGATATGTTTGAATCGAAAGACAATATATTTGGAACACAAATTTTTAAATATTATATATTTCTGAGCAAATGCATTTTATTTAAAAATCAATAACATATATTTGGAACGCATATATTAATATATTACAACAAAATATTTTTGCAAACAAATTTTTTCAAATAAAATATGTGTTTATATACAAATGAAAGTATTGTTTAAGAATTTCTCCGAATACATTTTGTTTTGTTTTGTCGAATTTTAATTTTCATTGATTTCGAGTTATACCTTACAATTTTAAATAAAACAAGTACCAATAACTTTTGTTTTAAAACTCTAATTTTGTATTTCTTTTTAAGTTGTTGTCAACACTTCGAGCAATGTATCGTCTATGTAAGATAACACGAAATTTTATGAACATTTAAATTTTTTGAACAAAATGAACGCTGAATGACTGACAATCATAAAACATGTCTTCAAATAAAAGTACTAATATATTTTCTGAGTATTTAAATGCAAATAAATACTTGTTTCGTAAATAATAGTCCCAAATAAAACCCAGTAAGGAAAGGCAGAAAGTCGGGCGGGGCCGACTATAAAATACCCTACACCTCCCTAACAATGCGATAAGGGTCATTGCCATAATAATTTGGAATAATTGGTAAATGGGTAGAAACGTATTTTAATTCTGAAACGATAATCGCTAAATTAAGCAATATTCGTTCCTAAAGTGAGAAACATCTTTCTGGAAAATTTTAATGATCGGAAGTAAAATACAACTTCTATAGCGGTTTGAAACCAAATCAGGAGGAACATATATATGGAGCTTTAATGTAAATCTGAACCGATCTTCCCTGAAAACTTATTCATGTAAAAGGACCTCCTTGTGTCGAATTTCGTACTGATCGGATATAAAATACAGTTTCTACAGCGCTTACATGTCAAATCGGGGGTAACATATATATGGGAGCTATATCTAACTCTGAACCGATTTTCTCCAAATTTGGCAGTATTCCTTCATGTAATAAGAAACCTCTTTCTACCGAATTTCGCACTGATCGGATATAAAATACAGTTTTTACAGCGCTTACAGGTCAAATCGGGTGTAACATATATATGGGGGCTATATCTAAATCTGAACCGATTTTAACCAAATTAAATAGGGATCGTCCTTGGGAAAAAAAAGATATGTGCAAAGTTTCGTCAAGATCGGGCCATATTTGCGACCTGTACATTGATTACAAGAATACATCTACAGACAGACGGACAGACAGACGGACATAGCTAAATCGACTCAGAAAGTGATTACAAGTCGATCGGTATAATAAACAATGGATCTATCTCTTCTCCTTTTGGGTGTTACAAACAAATGCACAAAGTCATAATACCCTGTACCACAGTGTGGTGTAGGGTATAAATATTATGACGGAAACAAAGATTTGTTTAGAACAACATCTTCCCAAATATATAATATTTGTCTGTGCCAAATACAATATATTTCGAGTGTACCCTATACATGTATATATTTTAAGCAGAATATCTTTGGTGCAATAACTACAGAAGCGATTTTTTTTTAATTTTTTTATCGTGTACATACACTTGGTCCCACACAAAATGACCAAACGATACCAGATTTGAATGGCTCATACCCAGCAAAATTTCTCATTACCAAATAATCCGACGAGTAAGCAAAGTTCGATAATGGTAAGTACTTATTATTTAGCCACTTTTCTCATTATTTTAACATGGGGATGTCATCGAAGGGAAGTACTTCCCAAAAGCATATAATAAAATAGCATAATAAGTACTTATTTGTAGCATAGGCATACCACATAAATATGTGCTTATGTTTTCACGATTTTAAGTACTTAAATAATGCATTACCAATAAGTTACAAAATACGTAGTAGATATGGTAGATATGTAGAGATGGCCATTGAAAGTAATTTTTTGCATATTGTCGCGCATATTTCGAATTTCTGAACCCAAACCACCATGTGAAAAATTCTTCAATGGTCTAACATCATACGATATACGTAAATATTTTTGGTATTTTCATTCAATTAGCACGTATTTTTGGAAATTTTTGAAAATAAATAAATCTTCTACAATAACCCACATATAGCCAAAATTGCATTATACTAAAATTTGACAAAAATTATTTTGATAAAAAAAATCACTTATTTCTGTTATTATTGGTAAGTCATTATTAATAAGCCGAAAGTAATTCAGCGAATATTGAGATGTCATTATTTGGTAATGCAGGAATAATGACAGTACTTACCAAGATTTAGCTGGGTAACGTTAATACCAGTACACATAAACACTTACAATTCGGTGCAATGCAGGATATTGTCCCAAATATATTGAATGAAACATATATATGTTTGGGATACACTCGAAATATATTACATTTGGCACACGCGAATATCACTATGCAACAAAATGTTTGTCGAAGGGATGTGGATAACAGTTTCTGGTGCAATTAGGTGTCACAAACACAAAAAAATATTTAAAAAAAATTGTATGGTCAATTTTTTTTCTAAATTTTTTTTTTTTATTTCCAGCTTTCATGTGAAAAGTACATTCAGTATTTGTATATGTATATCAATCAAGTATAAGCCTGATTGAGCCGTGTTATGCCTCAAATAAAAGGGAATTATAAGGGCTCCATATGCTACAAGTATCGCTTTCACGTAGAATATTTGGTTTAGTAATAGTCGTCAAAAATATGAGAAAAAAATGATTTTTTGTTTTAAAACACTTTTTCCTGGTACAAAAAAACATAAACAATAGAAAAAAATCGAAAAAATTATTTTATCTATATATGGGGCAAAATTCCTCAAGTGTCCCAGGTAAAAAATAAAAGTTGTCCGATTTGGCTGAAATTTTACTCGTTTATTGTCCAATCATAGAAACTCGGAGAATGCTAATATTGGTTCAATCGATCAGCGATTGACCAAGTTTTTGGACATTCAATTCGGAAAAAAGCAAAAATTTTTATCAAAACTGAAACTTTCAAACGCGTTTTTCACATTAAATGAAGATTTAAGAGCAAAGCGTCAAATGACGTTCTGTAGGGATATTTCATGGACTCTCTTGCAGATAAACAACTATTGTCGTAAAGTTGCATTTTCGACCAATTTTTTTGCATTAAAAAAAAGATTTCGCAATATCAAAAATATATCACGAAATTTTTTTTCTGCAATATTTTTAAAAGAATCTTTGACATGTTTCTTAGTTCATATCAAATTTTTGGAATGTACTTTTTCCGCAACAAAAAGATATGATTTTTTTTAGCAAAATTTAGTTCGAAAAAATAACAAAATTCTAAAAAATCAGAAAATTATTTACATATATTTCTATAAACTTTGTCACTGTACGGCATACCAGACCTTGTTTTTCTTGTCAAACCAAATTTTAATTGAGTGGACAGAAGGAAAAAAGTGTCGTAATCCAGCCAGCGAAAAGAATGGTGATTAAATTTTGTCAGAGGTAAAGAAAAAGTATAAGAATTCAGAGGATAAAAAAATCAATTACTAACCCTTGCATCACAAACTTGGGGACGGGACCGTATTAAGAATGAATTCGGCGCTTCTGAACGGGAGAGAAAGAACTTCAAAGAAATTGTGTTCTGAACAAGGAATTTTAGCAATCCCAAAGCCGAAATGCGGTAGAAAATTGCCTTATAAAACTGAAGAGTTAGTTAAACATTTTTTCGAATTGGATGAAAACAGCCGTTTAAAGCCCTGGAAAAAAGATTATGTTTCGGTAAAAAAAAATGAAGGAGGACGTGAACAGGTGCGAAAAAGATTGCTATTATGTAACCGACAGGAATTATATTCCCTCTTCAAAACAAGGTACTCCGTCTATATAAGTTTATCGAAATTTGCCCAGTTGAGACCTGCTCATTGCGTACTTGCACAAAGTAGCGGAACATATACCATGAGTGTGTGCACTTATCATGAAAATGTGAAACTTAAGTTAAACATGTTGTATACGTTTAACAAAAAATATAATATAAATGGTTCAATAATATATTCGCAATTTTAAAAATTTGATTGAAAAAATCATCTGTACTGACCCAGTAAACGAATGTTATTTTAGAGATTGCAAATCTTGCCCAAGTATTTCGGTTTAAAGATACGAAATAATGAACGCCTTAAAAAAACTAGACTTAAAAGAAGTTGCATTTGGAAGTTACTGGAATCTGAACGTTTTGCTGAACATTTAAGTGAAAAGCTTTCCACACATGGAAAAGGAGCATGTGATGGTGTTGGTGCCAACATAAAACGAAACGGTGCAAGATATAGTCTACAATGTCCAATAGAATCGCGGATTTTAAATGCTTCGTCGTTATTTAATTGGGCTAGAATGCATTGCAAGAAAATAATACCCTTTTATAGCACAAAGGAAGATCACCAGAAGATCTCAATATTCCTACATAAAAGATACCAATATCCGAGAACGGTACCTACCACAACAGTATCGCACAGTCATTCCAACTGCAGATGGAAGATTAGAAATCAAACGTTTTTCAGAATATGAGAAATCTAATTTCTTCCCTACTTGTAGGAAACGTAAACGAAACGCCACCTTGTGCAACAAAATCTAAATCTACTTGATCTTCAAATTGATTTGTAAAAATCAGTAATGTTTTTTCTTTTTAAATTTATGTAAAAAAAAATATATATATATAACTATATATGTATGTATATATTTTATTAAATTTATTAATTGAAACTTTGTTAGCATTGACGGTAATTTTTCGAACTAATTTTTTAAAAAAATCATATCTTTTTGTTGCGGAAAAAGTACATTCCACAAATTTGATATGAATAAACAAACATGTCAAAGATTCTTTTAAAAATATTGCAGAAAAAAAAAATCGTGATATATTTTTGATATTGCGAAATATTTTTTTAATGCAAAAAAATTAGTCGAAAATGCAACTTTACGACAATAGTATGAAGTACGACAATAGTCCATGAAATATCCCTACAGAACGTCATTTGACGCTTTGCTCTTAAATCTTCATTTAATGTGAAAAACGCGTTTGAAAATTTCAGTTTTGACAAAAATTGTTGCTTTTTTCCGGATTGAATGTCCAATAACTTGGTCAATAGCTGATCGATTGACCCAATATTAGCATTCCCCGAGTTTCTATGCTTGGAGAATAAACGAGTAAAATTTCAGCCAAATCGGACAACTTTTATTTTTTACCTGGGACACTTGAGGAATTTTGCCTCATATATAAAAGAGAGTGTCTGTTTGTGGGTTTGTTTGTTTGTTTGTATGTTTGTTCCGCATAGACGTCTAAACGGCTAGACCGATCATCTTGAAATTTTCACAGAATGTACATGTGAAAGGGGTGCTGAAAATAGGGTACTTGAATTTTCGATATATCAAGTGGGCGTGGACCGCCCATAGGGGTCCAATTTTGATATTAAGAAAATTTTTTAGCTAGAGTGCTGAAATTTTTTGTGTATGCATTTAGTGGCAGATAATGTGAATTTTCCAAAAATGGGCGGAGTCGGACCAATGGGCGTGGCCCCGCCCATATAAGCCAAATTTTGAAATTCAAATATTTTCCACAATTTATTAGCGAGAGTTCTGCAAGTTTGTGTATATGTTTCAGGTGACAGTCTACGTGATGGCTCCAAAAATGGGCGGGATCGGACCAATGGGCGTGGCCCCGCCCACGTAGACCAAATTTTGAAGTTTTGATATCTTGCACAATGTGCTAGCGGGAGTGCTGCAATGTTGCGTATATGTATCTGGTGGCATTCTACGTAATTGGTCAAAAATTGGGCGGGACCGGACCAATGGGCGTGGCCCCGCCGATATAAGCCAAATTTTGAAATTGAGATATTTTGCACAATTTGTTAGCGAGAGTGCTGGAATTTTGTGTATATGTATATGGTGGCAGTCTACGTGATTGGTCCAAAAATGGGCGGGATCGACCTAATGGGCGTAGCCCCGCCCACATAGACCAAATTTTGAAATTTCGATATCTTGCACAATTTGCTAGCGAGAGTGTTGCAATGTTGTGTATATGTATCTGGTAGCAGTCCACGTGATTTTTCGAAAAATGGGCGGGTTCGGACCACTGGGCGTGGCACCGCCCATATAAGCCAAATTTTAAAAATTTAATATCTTGCACAATTTGTTACCGAGAGTGCTGGAATTTTGTGTATATGTATGTGGTGGCAGTCTGCGTCATTGGTCCAAAAATGGGCGGGATCGGCCCAATGGGCGTGGCCCCGCCAACATAGACCTAATTTTGATATCTTGCACAATTTGTTAGCGGGAGTGCTGCAATGTTGCGAATATGTTTTTGGTGGCATTCTACGTAATTGGTCAAAAAATGGGCGGGATCGGACCAATGGGCGTGGCCCCGCCCATATAAGCCAAATTTTAAAAATGTGATATCTTCCACATTTTTTTTCCGAGAGACCTGGAATTTTGTGTACAGGGTCTCCCATATTCGACGGACCCATCTGGCAACGCCATAACTTTTGACAGAGATGTCAGTTTGAAGCGTTTGAAGCGTCAGTCCAAGCAGATTTTTACCATGGAACAATACACGCCACGCGAGCGCTCTGAAATAGTTGAAATTTACATTCAACAGAAGAAGTCAAGTCAACGTGCTTTTAAAATATTAAAAAATGTGAGAAGTGCGCCTTCTAAGAACACCATTAAGCGTTTATACGAACAATTTTCGACTGGTGAGGCTCTTTCTAATCCGAAGAGGCCAAATAAAAGTCGACCAAGGCGATCGGCCGAGAATATCGCTGCCGTACGAGCCAGTTTTGAGAGGTCCCCAAGAACATCCCAAAAACGCCGTTCTCAGCAGTTGGGCATGGCTCGGTCCACTTTACAACGGATTATTCGCGTTGATTTGCATTTGTTCCCGTACAAAATTCAATTGACGCAAAGATTGTTGCCTGCGGACAAGCCTCGTCGATTGGAATGGGCCCAACGGGTCCGTGGGTCCGTCGAATATGGGCAACCCTGTATATGTATATGGTGGCAGTCTGCTTGATTGGTCTAAAAATGGGTGGGATCGGACCAATGGGCGTGGCCCGCCCTTATAAGCCACATTTCGAAATTGATATATCTTGCACAATTTTTTATCTAGAGTGCTGTAATGTTGTACATATGTATCTGGTGACAGTCCACGTGATTGGTCTAAAAATTGGCGGGATCTGTCCAATGGGCGTGCCACCGCCCATATAAGCCAAATTTTGAAATTGACTTATCTTGCTCATTTTGTTAGCGAGAGTGTTGAAATTTTGCGTATATGTATCTGGTAGCAGTTTACGTGATTGGCTTACAAATGGGCGGAATAGGACCAGTGGGCGTGGCCCAGCCTATATTTTGATATATCTTGCAAGTATTATATAGGAAATACATGAACAAAAATGCTCGGTATGCGATAATTAGAGCTGATGTGATGCATGACCAATGAAACAAGAATTTGGAAATTTTATAAGTATACATTTCTATTTTCTGGACTTTCCACTGAATTCGGTATTTTTTCATTCAGTGAATTTATTACTAATACCAGTAAAGAAAGGCAGAAAGTCGGGCGGGGCCACATTTACCAATAATTTGGAATAATTGGTAAATGTGGTGTGTGTGTGTATGTATATCTTATTTTGAACCGATAATCGCTAAATTAAGCAATATTCGTTCCTAAATTGAGAAACATTTTTCTGGAGAACTTTGTAATGATCGGAAGTAAAGTACATCTTATATAGCGCTTTGTAACCAAATCTGGAGGAACATATATATGGAGGTTATATATAAATCTGAATCGATTTTCCTTGAATACTCATTCATGTAAAATAGAAACCTGGTTCTGTCGAATTTCGTACTGATCGGATATAAAACACAGTCTCTACAGCGCTTACATGTCAAATTGGGGGTAACATATATATGGGGGCCATATCTAAATCTCTACCGATTTTCTCCGAATTTTGCGGTATTTCTTCATGTAATAAGAAACTTCTTTCTGCCGAATTTCTTACTGATCGAATATAAAATACAGTTTCTACAGCGCTTACATGTCAAATCGGGGGTAACATATATATGGGGCTATATCTAAATCTGAACCGATTTTCTCCCAATTTGGCAGTATTCCTTCATGTAATAACAAACCTCTTTCTGCCGAATTTCGAACTGATCGGATATAAAATACAGTTTCTACAGCGCTAATTTTGACATGGGCAGCGAAGCGCACCGAGCTCAGCTAGTCTATCTTCTATATATATAAAAGAGAGTGTCTGTTTGTGGGTTTGTTTGTTTGTTTGTTTGTTTGTTTGTTTGTATGTTTGTTCCGTATAGACGTCTAAACGGCTAGACCGATCATCTTGAAATTTTCACAGAATGTACATGTGAAGGGGGTGCTGAAAATAGGGTACTTGAATTTTCGATATATCAAGTGGGCGTGGACCCGCCCATATGGGTCAAATTTTGGTATTGAGAAAATTTTTTAGCTAGAGTGCTGAAATTTTGTGTGTATGCATTTAGTGTCAAATTATGTGAATTTTCAAAAAATGGGCGGAATCGGACCAATGGCGTGGCCCCGCCCATATAAGCCAAATTTTGAAATTCAGATATTTGCACAATTTGTTAGCGAGAGTGCTGGATGTTATGTATATGTATATGGTGGCAGTCTACGTGATGGCTCCAAAAATGGGCGGGATCGGACCAATGGGCGTGGCCCCGCCCACATAGACCAAATTTTGATATCTTGCACAATTTGCTAGCGGGAGTGCTGCAATGTTGCGTATATGTATCTGGTGGCATTCTACGTAATTGGTCAAAAAATGGGCGGGACCGGACCAATGGGCGTGGCCCCGCCCATATAAGCCAAATTTTGAAATTGATATATCTTGCACAATTTGTTAGTTAGAGTGTTGTAATGTTGTACATATGTATCTGATGGCAGTCCACGTGATTGATCAAAAAACTGGCGGGATCGAACCAATGGGCGTGGCACCGCCCATATAAGCCAAATTTTAAAAATGTGATATCTTGCACAATTTGTTAGCGAGAAACCTGGAATTTTGTGTATATATATCCGTTGGCGATCTACGTGATTGGTCAAAAACGGGGCGGGATCGGACCAATGGGCTTGGCCCTGCCCATATAAGCCAAATTTTGAAATTGATATAACTTGCACAATATGTTAGCGAGAGTGCTGGAATTTTGTGTATATGTATATGGTGGCAGTCTGCGTGATTGGCCCACAAATCGGCGGGATCGGCCCAATGGGCGTGGCCCCCCCCACATAGACCAAATTTTGATATCTCGCACAATATGCTATCGGGAGTGCTGCAATGTTGTGTATATGTATCTGGTGGCATTCTACGTAATTGGTCAGAAAATGGGCAAGATCAGACCAATGGGCGTGGCTCCGCCCTTATAAGCCAAATTTCGAAATTGATATATCTTGCACAATTTTGTATCTAGAGTGCTGTAATTTTGTACATATGTATCTGGTGACAGTCCATGTGATTGGTCCAAAAATTTGCGGGATCTGACCAGTGGGCGTGTCACCGCCCATATAAGCCAAATTTTGAAATTGAATTATTTTGCTCATTTTGTTAGCGAGAGTGTTGCAATTTTGCGTACATATATCTGGTAGCAGTCAACGTGATTGGCTTACAAATGGGCGGAATAAGACCAGTGGGCGTGGCACAGCCCATATTTTGATATATCTTGCAAGTATTATATAGGAAATACATGAACAAAAATGCTCGGTATGCGATAATTACAGCTGCTCACTCCAATACAATCGCAATATGATAATGTGATGCATGACCAATGAAACAAGAATTTGGAAATTTTATAAGTATACATTTCTATTTTCTGGACTTTCCACTGAATTCGGTATTTTTTCATGCAGTGAATTTATTACTAATACCAGTAAGGAAAGGCAGAAAGTCGGGCGGGGCCGACTATATAATACCCTGCACCTCCCTAACAATGCGATAAGGGTCATTGCGATAATAATTTGGAATAATTATTAAATGTATTTTGAACCGAAAATCGCTAAATTAAACAATTTTCGTCCCTAAATTGAGAAACATTTTTCTGGACAACTTTGTAATGATCGGAAGTAAAGTACAACTTCTATAGCGCTTTGTAACCAAATCTCGAGGAACATATATATGGAGGTTATATATAAATCTGAATCGATTTTCCTTGAATACTCATTCATGTAAAATAGAAACCTGTTTCTGTCAAATTTCCTTCTGATCGGATATAATACACAGTCTCTACAGCGCTTACATGTCAAATTGGGGGTAACATATATATGGGGGCTATATCTAAATCTGAACCGATTTTCTCCGAATTTTGCGGTATTCCTTTATGTAATAAGAAACCTCTTTCTGCCGAATTTCTTACTGATCGGATATAAAATACAGTTTCTACAGCGCTTACATGTCAAATCGGGGGTAACATATATATGGGGGCTATATCTAAATCTGAACCGATTTTCTCCGAATTTGGCAGTATTCCTTCATGTAATAACAAACCTCTTTCTGCCGAATTTCGTACTGATCGGATATAAAATACAGTTTCTACAGCGCTAATTTTGACATGGGCAGCGAAGCGCACCGGGCTCAGCTAGTCACTTTTGTAAAAAGCCAGCATGCTAACGAAGAAAACACCGTCTATTTGAAAAAATCTATGAATAGATGTAATAGTTATGAGCCATTTTGTAAATGTTAGGGAAATTCAAAAAAATCTTTTTTCATATTTATTCGTTTTTAAATGATGTTTTCGCTTATATTGAATTCGCCATATGTAAGAGAGATATATAAGAGACATTGAACTTGCATTTTATTTTATATATACAGGTAGTAAAATTGTATGTACGCAATACAAAGTAGTACGCGGCAGTCTTGAAAATATTGGGTGTCAACTTTCGAAGCAAACTATATGTCAGCTACAGGTACTGCAATTTATGAAAATTAAACCCGGAATTTATGAATGAAATTTCTTATTAATAAATTAGTGTAATTCAGCGCCTTAAAGAGATAAGTCGATTTTCTGAAAAATATTACAAAGTTATATTTCGAAGTATGAGTAAAGGGCAAAGAACTTTTCAATGTATAAATGATTTCTGCTACATCTGCGTAAAATATGTAATTAACGTGCGTTTAATAAAATAATAGAAGAAATGGAGTAGGAGATTAGAGTAGGAAGTGTCCAAGTATAAATAACAGCCTAATAAGGGAAACATCATCAAGTTGAACTGAGTACTCAACTCTGAGCAATCAAGTTTGAGTCAGAAGTCATCGCTTTTAACTCAGTTTCAACTCATTGATCTAGCGAGAGATTTGAAACTGACCAAAGATAAGGCAGAACTACTTGCATCTCGGCTGAAACAGTACAATATTTTTGCCCCAGATGTATCATAACATATCATATTATAGAGTCCGTGATATACCTTACAAACAATTTTATACAACTGTGGATAACATATGCTTTTGCAAGGACATTCCCGGATTGTTCGAGGAACTTAATCAAGCATACAATTCAAAGGAATGGCGGTTACTTGTTGATGGCAGTAAAGAAAGTTTGAAAGCAGTACTTTTACACAACGGATATCAGGAACCGTCGATTCCCAATGCTCATGCTGTCAACCCTAAGGAATCATACGAAACAATGGCTAAATTGATAAAATATGAACATGACTGGAAAATTTGTTTGCCACCACTGCATATTAAGCTAAGGAAAGATGGCAATTCACTCTCATATTTAAAAAGTTTATTTAAAAGTCTTTCTTTTCAAAAAATCGAAGAAGGAGTTTTTGATGGGCCTAAAATAAGGAATCTGATGAAAGATGTGAATTTCGAATCATATTTGACGTCGGATGAAATTGCAGCATGGAGGTCAATTAAGCTCGTAGTTTCAAATTTGTTTAATAATTGTTACTAAACCACTGTTTCTAAGTGAAAGAGATATTTCCAACATTGGTAGCCAACATGAATAGCTTCAATATAACGTACACGCTGAAAAAAATCGCCTCTGTAGTATATTGTCCCAAACATATTCTGCTTGAAACATAAATATTTTTAGGGTGCACTCCAAATATATAATATTTGACAAATACAAATATTATATGTTTGGGAGGATATTGTTCTAAACAAAACTATGTTTACATCCTAATATTTTTTATTTGGATATGATATTTCCCAAACAAAGATCTTTTTGCGTGAATGTATGTATACTATTCTTTAATTGTTTTAAAGTTACAGCAATTGAAAGGTAATTTTTAAAATTTTTAATTTTAGTAAAATTTCTTTATAATTGATGAATTGAATTGGTTTCAAATAGAAGTTAGTGCTAAGTACGCCATTTTTAATAGGAATGCATAATTCGAAAATGAAAAAATTAAAACTAATATTCGAAAAATTCAGCAAAGTTTAGAAAATCTTTTTTTTAATAAAATATATTTGGAAATATTCATAAACAATAATTTTATTCGTATTTAAACAAATATTTTATTTGAGAAAATCAGTTCGCAAATATATATTATTCTAATATATTAACATATGGATTCTAAAAACATTTTATTGATTTTCAAATAAAATTTATTTGCTCGAAAATATATAATATTTAAAAATTTGTGTTCCAAGTATATTTTCTTTCGATTCAAACATATCAAAAAAGGCGATTTTGCCCCGTGTATAAGTCGAATTGATCGGGCATATACTCCAAAAATTATAGTGGAAATACTAAGGGTACCTTCGACGATAATAGTATTTTTAATAAACAATTTTGTAAAAAAAAAATTATCCATAAAAAAATGTTTGGTTTTGATTTTATATAACAGTATGCCACAATCTATACAAAAAAATTGTTTTAGGTCTAGGACACAAAAAAAACTTTTTTTGTTGCATAGTGTATTCAGGCGAGTACTTTCTGGCTTACAGTCAGACATATTGAAGCGTTTTAATACAGTCTGCACATAATTACTTCTGCTGTGACTTAGTTATTTGCTTCGTTTCAGGATCTTGCTTGAATTCTATGCTCAGACAAAAGTTCAACCTTCCCAAATCCTTCATTTCAAACGATTTTGCTAATTCCGTCTTATGTTGTGTCCACGTTTTCTTATTAGTTTTTGCAACTATCAAATCGTCGTCGTAAATTGCTACCAGAGTAATGTCTTCTTCACTTTTTGACAAATAAACACAGGGATCTGAATCTAGAGGTTTGAGAAGTAGTTGCTACAGTTTCTCGTCTAGCTTCATGTACCACTGTCTGCCAGTCTATTTCAGGGCATACAGAGTTTTTCAATACACAAACCTTGTCACCTTTGTACTCACCCAATTTGCAATTTACAAAGAGTAAATTTACAAGAGTATTTCCAAGTAGATTATTTCATCTGTATTACCGTTTAAATAGCTGCCACAAAATCTAGCTGGTATCCAATTCCAGAAACTAGAGCGAAAGTTTCGTTGAAGTCCACACCTGGCATCTGCGTAAAATCTTTTTTTTTTTTTTTTCAATTGTTTATTTGTACAAATATCTTATAATTATACTATAAATAAACAAACAGTGTATAATATTAATATTTGGTTGTCTACTGCCTTGTATTCGGGATCTCAAATTCATTTGAAATTTATATATACATTTTTTGCTAAATTATTGAATATGATTATACTAATAATATGTAAATAAATTATGATAACATGTGAGGAAAAATTCTACAAAAAACCTACTTTTATTCTGCGTAAAATCTTTCGCTACAAGGCTAACGCAGATGCTTTATAGCGTTGAACAGTCCTATCTGACTTGTATTTCTTTCTCAAAACCCATTTCGAATCAACTTACTTTTGATATTTCGGGCGGTGAACCACTTGCTATGACTTTTTCTTTTTAACGGCCGTTTTCAGGTGGCTCCGTTAAATATTAACTGATACTTTAACGACCCGTTAAGAAAATACGGGTTTCAAGGAGCTGCACTAAAATTTAACTGACAGTTTTAACTGAAAAAATTCATTAAATTTAACTGGAATATTTTCACCAGTTATGTGCTTTAACCAGGCTTTAAATAGGTATTGTCAAAAAATATATCGATGCCTCCATTCTGAAACATGCTAATTCGACTTAGCATGTTTTTAGGGAGATTGCATTTTTAATTTCTAAATATTCCAAATTACATTCACTCAAAATTTGGTGTTTATCCGTCAACACAATCAAAAGTTATTCACAAAATGGTACAGATCATTCGAATTTCATTACAAAGGAATTCAACAAAAAATTAAAAAAATGCGTCAAACTTTGATCGCCTCTCCTGAAAAACTGCCTTTTTGCACTTAGCATAGTTTAGAAGGAGGTATCGATATTTGAAAAAAAATGGAAAGGTAATAGTTCAGAATGCTTTCCGCAATTTACAAATAATAATGTGTGTCTTTATTCAATTTAATTTCCAGAAAAGTTGCCCCTTCAGCTCTAACATAATGCTTTAACGCCTCAATTTAATGCCACAGGAATTTTCTCAATTACAGTTGCAGAGTTAGTGTGCAGCTTTGTTAAAAGTAGTAATAGCCACAAATATAGATTGCAGCAAATATAAATTGCGGATAATAGTCTGTGACTTTTAAGGCATAGTTTCCAAAGTCATAAATCTCAGTCAACTAATCCATCTGAAGGATACCCCCACTTTGTGTCGGGGATTTCGCATATTTTGTATATAATACAAAATATAAAAACTTTTAGTAAAGGGGTTTCCAACAAGAGTTGTTATTTTGGTATTCAAAGAAAAATGCCATTTTTTGAGATAAATGATCGGATGTTTATTTCATAATAAAGAGGAAGGTATGCCGTTAATAATGAAAACAACATCAGCCAAATGGCCACCACGACCACGCTTACTGGGCCATATCCTTTCGATATATATATATCCTCACGAATTCTATCTTTGAGGTCTTGAATCGACGCTGGGCTGTTGGCGTAGACCTTATCTTTCACGTAGACCTTATCTTTCACAAGATCACGGTGGCCAATTGTGATCACCTCTTCGAGAGATAACATGGTCCCGTAACAGAGCAATGGTTTCGTTGCTTGCGTAGCACGCAGCGCCGTCTTGTTGAAAGTAAACGTTGTCCAGATCAATACCATCCAACTCCGACCATACAAACTCATTAATCATCTCTCGATAGCGCAATCCATTCACCGTAACTGTTGATCCAACCTCATTTTCGAAAAAGTAAGGTCCAATGACCCCGCCGGACCATAAACCGCACCAAACAGTCACACGTTGAGGATGGAGAGGCTTCTCAACAATAACGATTGGATTTTCCAAGCCTCAGATGCAACAATTTTGCTTGTTGACGTATCCACCGAGGTGGAAATGGGCCTCATCAGTCAAGGTGATTTTTCGATGATTTTCGATTTTGTTGATGGTTCCATTTTTATACCCTACACCACACTGTGGTACAGGGTATTATAACTTTGTGCATTTGTTTGTAACACCCAAAAGGAGAAGAAACAGACCCATCGTTTATTATACCGATCGACTTAGAATCACTTTCTGAGTTGATTTAGCTCTGTCCGTCTGTCCGTCTGTCCGTCTGTCTGTCTGTGCATGTATTTTTGTAATCAAAGTACAGGTCGCAATTATGATCCGATCTCGACGAAACTTTACACATATCTTTTTTTTGGCCCAAGGACCCTATTTGAATTTGGTTAAAATCGGTTCAAATTTAGATATAGCCCCCATATATATGTTAGCCCCGATTTGACATGTAAGCGCTGTAAAAACTTTATTTTATATCCGATCAGTATGAAATTCGGCAGAAAGAGGTTTCTTATTATATGGATGAACACTATTAAATTTGGAAGAAATCGGTTCAGATTTAGATATAGCCCCCATATATACGTTACCCCCGATTTGACATGTAAGCGCTGTAAAAACTTTATTTTATATCCGATCAGTATAAAATTCGGCAGAAAGATGTTTCTGATTATATGGATGAACACTATTAAATTTGGAAGAAATCGGTTCAGATTTAGATATAGCTCCCATATATATGTTACCCCCGATTTGACCTGTAAGCGCTGTAAAAACTGTATTTTATATCCGATCAGTGCGAAATTCGGCAGAAAGAGGTTTCTTATTACATGAAGGAATACTGCCAAATTTGGAGAAAATCGGTTCAGATTTAGATATAGCTCCCATATATATGTTACCCCCGATTTGACATGTAAGCGCTGTAGAGACTGTATTTTATATCCGATCAGTACGAAATTCGGCAGAAAGAGGTTTCTTATTACACGAAGGAATACTGCCAAATTTGGAGAAAATCGGTTCAGATTTAGATATAGCCCCCATATATATGTTAGCACCGATTTGACATTCAAGCGCTGTAGAGACTGTATTTTATATCCGATCAGTACGAAATTCGACAGAAAGAGGTTTCTATTTTACATGAATGAGTATTCAGGGAAAATAGATTCAGATGTATATATAAGCTCTATATATATGTTCCTCCTGATTTGGTTACAAAGCGCTATAGAAGTTGTACTTTACTTCCGATCATTACAAAATTCTCCAGAAAGTTGTTTCTCAATTTAGGAACGAATATTGCTTAATTTAGCGATTATCGGTTCACAATTAGATATATCCGCATATATATGTTCTTACCCATTTACCAATTATTCCAAATTATTATCGCAATAACCCCTTCGCATTGTTAGGGAGGTGTAGGGTATTATATAGTCGGCCCCGCCCGACTTTCTGCCTTTCCTTACTGGTTAGTAATGGCGTAGTTTCTACTTGTCAAAGAATAAAAGCTTCAAAAGTGACAGCTACCGAAATATCGGGTGATTAAAAACAACACCTCTTGTTGGAAAACCCTGTATATTGCTACAGAAGTTATGGGGAAGTTGTGTTCGAATGAATCTGTCAATTTGTGTGGGGGTACCATATGGGGCTTGACAAATGCGCCTAGTTTGCGCTGAATAGTAGATACATCATAGACATTGCACTATACCGATTTGTAAGTATTTATGTGCTTTGCCATTAAACTAATTAGCTATTAAATTTTGCTATGATTTGGTCATCTTACGTGTGGGGTACAATAAGGTACAGGACAACTTCGCCCATGTGTGGAAATAGATGACATTTGGATATGCAGTAAAGTTTGGATTTAGGAAAGGTAGTGGAGCACAGGAAGCTGTTGTAAATGTAATTAATATTGTATGCGACGGTTTGGACAATGGTAGTGGAGGAGTAGCTGGATTATTTTATGATCTTTCAAAAGCTTTTGACATTATCGAACATGACATTTTGGTGCAAAAGCTCCCATTTTATGGCATTACGGAAAATTCAGTAAAACTAATAAGAAGTTACCTTGAGCAGAGAAAAAAGTTCGTTGAATTGAAAGACTCTAGAAGCGATATTGGAGTTGTGAGACACGGTGCTCCTCAAGCAAGCGTGCTTGGACCCCTGCTATTTACACTCTATATAAATGATATAGCTATTCTTGACCTACATGGTAAATTGGTGATGTATGCCGATGATATTAGTCTGTTCTATCCTTACAATTATGATACAATACTAAAGGCTCAAATCGAGCATGTTGCGGATATTATTCTTGAATATGTGAGAACAAACAAGTTGGTTCTGAACGTGAAAAAACAAAGATAATAAGATTTCGACCGTATTCTACTGGAAGTAATAGTGCCTTCAATGTACTGATTGGTGGGAATAATGTGTACGAGTGGAGTCTAATTTGGCATGGAACACACACATCCAACATATTAAGCGTAAAGTAGCTCCTGCGGTTGGGATTCTTCAAAAATTTAGACACAAATTCGATGAGAAAACAAAACTTATAATTTAAAACAGTCTTATCAACAGACACTTAAATTACTTGCCGGTAGCATACGGATATAAGAAAAGTATCGAGTTTCGAAGCTTGCAAAGAATTCAGAACAGAGCGCTAAAAATTGTCTTTAACCTTCCTGTGACATTCCCATCTGTTCAATTGTATGAAGACATATGTAAACATATTTTGCCATTACACGGACTTTATAAAATGCAACTACTTGTCTTCATGTATAAAACACTGAATCATATTGGTCATCACGTGATTGAATTTTCGAGAAACCAGATCAGATTCAATACACGGAATAAGTCCAATCTTAGTGTAAAAAGGTGTAGGCTTGAAACAACAAAGCAGAGAGTTGAATATATTGGCTGCCTGGAATACAATCACTTACCTCAGGCTTTTAAAAATATTACAAGAATTTCAATATTTAAATCTAATTTGAAATCATATTTACATCAAAACATAGAAATGCTTCTATTGTAATATTAAATTAAATATATGAAAGATATAACATATAAAATATGTACTTTATTGAAAATATTGTTGTATTCAATACTTTTTTTTTTGTTAAATAATGTAGTATTATTGCCAAATCGCCCCCAATAATGTCCAAGTGGCGCTGGGGCACTTATGAACTAGCTAATTAATAATAAATTGAAATAAATGAATTATAAAAAAAAGAAAAAAAAAAGTTATTAGAGAATCAATGTTTTACTCAGTTTTGTGTGGGAGCCACCAAGAAGTCATTACTCCACTCCTGTGAGATTTATGGTGCGCACCAGAGAGACAGACGGACGGATGGACATAGGTCCAATGACCCAGAATATTCTCAACAGTATTTCCACCGAACATACTTAAGGTCGAACGTAATTCCTTCGACATGTTATACTTTTGGCCCTTCCATTAAGGTGACGGTTTTAAAATTCATCTCCAGAGAAATATTCAAATTGCCTTGCTTTCTTGTACTACCCACACAAAGTCGTCAAATCATACTAAAATTGCAGAACTCATAGATTTAATTCAATTGCACGTTATACCAATTAAAATATTTTTCTCTAATTTTTTCCATTTTTAGATTTTCTAAAAGAAACTAAACATAAAAATGTCAAAATATTTTAGAAGTCATTCACAGTAGAAGTTGCATTGGAAAGTTCAGAAGCCAATAATTGGTGTAATATTTTAGAAGTCATTCACAGTAGAAGTTGCATTGGAAAGTTCAGAAGCCAATTATTGGCCAACTTCTACTGCCACAGGATCAACGTTCACTTCTTGGTTTCTTTGTTCTGCGAACTTCAATATATAGCTTTCTACGTTTTCACCATTTTCCTGTAAATAATTTCTTTGGTCGTCAGAAGCCAATAATTGGCTTCTGATCTTTCCAATGCAACTTCTACTGCCACAGGATCAACGTTCACTTCTTGGTTTCTTTGTTCTGCGAACTTCAATATATAGCTTTCTACGTTTTCACCTTTTTCCTGTAAATAATTTCTTTGGTCGTCCTGCACCTCGCTTCGTTGTTAATGGTGTATGATCTCCACTTTCACTATCTTCTGTTCTGATTCAACTTGTTCAGCAGGGTCTTCGTTATAATTCTTTCAATTTCCCGGTTGTTCTACTACTTTTCGTCCTGGACTTATTCCTCCGTATCTGGTTCATTTTCTACGGGTTCTCCTTCTGACTGAATAATTATTACTTTGTCGTTATTTTGCTCGTCACCAATAAAATCTGTATAGTCTTTTTCTGGTTGCCAGAAATTTGTAAATTTTACATCTCGAGACCATACAACCTTTCGGGCTTGTGGATCCCACAATCATCTACACGACTTCGATTTTATAGAATAAAAATATATACATTTCTGCAACTTCGGCTCCAACTTTCTGTGACGTTTTGATTTGTCTAACATATACGCAGATGTACCAAACTTGTGAAAATAACTCACCACGGGACTGCGTTTTGTCAATATCTTGAAAGAAATTCTTGATGGACATCTGTTTCGAATATGGTTGGCTGTTTAGCTAGCTTCTGCCAGAAAATAGGATCTAAACCTGATTGTATCATCATACATCGCGCCATCTCAACCAGTGTTCGGTTCTTCCGTTCAACTACGCCATTTGCTGTGGGGTGTATTCGACTGCAAATTTTTGTCTGATACCTTCATTCCTTAGATAGTTCTTGAATGCGTTTTTGCTTCTCGATCATATTTTATATTCCTTGAATTTCTCTAAAACTTCACTTTTGTACTTCAAGATATTCACTTCACTTCATTTTGACTTATCGTCTATTAAAGTTAAAAAGTATCTGCTTCCTCCCAAAGAATTCCCCCTCATTGGGCCACACACATTCGTCTGGGTTTAGTTCGAGCAATTCTGACGACGTCGCATTTGATCTGGCAAATGATCTTTGGGCTTGCTTCCCCTTAAATCACGCCACACACGTCTGCAATTTGACATTAGTATTGATATTGTGGTGATTAGAAATAAACATGTATATATTTAACTTTTGAAATTAAAAAATTTTGTAATCATGTTACCTTTGATTTTTCATTTCGATAAATTGTGAAAACTTGAATAATTATATTCATTCAATTTCTGTGTTCAAAATAAACTGATAGCTTTTTTTGTATACAATTTTAATTGTTGTGTTGTTGTTTAAATTAAATTACTACAACCGCAACAAATTGGTGACCCCGACGAAGGAAAACCGACAATTGCTGCAAGAAAACCCACACATATGTAAATAACCAAAATCAGTAAATTCCGTATCAGAAGGAAAACCCTGACATCGAACGGAGATAGTTCTTCAACATCAATGGAAGTTTCTCATATAGCGGTTAAAGCTCCTCCATTTTGGCGTTCCGACCCATTGCTGTGGTTCAAGCAAATGGAATCGCAATTTATAATGGCCGGAGTTACGCAGGACTCAACAAAATTTCACACCCTTGTCGCATCAATCTAGAGTAACATTTTGGAGAAGGTATCAGAGTTAATCATAAATCCCCCTGCGGAAAATATGTACGAAACATTTAAGGAAAAATTGATAAGCTGCTTTACGTCTTCTGAAGAAACGCGTCCCAAGAAGCTGTTGACGAATGTGGAACTAGGAGACAAGAAACCATCCGAATTATTGTGCGGAATGCGGTCTTTATCACAAGGTAAGGTATCAGACGATATTTTGAAGCAACTCTGGATGCAGCGGCTGCCAGCTCAAATGAAGGCAATCTTATCTGTCAGCGAAGATAGCCTCGGGAAATTAGCTACAATGGCCGACAAAATTTCCGACTGCAACGACTCGGAAATATGCAGTTTTTCACCTTCAAACACCCGATTAGATGAAATATAGAAGAAATTGGCTAGTTTTTGTAGAAGCCGAAGGAAATCATCATCAACCAGACGTGCAAGTTCAAAGTCTGGAAGTAAAAATAAACCCTACTGCTGGTACCATTTCAAATTTGGAGAAAGAGCCAAGAAATGTATAGCCCCTTGCACGTACTAAAACACAAATTCGGAAAACTAATGGGCGCACCATCTTTGGAGACGGATGAATGCAGCCACGAAATATGTCGCCTGTTTGTTCGAGATGTTAAATCGAAAACCAAGTTTTTAGTTGATACAGGAGCGGATTTAACAGTATATCCTGTATTGAAGTCTCTACGCAATCAACCTCCGAGCACCCTTGATTTGTATGCCGCAAATCAAACGCCCTTCAGGACATTTGGAACCAAGACCCTGACTATTAATTTGGGACTAAACCGATTATAGAAATGGGATTTTGTAATTACTGACATCCAAAAGCCGATCATTGGATCAGATTTCTTCGGTAAATATGGACTACTTATTGATATAAAGAATACTAGTCTGATAGACCCCAAAACAAAACGAAGCTGTAAAGGTTCTATAGCAGGTTTACAATATTGTTCTATAAGATGCATCTCAAGTTCATCTGATTATTCCTTAATGCTTAGAGAATTCAATGATTTATCAAAGATTAGCTTCAATTCCAAAGCCAAGCATTCAGTTCAACATCATACCACCAAACATCCAAAGGACCACCAGTTTTTTGCAAACCAAGACGTCTTCCACCAGAAAAATTGGACATAGTGAAGAAAGAATTTGATGACTTGTCCGGCTTGGTATTTGTCGTCCATCAAGATGCGGAGACTACCGTGGATTAAATGCTCGCACAGTTCCAGACCGTATTTCAGTCCCTCATATCCATGACATCGGTGCACTACTTGATGGTAAAATATTTTTAGTAAAATAGATTTGGTGAAAACGTACCATCATATAACCGTGGCCGAAGACGATGTTAAGAAGACAGCAATAACAACACCGATAAGCAATTTCGAATTTCCTCGAATGACATTTGATCTGTGCAACGCTGCACAAACGTTCCAAAGATTAATGCATGAAGTAACGAGAGACCTAGATTTCGTGTACTCGTATGTTTACATCGACGATATTCTGATTGCGTCGAATGGTACGGATGAGCATAAAAAGCATCTACGAATGTTATTCGAAAAACTTCGCGACTATGGTCTTACGATAAACGTTGAAAAAATTGTTTTTGGAGTGTCTGACTTGGAATTGCTGGGATATGTTGTGATACCTAGTAGAGTAGATGTTATTCAAAACTACAAGCATCCCAGGACCGGCAAAGATCTGCGCGGTTTTTTGCCGGAAGATGCAAAATCACAAGCAATTCTACATATCATTTATAATGGAAATTTGAAAAATTACAACAGAATCATTTCGGAGATTAGTGTTTGATACACTTCATAAATTATCTCACCCTGGTGTTAAAGGTACGGTAGATTAAATTCGATCACGTTATATCTGGAGATCTTTAAAGAAAGACGTGAGCGAATGGGCTAGAGTCTGTATAGAATGTCAACGATTAAAAATACATCGACATACAAGAAACAAGATTCAAGCCACCAACACAACGTTTTAAACATGTCCATTTGGATATTGTTGGGCCATTAACACCCTGTCAAGGTTATCTTCTAACATACATTGATAGATATACCAAATGGACCGAAGCAATTCCTCTGGAAGACATAAAGGCAGAAACGGTTGCTTCAACATTCGTGATCATATGGATTTCTCGATTTGGGGTACCTAAAGAAATAATTACGGACCAAGGAAAGCAATTTGAGAGCAGATTATTCAGGCAACTCGCAAAATTGCTCGGATCAAGCGTTCCTCAATCGAATGGGCTTGTGGAACGGTGGCATCGAACGTTAAAATCAGCACTAAGATGTCACGCGGATACAAACTGAGTTAGTTCTATGCCTCTTATCATGCTGGGTTTACGAACAAAAATCATAACCGTTTCTGATGTATCCGCTGCTGAAATGGTATATAGACCTTGTTTGACTTCACCTGGAAAACTTATAATTGTCAAGAAGAATCTGACTGGTCTCAAGAAGAATCTGACTGGTTAACGCTTTTCCGAAATAAAATGATTGATTTAAAACCAATGGTTACAGGATGGCATTCTAGCAATAAAATATATGTGAATGATCAATTAAAGTCATGCCGATATGTTTTCCTAAGATGTGATGCCGTAAAAAATCCATTGCAACCATTGTGAAAACTTGAAAAATTATATTCATTCAATTTCTGTGTTCAAAATATTTTTTTTTTAATTTTTTTTGTATACAATTTTAATTGTTGTGTTGTTGTTTAAATTAAATTACACAACCGCAACAATATTAACTCCAGTTACTTCCTCTTCTTAATGATGTCTTTCAAATCACTTTCATTAAGGTGACCAAAACGTTCGTGCCATTCTTGCACACAAGTCCACTGGACAGTTGTACACTTTTCCTCTCTCTCTTCTTCGACATAGTATAACTCGTTATTACTTTTAGCTGTCACTGTTTCAGATGTTTTCGGGTCAATATCTACCGCTTTATCTTTGCAAAACTTTACATCGAATCCTCGATCTGTCAATTTCGGGTTTTCCAACAAGAGGTGTTATTTTGAATCACCCGGTATTTCGGTAGCTGTCACATTTGAAGCTTTTATTTTTTGACATTTGACAAGTAGAAACTACGCCATTACTAAAAATGGAACGATACACGATCATCAAACGATACAAAACGATCGAACAAAAAAACGATACGAACGATACAAAATCATCTTGACTGATGAGGCCCATTTCCACCTCGGTGGATACGTCAACAAGCTAAATTGTCGCATCTGGGGCTCGGAAAACCCAAGAGTTATTGTTGAGAAGCCTCTCCATCCTCAACGTGTGACTGTTTGGTGCGGTTTATGGTCCGGCGGGGTCATTGGACCATACTTTTTCGAAAATGAGGTTGGATCAACAGTTACGGTGAATGGATTGCGCTATCGAGAGATGATTACTGATTTTTTATGGTCGGAGTTGGATGGTATTGATCTGGACAACGTTTACTTTCAACAAGACGGCACTACGTGCCACACAAGCAACGAAACCATTGCTCTGTTACGGGAAAAATTTCCGGACCGTGTTATCTCTCGAAGAGGTAATCACAATTGGCCACCGAGATCTTGTGATTTAACACCTTGCGACTTCTTCCTTTGGGGTCACATGAAAGATAAGGTCTACGCCAACAGCCCAGCGTCGATTCAAACCTCAAAGATAGAATTCGTGAGGCTATCGAGGACATAGGGCAGCCACTTTGCGATTTGGTTATGGAAAATTTCATGAAAAGGATATGGTCCAGTAAGCGTGGTCGTGGTGGCCATTTGGCTGATGTTGTTTTCATTATTAACGGCATACCTTCCTCTTTATTATGAAATAAACATCCGATCATTTATTTCAAAAAATTGCATTTTTCTTTGAATACCAAAATAACACCTCTTGTTGGAAAACCCTTTATTAAGAATACTTATCGGCGTTTTGTTTTTTCAGTCGGAACGAGGGGGAAAAAGTATGCCGCACTCGTACTTGTCGTACTCAACCTTTTGTGTTTTTTCATTCGCACTTGGAAACAACAATAATTGACAAAGGAAAAGCCGAAACAAAAAAATTAAAATAAGTACACGGAGAAAAAAATATGTTAAAAATATGTTTGGATGTAATCATAAATATGTTTGGAACGGGCACAATCATATATATGTTTGTGGGTAAACATATTATGTTTGCACACAATCATAATATGTTCGGGGCAAAATTCTAGCATATTATAAAACGATATGATTGTGTCCTAACATATTTTTGGCAAAATAATATATTAGAGCATATTTTTTAGATTTTTAGAGAGTATTACTCTCTGAGAGCCCAATTATGTGACTCATAGAGCATCCACCATCACCACTGTGCTAAGCCATCACAGCACATACAACCATTGACATCCACAGCCAGTCAGAATGAATATATGGCTATGCTTATACTTTCTTGTTTCGGGTGTAACATGAAAGTAAATTAAAATACACGCTGTGCATATAATTCTCGTTGACTCTATATAGCCAGTGGTATAAGGTGTTGACGTTTTTTAGTCAATGGGGTGGATCAACGGAGCTACCAACCAAGTTGAAAGAAAAGTGGCATAGTCCGCAGTCCGAATAATGGATAATTAATGGAACATTAGACTAGAATTTTATAAATATATTATAGGTGCGTCACAAAGGGTTCAGACTTTTGATAAAAAACAACAATATACAATCATATACATGATTAAATGCAATCATATATATGATTACATACAATCATATAAATGTTTGGACATAAGCATATATATGATTACACACAATCATATAAATGTTTGGACATAAGCATATATATGATTACATACAATCATATAAATGTTTGGGAACATTACCGCTACCCCAAACATAATATGTTTGGGAGCTGCTCCAAACATATATATGTTGCCTGCAAAATATGTTTGGGGCAATATGTTACAGAGGCCGTTTTTTTCCTCCGTGTATAAGTATTGAAAAAAAAGTGTGTGAACCTAAACACAAGTTCAAAAGAGAATAAGTCGATAAGTTACTTAAAAAAAAGTATCGTGTGTGTTTAAGAGTCCAGGATTTGAGCTGGACTTGCCTTTCGAAAAAAGATATCTTTGTTTAAAATTTTCAATTTTACAATCTTTATTTTTTTTCCTTTCAATTCATTGGGTTTGGGTATGTTAGTGTGTACATATGTATGTGAATATATTAAATAATGTGTTGTTTTTTTTATGTTTTAGCAATTTCAATGGTTTTTTTTGTTTCAACTTGTGTTGTTCTTATAATAACTATTTGTTCTTAATTTAATTGTTAAACTTTGGGTCGTTTGAGTTCACTGTGATGTCCTCTATGTACATCGTTTTATATATAAAACAAGTAAGAAAGTTTCAGTCGGGTAAACCGACTAAGGTATACCCTCACTTTGTGAGTAATGTAATAGGGAATATTAAACTAATTATTCTGTCCATTTTTTACAGGACTATAGGCACATCAAAAGCGTTACACTGCGCAAAATATTGTTGCATTTTCGTGCATTGGTACTCATGCTGTAAGCTCTTAACCTTTTATGCAAAATGGTACCTTTGTGGGAGAGGTACCAAAAGGGGCGTGGCAATAACGCCCATTTATCAATGGACTGTAGACACTATAAAAACATTACGATGTACAAAATTTCAAGTATTTTTATACACTGGTATTAATGTTATAAGCTGTTAACTTTTGGTACAAAATGGTGCATTTGTGTGGGTGGTACCAAAAGGGGCGCGGCAATAACGCCCATTTTTCACTGGACTGTAGGCACTATAAAAGCATTACACTGTACAAAATTTCAAGTATTTCTAAACACTGGTATTAATGTTATAAGCTTTTAACTTTTAGTGCAAAATGGTGCATTTGTGTGGGAGGTACCAAAAGGGGCGTGGCAATTTCGTCCATTTTCCTCGAGTTGATAGCGACTAACAAACTAATACTATGTGTGGAATTTGAGAAGATTCGAATACGTATAATAGCAGTTATTAAAGAATCAATATTTCACATCATTTTAACCCTTTGTGGGGGAGGTACCAGAAGGAGTGGACCAATATGGCCCATCTTCGAACTTAGCCGGAGATAGAAAAAAATATTACCACATACCAAATTTGAAGTCAATCGGTTACTCCTTTCGAGAGTTATCGTGCGCACCAGCCAGCAGACACACAGACAGACAGACAGACAGGCAGACAGACAGACAGACAGACAGACAGACAGACGGACGGACATTGCTCATTCGACTTAAAATGACCCACAACGGATTTCCGCCGAACATACTTGGGGTCTTAGGTCACTCCTTCGATGTGTTACACTTTTTTCCGTAGCAAATGATATATACCCTCGTCACACTAAAGTGAGGGTATAAAAACTAACACTTTGAATTATTAAACTTATTTAAACACGGGAAAACTAATCACGGGGGAGAGGCGCACGAGTTTGGTTTAAGGATCGGTAAAAGACTGATTACTTGTGCTTGCCATCCATCTCTTCTAAGCTCACCTAACGACTTTCGTTAAGCTACAGATGGCAAGCGACAAGTAAACAAACAAATAAACAAAAGAGAAATTAGAGTAATGAATGCATGTAATGAGTGCTTTAGAGTGATGAGTGCATGGGTTATGCATGTATGGGCATATAAATGCATTTGCATTAACACACCTACACACATAAAGCCGCGCAACAGTGGACGTTTCACACTTATGTTCAATAGTGCGGTGTCACCTTTGAACAGTGTGAATGGGGACTAACTTTTTTTGCATACACGAGACTTAGTCCTGGATCACAGGAGGCAATTTTTTCCAAGCAAGTGACCAAATTTGTAGGAAAGAGCTCTCTGCCTCTCCCTCCAAAACTTTGACACTTGATTGAAAAAATTGCCTTGTGTGAATCAGGACTTTATAAATCGCACAGAAAATATTAATGTTTAGCCTTGGTTTCATTAAAATATAAAAAATTAGAAACTAAGATCTAAACACAATAGATTAATTTTAATTCTATATCCATCCGGTACTAAGACTTTGAAATCGCTCTATTTCCACGTCAAATCATATTCGTTATCGATTTGTGTTTTACTTTTTGCAGTTTTATTAGGCTCCCATTTCCAACATTTAGAAAATCCAATGAAAAAATAAAACCAGTAAGGAAAGGCTAAAGTCGGGCGGGGCCGACTATATAATACCCTACACCACTCTCGTAATATTGAATAACTCTGAAATATAAATTTTGTAATTCATGTATAAATTTTCTCAAATTCGGCAATGTTAGTCAATGGATCAAGAAACTCTACCATTCTAAATTTCAAAATGATTGGATGTAAAATACAGCTTCTACAGGACTAAAGAGCCAAATCGGATGAAACATATATATAGGAGCTATAGCTAAATCTTAACCGATTTTCTTCAAATTCGGTAGTGTTGGTTCATGGATCAAGAAACTCTACCATTCTAAATTTCAAAACCAGTAAGGAAAGGCTAAAGTCGGGCGGGGCCGACTATATAATACCCTACACCACTCTCGTAATATTGAATAACTCTGATACATTTACATTTTGTAATGCATGTATAAATTGTTTACATAAATTTACTTTTGGAACATTTTATACTTAAATAATACCCTGTACCACAGTGTGGTGTAGGGTATAAAAACGATTGGATCTAAAGAGCCAAATCGGATGAAACATATATATGGGAGCTATAGCTAAATCTTTACCGATTTTCTTCAAATTCGGCAATGTTGGTTCGTGAATCAAGAAACTCTACCATTCTAAATTTCAAAACGATTGGATGGAAAATACAGCTTTTATAGGACTAAAGGGCCAAATCGGACGAAACATATATATGGGAGCTGTACCTAAATCTTAACCGATTTTCTTCAAATTCGGCAGTGTCGGTTCATGGATCAAGAAACTCTACCATTCTAAATTTCAAAATGATCGGATGTAAAATACAGCTTCTACAGGACTTAAAGGCCAAATCGGACGAAACATGTATATGGGAGCTATAGCTAAATCTTAACCGATTTTCTTCAAATTCGGTAGTGTTGGTTCATGGGTCAATAAACTCTACCATTCTAAATTTCAAAACGATTGGATGTAAAATACAGCTTCTATAGAACAAAAGGGCCAAATCGGACGAAACATATATATGGGAGCTATAGCTAAATCTTAACCGATTTTCTTCAAATTCGGTAGTGTTGGTTCATGGATCAAGAAACTCTACCATTCTATATTTCAAAATGATTGGATGTAAAATACAGCTTCTTCAGGACTAAAGAGCAAAATCGGACAAAACATATATATGGGAGCTATAGCTAAATCTTAACCGATTTTCTTCAAATTCGACAATGTTGGTTCATGGATCAAGAAACTCTACCATTCTAAATTTCAAAACGATTGGATGTAAAATACAGCTTTTATAGGACTAAATGGCCAAATCGGACGAAACATATATATGGAAGCTCTAGCTAAATCTTAACCGATTTTCTTCAAATTCGGCAATGTTGGTTCATGGATCAAGAAACTCTACCACTCTAAATTTCAAAACGATCGGATTTAAAATACAGTTTCTATAGGACTAAAGGGCCAATTCGGACGAAACATATATATGGGAGCTATAGCTAAATCATAACCGATTTTCTTCAAATTCGGCAATGTTGGTTCATGGATCAAGAAACTCTACCATTCTAAATTTCAAAACGATTGGATGCAAAATACAGCTTCTATAGGACTAAAGGGCCAAATCGGACAAACGATATATATGGGAGCTATATCTAAATCTGAACCGATTTCAACCAAATTCAATAGCGATCTTAACAGCCGCGAAATACTCTAAACTGCAAAATTTCAGAACGGTCGGAGTGAAATTGCGACCTGTAGTCGACGAACAACTTTACATGGACAGACGGATGGACGGACGGACATCGTTAAATCGCCGCTGAGGGCTTCCCCTGTACTAGAGTCAACCTCTGCGGTCTTTCCCTGTACTAGAGTCAACCTCTGAGGTCTCCCCCAATACTAGAGTCGACCGCTGATGTCTTCCCCTATGTATACTAGAGTCGACCTCTGATGTCTTCCCCTATCCTAGAGTCTAGACTCAGAGGTCTTCCTCTAAACTAGAGTTGACCACTTCGGCCTTATTGTAAAGTATTTGCATTGAACATACATTTAACAAGACTATTAAATAAATCTAAAATGTTCTTAGAATTAATATATTCGAAAAATTTCTAAAATACTAAAAACGTTATCAATCATTTTGAAACTATTGAAATTTACTAATTTGATTAACCTATTGTTCATTATTTTACAGTCTTTGCAACGAGTTTATTATGCCCGGGAAAATATCAGATTCCTTCAGATGTTAATCATTATGATATTGTTACGAGAAATATCAGTCAATTGAAATATAAAAAAATGTTCAGATATCCAACTCGTGGCACTGTGGAAAACAATGGCCAGACGATTATAATTAAGTATGATTACAAAATGAATGCACGACCGACAATTTTTGAAGGTCCTTTCGGAGATGAAGTGTATCGTTTTGAATTCATATACTTCTATTGGTTGAACGAAACTGAAAGTGAGGAATATGGCGCGGGGTCAATTTTAGCCATAGAACTACATATGGTATTCACAAATCTCAGATATGCCGACTATGAGACAGCTTCAGCGAAAAACTTCGGAATTGCAGTACTCGCATTTAAGTATTCGGTTAGTAAGTTCTCAAATATACTCTAATACGGAAGGTAATACGAAGGATGAAGTCTACTGTTTACCCCTCACCATAGAGAGGAGGGTATATATCATTTGATACGAGCCTAAAGTGTAACACATCGAAGGAGAGACCTAACACTCTAAGTATGTTCGGCGGATATACGTTTTGGGTCGTTTTAAGTCAAATGAGCAATGTCCGTCCGTCTGTCTGCTGGCTGGTGCGCACGATAACTCTCGAAAGGAGTAACCGATTGACTTCAAATTTGGTATGTGGTAATATTCTCTTCTATCTCCGGCTATGTTCGAAGATGGGCCATATTGGTCCACTCCTCCCACACAAATGGAACATTTTACAGCAAAGGTTAACAGCTTATAACTTTAATACCAGTGCACAAAAATAATTCAAATATTGTACAATGCTTTTACTGTACCTAGAGTCCTGTGAATGTGGCCGTTATTGGCACGCCTATTTTGGTAACTCCCACACAAGTGGACCATTTTGCACCAAAAGTTAACAGCATATAACTTTAATACCTGTACACACGCTGAAAAAAAATCGCTCCTGTAGTATATTGTCCCAAACATATTCGGCTTGAAACATATATATATTTAGGTACACTCTAAACATATAATATTTGGTACACACAAAAATTATATATTTGGGAAGATGTTGTTCTAAACAAATCTTTGTTTACATCCCAATGTGTTTATTTTGGACTATTTTTTCCGAAACAAATATTTATTTTCATTTAAGTATTCAGAAAATATCTAAATTGTGTTAAATTGTTCAGTAATCCAAAGTTAGTTTTTTCAAAAATTTTAACGTCTTAAATATAAAAAATAATAATAATTGAAATCATATAATCTTGGATCGAAATATATACTTGGAGGATTGACAACCAATGATGGCTTGGAATACTCAGAAATTTTAAATGATTGGTTTAAAACATAAGATATTGCTGCATTTGGTATCATAACTGGAAGGTTCAAACCAAAAAAAAAAAACAAAAAAATAGAATTTTAATTCGAAAAATTCAACAAAAGTTTCGAAAATCTTTTTTAAATAAAATATATTTGGAGAAATTCCTACACAATCATTTTATTTGTATTCAAATACATATTTTATTTGAGAAATGTAGTTTGCAAATATTATATGTTGTAACATATTAATATACGAGTTCCAAATATATTTTATTGATTTTCAAATAAAATTTATTTGCTCAGAAATATATAATATTTAAAAATTAGTGTTCCAAATATATTTTCTTTCTATTCAAACATATCAAAAAAGGCGATTCTGCCCCGTGCATACTTTAAAGTTATTAAATACAATTAAAATTTATAATAATTTAATTAAAACAAAAAAATAAATAAATTTACTAATATTTTTTTTGGGACTCAAGGTGAGGGGATTCATAAGTCGGCTTACCCGACTGAACTTTCTTACTTGTTTTTTACATAATTTTTGATTAGATTGACGCATTTACACCAAATTTTTGACAAAATATGTATAACGAAAATTCAAAAATACAATACTCGTACCCCAAAAATATTTATATTTTTATCATTTATTATATGTTTAATTCACAATGCCTCTTAATTGATTGGCAATGCAAAAAATGTTGTCTTTTGTTGATTTTATTTGAACTGTATCCTTTTACATTTTTTTCCCTATTTTATTAAGTAATACATATTATACCCCCACTTTAGTGTATGAAGGTATACGAGTATATCATCTGATAAGATCCAAAAGTGTAAGGCATCGAAGGGGTATATATATATTCGACTAAAATCCTTTTAAGGTCATTTTAAGTCATTTGAGTAATGCGCGCTGAAAAAAAACGCTTCTGTAGTAAATTCTCCCAAACATATTCGGCTTGAAACATATATATGTTTAGCAAATAATATAAAAATATATATTTGGAAATATGTTGTTCTAAACAAATATTTGTTTCTATTCTAATATTTTGTTATTTGAGACTATTATTATATATATATATATATATTAGACCGTTTATAGCACATGATGCAAAAAGTGAAAAGTTGCTGCGATCTTTGATTTCCGGACCGAAAAAGTTTCCATTTGGCCTACAAGACTTCCATAAAAATTGTTGTGCCGATCGGATAACCCTAGAGTCTGCCCAAAGTTCATTCAAAATTTAGAACACACTTTATAGGGGAAATATTTTTTTTATTCAAAAATCATATGTACAATTCTGTGAGGATTTACTGGAAGTGGACTGTATTTATTAGTATAGATTTGACGTATCCTCACAAATTGTAATCACCAAAATCCCATATGTAAATAGAATTAAAAACACAAAGGAGCAGATTTTAGTTGGATTCAATATTTGATTTATTGATTAATGTAGATAAAGTGTATAATCCTTTGAACGTAGTTCAATAGCGCCGTAGAGCGCGAGCTTACCCTATGGATGTTGCAGCGAAAGTAAAGTTTGTTGACGAAGTAAAAAGATAGCTAACCAACAAGAGAACATTTAACGAAACAGCGAAGTGGAATATAACTTCAAGATGGATGCTCTTAATCCAATTGAGTGAAAGCTCTTTCAGCTAAGTTTCCATTGGGTTAAGAGCTTCCACCAGTACGTAGATACTTACAAACTAAACTTAACTAACAGAAAGACCGTTATATTCGAATAGGTCAATTTATGTAATTAATTCATTCGCTTAATCTAAATCGGTTGAACACGGTTCAACATATTCCCGCCTTTGCAGTACTGCAATAGTTATATCTGGCACGCTCCCGAGATAGTCCACCCAAAGACGGTGCTTTGAGCGATCGGCATGTTCGTCGATGTTTGGATGATACCAGCTTTCAAAATCTTTGAGATTTAGTCATTGGCCAGCAGAATCTCCACATTGACAGGGCTGTGGAAATTAGGGTCAACCAGGTCGGGAATATGGCTGTAGATTTCCATTAGCCGCTGGTCGATCGTCCTTTCGGGTAAGGGGGTATTAAGCTGCCGTCGAACACGCCCGGTGATTTGTACTCTCATCGACTTATCATTGTAGGATTGTAAATTTAGTGTACAAAATTCCTTCCCGTCCTTGTGGGTCGTCCGCAATTTGACGCGTTGTACTAGAGATTGCAGGATCACCGTTTGTGTTATACCGGAGTTCAGTAAGAGTCTCGTTGAATCGGTTCCGCCAGGAGCAATAACTCTGGCCAGCGCGGTTGGAAGAAACACATGTTGCGTTGCTCGGCCACTTAATCGTTCGTTTATGGAATGGTTTCTTGAACTCTCGGTATTGGACCGACTTGAATGGGATGAATTTCGCCGTTGTGACGATCGACCGCGATTCACTGATCTGTGTGGGCTTGGTGTTGGCTGGCGATTCCGTGCTACTGGACTCATTGGACGAACGGGTGTGACCGAACGACTGTTACTTCGTAGATTCCTTTCACCGTGACGGATTCTTCTCTTTTTTTGCGCATCCATATGGAGATTAGTGTGGTGATTTTTGTTGCAAACTTCGCATTTGTTCCTGGAGCGACACCATTCACTAGTGTGTCCCAAGCATAGACAATTAAAACAGTAACTCTTCGTAAGAACTACCTCCCGACGTTCCACCACAGTCATGCTTAAGAATTCTCCACAGAGACGAAGGTGATGTCTGTTCTGGCAGACTCTGCATTTCGGGGAGCTGGAGAAAATCGTGTATGTTATGGTTGATTATGAAAGTAAAATTAATTGGAATAGTTGGTATGCTTAATCTGAGGCTGGCAAAATACACAATTTTACTAATGGGCGCGTGATCACTCCATTCTGGGTGCGTACTTCGGCCACCCGAACTCGTGAGTCACTGCCCGTATAGACCTGAATTACCCTACCTAATCTCCACTCTGTTGGTGGTAAATTGTCGTCTTTGACAATAAATATATCGTTTTCTTTTAAGTTTTGCAGAGTGGTCTTCCACTTATACCTCTTTTGAAGTTCGGAGATATACTCGTTCTTCCAACGTTTTGCAAATTGGATTTGTAGAAGTTTTAACCTTTGCCAACGGTTGATTACCAAGAGGTCATCTGAATATTCCTCTGGTGTTGCAACAAGTGCAAACCAGAGTGCAAGTGCAAACGCCCGGGCATTTCCTTTCAGCAAATGCCACCAACTCATTTATATTAAAATTTGTATTTTCTGTTACATCTTTTTTTAAAAATGCGTCCGTAAAAATTGTGACAAAAGTTCGAACAAAAGAAGCTTCGACTCGCAGTGTATTAGAGACCTACTTAAATAGACAACCTGTAGTAATTGCAAATACGTATTTTTAAAGATATTTATAAACCTCAATGGAAACCTAATGTAGTTTATAAAATGGAAAGAATTCTTCGGAGGCAACATTACAAACAATTTAAGTTCATTTTGGAGTAAAGATTACTTGTACCAGAATTTTGCTGGTCCAACTCCATTTTAAATAAGTGACATTGCTATTATTAACCCTTTGATGTACTTTAAAAATAATATGTTGCAATTACTTAGCCCATTGGCAGAAATAATCAATCTTTCAATACCAAAAACATGTACAAAAAATTAGAAACATGTACAAGAATTAGATTAGATGAAGTCGAAGAGTTTGAATCAAATATATTTGATATAATGAATGGTGACAACGTAAATTTTGTACAAATAAAATGAATTTTAGTACAAAGTACATTGAATATTAAAATTCTTCATTCAGATGAGTTAAAATATTTACTGGGGATTTTTTTGGGGATGAGAAATCTTTTTTTGGGGATTTAGGGGATAAAAAATACAAAATTTGGGGATTCGGCACTAAAAAAAACTGGCAAGCCTGTCACGAACAGCAATTCCTCGGCTTTGATTAAACCGTCAGGAGATGTTGGGCTCGCTTTTCGCTGGCAACTGTAAGCAAACCGAAACATGTAGACGAGGACGCGTAACTTTTTACTTTTAGACTCTAACAAGTGGCAGGTAAAATCGTTTCCGGAATGAGCTGTTCTTATATAGATGTATGCGCAGTATGCCTTTTCGGAAGCATCACAGAATCCGTGAATTTGAATTTCCTTATTTGAAGAGTATTTAATCCATCGTGGAATCTTTATAAAAGGGATATCGGCAAAACTAGTTTGGAATACGTTCCATTTTTCTAACGAATGTGGCTTGACTTTCTCGTCCCAATCGGTTCCGTCAATCCAAAGTTGCTGCAATAAGATTTTTGCGGATACTATGATGGGCGCCAACCAACCAGCCGGATCGAATAATTTTGCAACTATAGACAAAATTATTCGTTTGGTTATGTGCTCATCCGGAACTTTAATGTCGTAGACATTGTAGTAAAAGGAATCCGACATCGCATTCCAACGAATTCCTAGCGTCTTAGTATCACTGGCATCTTCGAACTAAAGGAACTCTTCGGGGAGAAGATCTTCCTGAGAAATATCTGACGTTAACAAATCCCTTAATTGTTGTAGATTGGTTTTGGCTTCCGCGATTGAATGGGCTCCTGACAGGATATCGTCCACATAGATCTGCTGGCGCAACATAGCGGCAGCCGCTGGGTGAGTGATCTTTCCGTCTTCACTAAGTTGTTCTATGTTCTATGTCGATTAACGCAGTCTGGAGTATGGCTCCATGTCCTGATTGGGAGAAGTGAGACTGAATTTGACCGGTCGAAGTAGACGGCGTGGGATGACCTTCCTCTTGCGTGACAAGATGGAAAGCTGTTGGGCTTGGATGCCCGTTCCTGCGAGATTGAGAACTGGCGTGACCAGATTCGTTCCGCTGGTTTTGAGATATGGCGTGACCAGATTCCGGGAGTAGCAAGGTGTGATGAGATTGATTGCAGATTTGACATAGCTTGTTACTCTTGCAATCTCTCACTATATGTCCGTAGGACAAACAATTCTCGCAGACGTTATTGTCTGTAATGAACTTGGTTTTCTCCGCCAACCGCATAGACTTGAAATTCTGGCATAACCGTAGAGCATGGTTTTGTCGACAAAGTTTGCATGGTCTATACGTAGTATCAGACTTGACATGAAAACTTTGTGATCTCTGGGATGTAGAATTTGTACTGGACGATGGCTTACGTATGTCGGAAATGGACTCTAACATATCTAGCCTGTTTGTAATGAATTCATTCAATCTATCCCAAGATGGCATTTCCTTATGGTTATCAATGGAATTCTCCCAAGCCGTAAGTGTTTCTTCAGGCAATTTGGAAGAAACCCAAAACACGAGAATGGGGTCCCACGATAGAACCGATATACTATAGGATCTCAGTACAGCTAAACAGTTTGTTACAGTGTACTGGAGATTTCGCAATGATTTACTTCGTTCGGAAGAAACCGCTTCAAGCTCGAAAATTTTCCTTAATTGATGATTGATTAGTATTCTCCTATTCTCATACCTTTCCTTTAGAGCGTCCCATGCCAATTCGTAGTTTGCGTCCGTCAATGCAAATCTCTTTATAATTTGATTGGCTTCACCCCTAGTTTTTGCTCTAAGATGGAAGTTTCTGAGCTGGAGACAACTTTGGATGATTACCATAAATGGCAGAGAACATATCTCTGAAGTTTGGCCATTTATCGTAACCCCCGCTGAAAAGTTCGGTATCGCAAGGGGGGACTTTCAAAGAATATGAATAATCTTCCGTGGTGCTAACTCTTGGCAATTCCACTGCTTCGGCTTTCACAAGTTTTTGTCTTTCAATATGAAGCAGATCTAATATGGATGCCTTGCATCCCTTGTACGATCTGCAGTTTCATAGACTTGAAGCAGTTGTCGCCAACATCGCTCCAAGTCTTCCAACTCTACTTCCAGACTACTTCCAGATTCTCAATAATTTTGTGTACGAAACGAAATTTCAGTATTACTAACCGTGGATTCGAGCCTTTTTTTTTTTGGTTATGCTTGTGAAAGCGAAAAGTACCAACTTTGCTAGACCCGAAAATTAACACCAAATTTAATATTCTCAATTTCCTTTTTCATAGAAATTGTAGCTATAAACCTGGTCTTACAATGTTTAGTAATATGCACTATCTTTAGATTTGTTTCGTCTATTTCCTTCTTTACTAATGAAGCTAACAAAGAGAAATAATTCAACTTCTTTAGGAACAACCACGATTTATGGAAGAGCGGGAACGGGAATCCGATTAAAATAGCAATTACAGAAATCTTCCTTCTATTCGAAGTCTCTGTTATGTGACTTTCGAAAGCTACCACTTCCCCCAAGAAAATTTCGATTAACAACTGTGGTTGGATTCTGATTGGCTGTGGTGGCCCAAGAAACCGTTGATTCGCCCGTTTACAAAATTTATTCTGTTAATAGTAATAACAGGCAAATGTCTGTTATCTGAAAGTTTTGTTCGTATTTAAAAGTCGGCACTTTGCCGAAGAAAACGTTCTGAAAAGGTCTTGAAAACACAAAGCGAACCAATCAACTCCTTCCAGAGATTTGTTATGCACTATGGACTCCAGAGTGACACAGTGATATGATGTTAAAGAAACGAATCGGAAATGGCCAGTTATTTTGCAACTTTGTCATTAGTATAAGTTGTAAGTAGCATCAGAGTCACTACAACGACATCAAAGATCCAAAAACGATTGTCCAAAACGATAGCCAGTTTCCTCAGATTGCCGTTTTTGGTGTGTTTAAATCGAAAAGCAGACATAAAACTCATCCTAAATAAACCAAAGCGGATAAAATATACAGCAACAAAACATCCACTGGCATGCACAACAGCAACAACAACATCAAATGCATTGTCTCCGTCAAACATCGACTTGGCATTGCACTCGTGCAAGGGGGGAGTATGTTGAAGTCACAACAGCTGACTGTCGACTTCATCGCCACTTGCAACAGATTTGGAGCCGTTCATTTAACCGCAACGCCGCAAAATTACACAACTGATGGCAACGCCGTCAGGGTTGTACTTTAGTTCTCAACTCACCCGCCTTTGGCATACTGCCAAACCGCCAGGCTCACGGCCAAAATAAAATATTAAATTAAAAAATAAATAAAATTTGTGTTTTTCTTTTTTTTTAACTCCCGCCACTCTGGCGCGGAGTTAAACTTAAACAAACGCCATCGTAGAATAACATTAGTTAAATCGTTCTGGAGCGTAGGCCCTGTATAGAGCACATCATTAAGAGAAAACCCACTTGTGGTTTTCATGTATTTTTTGTTGAGAGAGTTGGAGACATGTGATCCAGCTCAACATACTCCCTCAAAACCTTGGCCAGGTCGAAGGAATTTTTCAGCGAATTTTCCATTCTAAAAAACTGACCTAAAGCGGCACGTTTGGAAGAGCCCAAGGAAATCTCCTTCGGAAATTCATCTTTAAAAGGCAACCGTACGACATATCTTCCGGCATCCCGACGCACGGTGGTTTCCTTGAAGAACTTTTCACATTTCATATCAATTTCGGACATCTCACGTTTCTCAGAGATTTCCTCGACCTCCCAGAATTTCCGTAATTCCTCATTAAGAGTTGTATCCGGCTCGAAGGACATTGTACAATTCTGTGAGGATTTACTGGAAGTGGACTGTATTTATTAGTATAGATTCGACGTATCCTCACAAATTGTAATCCCCAAAATCCCATATGTAAATAGAATTAAAAACACAAAGGAGCAGATTTTTGTTGGATTCAATATTTGATTTATTGATTAATGTAGATAAAGTGTATAATCCTTTGAACGTAGTTCAAAAGCGCCGTAGAGCGCGAGCTTACCCTATGTGATGTTGCAGCGAAAGTAAAGTTTGTTAACGAAGTAAAAAGATAGCTAACCAACAAGAGAACATTTAACGAAACAGCGAAGTGGAATATAACTTCAAGATGGATGCTCTTAATCCAATTGAGTGAAAGCTCTTTCAGCTAAGTTTCCATTGGGTTAAGAGCTTCCACCAGTACGTAGATACTTACAAACTAAACTTAACTAACAGAAAGACCGTTATATTCGAATAGGTCAATTTATGTAATTAATTCATTCGCTTAATCTAAATCGGTTGAACACGGTTCAACATCGTATGTTTAAATAAGTAAAATTATATTTCTTTGTATTATTAATTAATAAATAGTTTTTAAATATTAAGATCGGTGAAAAAAACAAAAAATACAATTTATTCAGTATTATATTAGATCTGACTTGTTATGTGAGGGACATTTTCTACGATATTCTTCAATGCACTGTAATATAAATTGATTTTGTTCTTCGTCTTTCGTAAGTATTCTGTTGTAATCATTCATAAATTGTACACCGCGTTCAGCAGTGTCGTTAACAACAAACAGATTACGACAAACATCGAGAGTATCTTGATAATCTTCCCAAATGGATGGGTCATGCTTTAAAAATTCAGTACTCAATCCAAAAGCACCGAAAAAATGTTTGGTTTTGTATGAGACGAAATCACTCAGATTATTACACAGCAATAGTTTCGGGTCGGAGAATTTTCGATCGTTTTCCGGATTTACGACTGGCTCTGTTGATTGCAGATGCCTAACCTTCGAGTGAAACATCCGAACCGAAAAATGCCAAAGCCATTGATTCTAGGGCCAAATACCACAAATAATTTTTCCATTTCTTCAAAACCGCTTCAGACACATCTCGGTCGATTTCTGCGTATGCGATGGAGTCTTTCAACAAGTGTATATCTTGATTTGGTGCTCATATGGCATTTGTGCATGTAAACCACGCTTCGACATACAGCCGCACGAGAAAAATACATATATCCCGTAGTCCACTGGACTCTCGTTTTGTCAATGCAAACTGCTCTCGAAATAGGTATATTTTTAAGGCATAAATGCCTTTTCCCATGAACCTTACGTGGAATGTTGGACCAGGTGTTATCGCCGACACCACCAAGAAACATTATTGTTAATTGTAATAGTTCCTTGTAATCAGCTCGGATTTGTGTTTCATTTAGCTGTTTATTGCAGAATTTCTTAATGACTTCGCGGTCAGCATTACTTATTTTTGAGCGTACAGTTGGATCTTCGAGTCCGTTTTTAAACGACTTGTGGTCGAGACTTACCCAAACGGCAGCAAAACGATTAAAAATAGGAACTTCAGGACCACAAGTAGACGAAGTTTAACCTCAAACACATGTTTCAATACTATCTCCATCATGTGATGAGAACTTGATTAATTTTCGATCTAATTTAACCTAACCTAGTAACCATTTTGGATGTGGTCGGTCTGGAGACAAATAAGAATATGACTAAAATTAAATTTTGTGCGAAGCTGTCCCTTTCTCAATTCACTTAGGCTGGAGGCAGAGCGCGTTCTGTAAACGACCCTGTTGCATGGCCGTATAGCGCGCTGCAAAGTTCTGCTTATGTTTTCTTATTTGACCAGTAGAAAAATGTCAATTTGTTTTTATTTGGGACTATTATTTCCGAAACAAATAAAAAATTTGCATTTAATTATTCAGAAAATACCTAAATTATGTTATATTGTTCAGTAATTCAAAGTAATTATTTTAGAAATTTTTAATGTTCGTAAAAATAATAAATAATAATTTAAATCCTATAATCTTGGACCGAAATAAAGTTTTCAATGGATTGACAACTAATGATGGCTTGGAATACTCAGAAATTTGAAATGATTGATTTGAAACAGAAGTCAATGCTGCATATGATATCATAACTGGGAGGTACAATTGGGAACCAAGAAAAAATTAAAAATGAAATTTGAAAAAGTCAGCAAAAGATTTGAAAATCTTTTTTACATAAAATATATTTGGAGAAATTTCTAAACAATAACTTTTTTTGTACTTAACATACATACTTTATTTGAGAAATTTAGTTTGCAATTATATTTTGTATATATGCGCTTCAAATATATTTTATTGAATTTCAAATAAAATTTATTTGCTCAGAACTATATGTGGGTTTTCCAACAAGAGGTGTTATTTTGAATCACCCGGTATTTCTGTAGCTGTCACTTTCAAAGCTTTTATTCTTTGACATTTGAATAGTAGAAACTACGCCATTACTAAAAATGGAACGATACACGATTCAACAACGCAATGAAATTATTAAAATTCACTACAAAAATGGTGAAAATCTAGCAGTCACAGTTCGCAAAACTAAAGCATTTTTGGGTCGTCGTGAAGCACCTTGTCGGACCGTAATATAGAAATTGGTGGAAAAATTCGAGCTGTTGGGACTAGTTAGTGATGTGAAGAATAAAACCCCGCTGCTGTAGCCCAAAGTGTTGAAGAAAACCCAGGTTTGATCGTTCCTCGTCGGTCTTTGGAATTGGGCATTCCACAAACGTCATTACACCGTACCTTGCATTAAAACTTGGGTCTTAAGGCTTATAAAGTTCAGTTAACACAAGAACTCAAGCCGGCCGATCATCAACAACGTCGTGCCTTTGCTGATTGGGTCCTTGAAATGCATGAAAATGATCCGGAATTCCATCGAAGCATCATCTTGACTGATGAGGCTCATTTCCACCTCGGTGGCTACGTCAACAAGCAAAATTGTCGCATCTGGGGCTCGGAAAACCCAAGAGTTATTGTTGAGAAGCCTCTCCATCCTCAACGTGTGACTGTTTGGTGCGGTTTATGGTCCGGCGGGGTCATTGGACCTTACGTTTTCGAAAATAAGGTTGGATCAACAGTTACGGCGAATGGATTGCGCTATCGAGAGATGATTAATGATTATTTATGGTCGGAGTTGGATGGTATTGATCTGGACAACGTTACCTTTCAACAAGACGGCGCTACGTGCCACACAAGCAACGAAACCATTGCTCTGTTAAGGGAAAAGTTTTCGGACCGTGTTATCTCTCGAAGAGGTGATCACAGTCAGCCACCGAGATCTTGTGATTTAACACCTTGCGACTTCTTCCTTTGGGGCCACGTGAAAGATAAAGTCTACGCCAACAGCCCAGCGTCGATTCAAGACCTCAAAGATAGAATTCGTGAGGCTAGACATAGGGCAGCCACTTTGCGATTTGGTTATGACAAATTTCATGAAAAGGATATGGTCCTGTGAGCGTGGTCGTGGTGGCCATTTGGCTGATGTTTTCCTTCATTATTAATGGCATACCTTCCTCTTTATTATGAAATAAACATCCGATCATTTATCTCAAAACATGGATTTTTTCTTGGAATACCATAATAACACCTCTTGTTAGAAAACCCTTTACAATATGTAAAAAATTTTGTTCCAAATATATTTTCTTTCGATTCAAACATATCAAAAAAGGTGATTTTGCCCCGTGTAGTACCGATTTTATGTAACCCATGAAGTGCTAAAAAGATCAAAAAAAGGAGAGCACAACAGGCCGAACTACTGGCTTAAGTGAATGTCCATGGACATGAAACGTCTCCTCTCTTCAACCTAACCTTACCTAACATCTCAGGCTAAGATTGAATGTTTTGTATTGGAACACTCCTTCCGGTACCTCCTCCACAAAGTGTTACAATTGATTACACTATGTAAGATATTTTTGTAGAAGGCATGTGGTGTCTAATTACGAAAAAATTATTAAAGAACATTTTATGGCAATTTTTTTTTTAAACATTTTTCTTTAAAATTCCCTTTTTCTTGGAAGGTACCTTAAGTATTTGAACCATATTTTTTTAAAGTATAAGCTCGATAAAGCCGAGATAGACGTTAAAGTAAAGAAAATTATGAGGACTACAAAAGTTAATAAAAATTGGCTAGGTAAAAACATAAAAAATTGAAGAAAATCTATGAATAAATGTAGAAATTATAGCATTTATGGTAAAATAAGAGAAAAATGTAATTGAACCATATACAAAAATTGGTTTTAATTGCTTGGTAGAATTGACTGCAGTTTCGGTAGACACCAATCTATCATCTTCAGAATTCAATAACAGTTATGTATGTCTTTAACTTAAATCAGCTGAAATAGAAGAAGTACCGAACTAAGTCAACATACTAAAACTCTCATACCAATACATTTTTGTATGGGTTCGCTTCGCGAGCCACGGAAATTTATATATGAACTGTTTGTTTTGAAAGTGGCGTAAGCGACATGTTCACATAAAGATGAATTCGGCATCATATTAGCCGCATATAATTTTATCAAATAGAATTTTCTCAGATAAGTGAAATGTGACTTAGTCTTAGTTTAAGTCTTAAGTTTTGCTCGTAAACAGAAGTATAAAAACGTTTGTTTTGAAAGGGGCGTAACTTCAAGTAGGGTGGATATATAATAAACCGTGGATTGTTTTGCAGAACTCATGATTTATTATTGAAATATGGGTAATATACTAAAATTTTACACACTTTTGAAATTATTATTGAGCTCAATTAAAATGCAACTTCGTCTTTAAAAAATGAGCTGCAACAAACATTTTCCAAAAAAGTATTTATACTCTACACCACACTGTGGTACAGGGTATTGTAACTTTGTGCATTTGTTTGTAACACCCAAAAAGAGAAGAAATATACCCATCGATTATTATACCGATCGACTTAGAATCACTTTCTGAGTTGATTTAGCTATGTCCGTCTGTCTGTCTGTGCAAGTATTCTTGTAATCAAAGTACAGGTCACAATTATGGTCCGATCTCGACGAAACTTTACACATATCTTTTTTTTGGCCCAAGGACGATCCCTATTTGGTTAAAATCGGTTCAGATTTAGATATAGCCCTCATATATATGTTAGCCCCGATTTGACATGTAAGCGCTGTAAAAACTGTATTTTATATCCGATCAGTATGAAATTCGGCAGAAAGAGGTTTCTTATTATATGAATGCACACTGTTAAATTTGGAAGAAATCGGTTCAAATTTAGATATAGCCCCTATATATACGTTACCCCCCCATTTGACATGTAAGTGCTGTAAAAATGTTATTTTTTTTACCCGATCAGTGCGAAATTCGGTAAAAAGAGGTATCTTATTACATGAAGGAATACTGCTAAATTCGGAGAAAATCGATTCAGATTTAGATATAGCCCCCATATATATGTTACCGCCGATTTGACATGTAAGTGCTGTAAAAACTGTATTTTATATCCGATCAGTGCGAAATTCGGCAGAAAGATGTTTCTTCATACTCGAAGGAATACTGCCAAATTCGGAGAAAATCGGTTCAGACTTAGATATAGCCTCCATATATATGTTACCACCGATTTGACATGTAAGCGCTGTAGAGACTATATTTTATATCCGATCAGTACGAAATTCGACAGAAAGAAATCTTTTTTACATGATTGAGTATTCAGGGCAAATCGGTTCAGATTTATATGTAACCTCCATATATATGTTCCTCCTGATTTGGTATCAAAGCGCTACAGAAGTTGTACTTTACTTCCGATCATTAATATTTTCCAGAAAGATGTTTCTCAATTTAGGAACGAATATTGCTTAATTTAGCGATTATCGGTTCAGAATTAGATAATATGTTCCTACCTACTTACCAATTATTCCAAATTATTATCGCAATGACCTTTATCGCATTGTTAGGGAGGTGTAGGTGTTTCTGCCTTTCCTTACTGGTTTTCATTTAAAATTGAATTTTATCCACATTTTCTCCGTAAACATTAATTGAAAAAAACTATATTATGCTAGACCGTGAGGTTATTAATTAAAGGTAATTTTTAGAAAGAATAGGTATATTTATATATATTCGTATACCTATTCTATATTAATTTAAATTTTTTAAACAAGACTAAGATTTTTGAAATCAATGAAAATTTACGAAAAAAATTGTTGAGTGCAGAAATGTATTTGTTTTTCAAAGGGTTGTATTAATAACTCTTTTAAGCATATTCTGTCATTCAGCAATGGCATTATTAATGTTTGTTTCTATACAAACATTTTTATAAAGGAAATATAATATCAAAACCAACATTTTATTTATTATTTGTTTTGAAAGTGGCTTAACTACATTCACCATTGAAAAAAGCTCAACGCGAAAAAATTTACATTATACATGTATCAAATTTGATTTTGATTATCTTGTAATGAGCTGTATATAAATATTTTATTTCTATTGTTCACGCAGATTTTTAAACAAATTGAAACACAAAACAATTTATATCTCGTTTTAAAACCAAATGGATTTACACAACTTTAAAAAAAGTTCATATGTATAGGGTCTCCCATATTCGACGGACCCATCTGGCAACGCCATAACTTTTGACAGAGATGTCAGATCGCTTAATGACATACCGCGTTTGAAGCGTCGGTCCAAGCAGATTTTTACCATGGAACAATACACGCCACGCGAGCGCTCTGAAATAGTTGAAATTTACATTCAACAGAAGAAGTCAAGTCAACGTGCTTTTAAAATATTAAAAAATGTGAGAAGTGCGCCTTCTAAGAACACCATTAAGCGTTTATACGAAAAATTTTCGACTGGTGAGGCTCTTTCTAATCCGAAGAGGCCAAATAAAAGTCGACCAAGGCGATCGGCCGAGAATATCGCTGCCGTACGAGCCAGTGTTGAGAGGTCCCCAAGAACATCCCAAAAACGCCGTTCTCAGCAGTTGGGCATGGCTCGGTCCACTTTACAACGGATTATTCGCGTTGATTTGCATTTGTTCCCGTACAAAATTCAATTGACGCAAAGATTGTTGCCTGCGGACAAGCCTCGTCGATTGGAATGGGCCCAAAAAAAACATGGGTCCGTCGAATATGGTCAACCCTGTATATCGTATTTTGGACTTATTTAAAAAAGTATTTATATTATAGATATAAGGAAACTTCCTAGGGAAAGAACAATGTAACAATGTTGACTGCTATTGTTTATCCTATTTACACAAATTTCAAAATAAAGCCACATTTTCTTCAATCGCAAAGCTAGAATACTGAAACATTGACCATTTTTTATATGGGGTATGGTGTTGCACTTTGAAGTGCAAAGGGAATTTTGAGCTTGGCTTTTAGTATAGTAGATATAAGAGAAAACCAAAAATCCCATTTTTGAGCATATTCGAATTATTTTGGGAATTGTGGAATTGACTTTTGCAAATTACTCTCGATTTCTGATACAAAAAACCTACAAACTACAAAATATTTCCTTGTGTATAATAATATATTCATTTTTAAATATTTTATGGCGTTATTATTTATTTTATTTCTGTCTGCATTTAAAAAATTGTGTTTAAAATTTTTTTCCTGATCCTGTCCTACCAGTTTGTTAATATCAGTGCAGAATATAAACCGATTCTCTCACATCAACTTTTCTACATTAACAACCAAAATTGCAAAACGATGTAAAAAATTTCGGCCAGATGTGCTCACTGGAGAAAAGTTTGGCTATATCAATTTATATTTTTAGAAATAGGTAGTATGTAGTATTTTGGAGACATATATATTCGACTTGAAGGAAACTTCGTGGAGAATGTTTTAGAGGTATGAATGGGTCAACAAATTTTATAAATGGAAAATTTAAAAACTTGGCCACATTTTCTACTATTCCAAAGCTAGAATATAAAACCCTTACCATTTTTAGCCTAGGTTTCTGTTATCAAGACGTACACATTACAAATAAATACTTATATATACATTTTAAAATGTTTATGGACTTATAAAGTTTCCGTCTGCGTTTTTTATTTTTCCCGATCCTTTCCTACGAGCTGTATATGTACCGAGACGGATATATACAGATTCCTTTCTCATTATCATTTCTCGAGAGACAACAAAATTTGTTAGTTGACGACAAAATTTTCCCATTAGATATAACCGCTGAGACAAAAGATATGGCCATTTAAAGTTATAGCCCAAAAAATATTTTTTGCGTTTTGTATTTATACCCTACACCACACTGTGGTACAGGGTATTATAAGTTTGTTTCATGGCAGATGTTTGTAACACCTGAAAATAACACAGCTAGACCCACCTTAAAGTATACCGATCGACTCAGAATCACTAGCTGAGTCAATTTAACCATGTCTGTCTGTCCGTCCGTCCGTCTGTCCATGTAAAGTTGTTCGTCGACTACAGGTCGCAATGTCACTCCGATCGTTCTGAAATTTTGCAGTTTAGAGTATTTCGCAGCTGTTAAGATCGCTATTGAATTTGGTTGAAACCGGTTCAGATTTAGATATAGCTCCCATATATATCTTCCGTCCGATTTGGCCATTTAGTCCTATAGAAGGTATATTTTACATCCAATCGTTTTGAAATTTAGAATGGTAGAGTTTCTTGATCCATGAACCAACATTGCCGAATTTGAAGAAAATCGGTTAAGATTTAGCTATAGCTCCCATATATGTATATTTTTCGTCGGATTTGGCCCTTTAGTCCTATAGAAGCTGTATTTTACATCCAATCATTTTGAAATTTAGAATGATAGAGTTTCTTGATCCATGAACCAACACTACCGAATTTGAAGAATATCGGTTAAGATTTAGCTGTAGCTCCCATATATATGTTTCGTCCGATTTGGCCCTTTAGTCCTGTAGAAGCTGTATTTTACATCCAATCATTTTGAAATTTAGAATGGTAGAGTTTCTTGATCCATGAACCAACATTGCCGAATTTGAAGAAAATCGGTTAAGATTTAGCTATAGCTCCCATATATATGTTTCGTCCGATTTGGCCCTTTAGTTCTATACACGCTGAAAAAAAATCGCTTCTGTAGTATATTGTCCCAAACATATTCGGCTTGAAACATATATATGTTTGGGGTAGACTCTAAGCATGTAATATTTGGTACACACAAAAATTGTGTATTTGGGAAGATGTTGTTCTAAACAAATATTTGTTTACATTCCAATATGTTTTTATTTGGGACCAATATTTCCGAAACAAATATTTATTTGCATTTAAGTATTCATAAAATACATAAATTGTGTAAAATTTTTCAGTAATTCAAAGTTAAATTTTTAGAAATTTTTAATGTTCGTAAAAAATAATAATTGAAATCATATAATCTTGGATCAATATAAAGTACTTAGAGGATTGACAACTAATGATGGCTTGGAATACTCAGAAATTTGAAATGATTGATTTAAAACAGAAGGTAATGCTGCATATGGTATCATAACTGGGAGGTACAATTCGAAACCCAAGAAAAATTGAAACTGAAATATGAAAAACTCAGCAAAAGTTTTGGAAATATTTTTTAAATAAAATATATTTGGAAAAATTCCTACATAATAATTATACCCTCACTTTAGTGTGACGAGGGTATATATCATTTGCTACGGAAAAAAGTGTAACACGTCGAAGGAGTGACCTAAGACCCCAAGTATGTTCGGAGGAAATCCGTTTTGGGTCATTTTAAGTCGAATGAGCAATGTCCGTCCGTCTGTCTGTCTGTCTGTCTGTCTGTCTGTGTGTCTGCTGGCTGGTGCGCACGATAACTCTCGAAAGGAGTAACCGATTGACCTCAAATTTGGTATGTGGTAATATTTGTTTCTATCTCCGGCTAAGTTCGAAGATGGGCCATATTGGTCCACTCCTTCTAGTACCTCCCCCACAAAGGGTTAAAATGTTGTGAAATATTGATTCTTTAATAACAGCTATACTACTTATTCGAATCTTTTGAAATTCCACACATAGTATTAGCTTATTAGTCGTTATCAACTCGAGAAAAATGGGCAAAGTCGCCACGTCCCTTTTGGTACCTCCCACACAAATGCACCATTTTGCACCAAAAGTTAACAGCTTATAACATTAATAACAGTGTATAAAAATACTTGAAATTTTGTACAGAATTATGCTTTTATATTGCCTACAGTCCAGGGAAAAATGGGTGTTGTTGCCACGCCCCTTTTGGTACCTCCCACACAAAGGTACCTTTTTGCACCAAAAGTTAACAGCTTATAACATTAAAACCAGTGTATAGAAATACTTGAAATTTTGTACAGTGTAATGTTTTTATAGTGTCTATAGCCCTGTGAAAAATGGGCGTTATTGCCACGCCCCTCTTTGTACCTCCCACGTTTATACCAGTGCACATAAATGCTTATAAGTCGGCACAGTGCAATGAATTTAAAGTATCTAATGTTCAGCAAAAAAAAAGGTGTATTTGATAAACCCCTTCTGGTACCTCCCACACAAATTGACAGAATAATTCGAGTAATATTCAATATTACATTACTCACAAAGTGAGGGTATACCTTAGTCGGTTCACCCGACTGAAACTTTCTTACTTGTTTTATTTGTATTTAAACACATATTTTATTTGAGAAATTTAGTTTGCAAATATAATTTGTTGTAATATATTAATATATGCGTTCCAAATATATTTTATTGATTTTCAAATAAAATTTATTTGCTAAAATTTATTTGCTAATTTATTTCCAACTATATTTTCTTTCGATTCAAACATATCAAAAAAGGCGATTTTGCCCCGTGTAGAAGCTATATTTTACATCCAATCGTTTTGAAATTTAGAATGGTAGAGTTTCTTGATCCATGAACCAACATTTCCGAATTTGATGAAAATCGGTAAAGATTTAGCTATAGCTCCCATATATATGTTTCATCCGATTTGGCTCTTTAGATCCAATCGTTTATACCCTACACCACACTGTGGTGCAGGGTATTATTTAAGTATAAAATGTCCCAAAAGTAAATTTATGTAAACAATTTATACATGAATTACAACATTTATATATCAGAGTTATTCAATATTACGAGAGTGGTGTAGGGTATTATATAGTCGGCCCCGCCCGACTTTAGCCTTTCCTTACTGGTTTTTTTGTTGTATTTTTGACCAACAATATTTTTTGGAAAGTATAAATTCAAATCAGGGCTGCGGTCGAATTTTAAAATCATTCGACTCCGACTCCAGCTCCGACTCCGGCAGATAATAACATAAATGTCTGAAATTATGTTTCTACTTAGACGTGAGTTCATGTTTTTGAAAATAAGATATAGCTTTGTTAAAAAACTGAAAAAATTAGTATTCAATACCAGTAATTAAATAAAATTGTATTATTTATTTATTGATGCTTTTCTTGTAAGCTGCAACTAATATGACAATTCTTTCAACATGAAATCATGATAAAATTTTCATCAATAACTGCCTCTGTTTTAATATTCCGCAATTTTTTGAAATTATTTTCGCTTCAAGCAACCTGTTCATTCGTTAGTTATTATACCCTACACCACACTATGTTGCAGGGGTTTTAAATTAGTTTTTTGGCAGATTTGTAAAAAATACTGCACCTAGGCCCACCTTAAAATATACCGTTCTACTCAGAATCACTAGCTGTCCGTCTGTCCATCTTAAGTTGTTCGTTAAGTACAGGTCGAAATTTCACTACGATCCTGCTAAAATTTGGCAATAAGGACTTTTTCACACCAGGGATTCAACCTATTGGAATTGGTCAAAATCGGTTTTGATCAAAATTGTCCCCATGTATAAATGTTTTTATAGAAAATTCTGTTTAGATTCAGATTTATAAGATAATTATCTCATATTTGTATTTACAATATCTGAGCTTATTCTGCTCTATCAAAGTGTTGTACAGTATCATATAGTTGGCTTCGCCCGACATTTCCTTAATTGTTTTGTACTCGCTTAATAATATCGAATAGTCTTGCAAAAATACTTATTTTGTTAGCTAAATATGATCAGAGCTTTCCTAAAACTGTTTCACATAAAAAACTCGATAGTTTGGTTAACTTTACACGCTGAAAAAAATCGATTCTGTAGTATATTGTCCCAAACATATTTGGCTTGAAACATATATATGTTTAGGGTACACTCTAAACATATACTATTTGGTACACACAAAGGTTATATATTTGGGAAGATGTTGTTCTAAACAAATCTTTGTTTACGCCCAATTTGTTATTATTTGCGACTATTATTTCCGTAACAAATAAAAAATTTGCAGAGTATTCAGAAAATACCTAAATTGTTTTATATTGTTCAGTTATTCAAAATAATTTTGTTTAAAAATTTTTAATGTTCATAAAAATAATACATAATATTTGAAATCCTATAATCTTGGATCAAAATAAATTTTTCGGTCGATTGACAACTAATGATGGCTTGGAATACTTATGGCGAATTCTTTTCTGCAAAAAAGTGCAACCTTGCATTGCCCTTTTACCGAAAACTGCACTGTTATATCGCTTTTTTGAAATTTTGAAATTTAAGTTGAAACAGAAGTCAATGCTGCATATTGTATCATAACTGGGAGGTACAATTGGGAACCAAGAAAAAAAATGAAATTCGAAAAAGTCAGCAAAAGATTTGAAAATCTTTTTTAAATAAAATATATTTGGAGAAATTCCTAAACAATAATTTTACTTGTACTTAAACATATACTTTAATTGAGAAATTTAGTTTACAAATATATTTTGTTGTAATATATTAAAACATGCGTTCCAAATATATTTTATTGATTTTCAAATAAAATTAATTTGCTCAGAAATATATAATATTTAAAAATTTGTGATCCAAATATATATTTTATTTCGATCCAAACATATCAAAAATGGCGATTTTGCCCAGTGTAGCTTCGAATATTTTATCCTACTTTTGTATTAAAATTGTTTTCCCAAACATTTTGAGTGCAAAAGTTCTATCACATAAATGGTACATTTTGCACAATCCATCTCGCAGTCGGAGTCGACCAAAGCCCTGCTTCAAATGGCCATAACTTTTGTATCATAGGGCATATCTAATGGCAACTTCTTTTCATCATATACCCTAAGAAAAAAAATCGCTTCTGTAGTATATTTGCTGGAAATATATTATTTTTGGAAACATTAACATTTTTTCTATAAGTCGGAAATAAAGATTCTGTAACTTAATTAAATACTTCCCCGTTTTCTAAGATAATCTTCACCGAAAGTCCGAAAAAATAATATTGATAAAAGAGATATTCAAACATATTTTACGGTACGGTACGTAAATATAAAATATTTGAACCAAAATATATTTCATTTAAATTTTGCTCTCAAACATTTTTTGTTTAATGTTTTTTTTCTCCGTGTAGCAAATGTTGTGGTATATCCAGAGAAGATCATTAGAAAGGAATCGTTTTATATCCAGCTCTAATATATACGGATATGTTTCAAAGCCAGACGGAAATTTTAAAAATGTCAAAAATATGTACATATGTATATGTTAATATTCAATATAATAATTACCTATTTGTTTAAAATATAAATTGATATGGCCGTAACTTTTGTCTCATTAGGAACTGTTAAAAGTGTGGCAACACAATTATTGATTTGTATTCTGGCAACCCTTCTCATATCAACTCTGTCTTTGAATTCCATTTTATGTTCTTTCCCTTTTTATTTCTGCATTGTCATTTTAAGTCTCTATCCGACCGCTTGATTGAAAACGTCTTAATAAATATTATACAAAATACTCTGTTGTGTTCGTGTTTTCCTCTTTATATTTCCAATAGGTTATGGGCCCAGACACCCGTAACAGTGCGTGAATTAATAGGAACATATTCTGTGTGAATAAGAAGTAATTGGAAAGACAGAACTAAATCTGTGTGATTTTAGAAAAACGAAAATTTCTCAGTGAAAATAAAAGTCCAAAGAAAACACAATGAATTTGATGCAAATCGACAAACTCGACGACAATAATTATGTTACTTGGTGTATACAGATGAAGAGTGTGTTGGTGCATTCGGAGTTATGGGGTGTTACGTGTGGTAGGGAAGTTAAACCAGAAGGCGCACCAGAAGCATTGATTTTTGAAACAAAAGACGAGAAGGCATTAGCGTCGATATTGCTATGTGTTAAACCGACGCAACTGCATCATGTGAAGGCATGCGCATCCGCGGCGCAGGCTTGGAATAAGCTGAAAGAAATACATCAGCCGAAAGGGCCGGCAAGAAAGATAATGTTATTCAAGAAGCTATTATACATGAAAATGTCTGAAGGTGGTAAAATTGTGGATCATGTCAATGAATTTCTCAGTACAATGGAAAATTTGAGTGAAGTTGAATTCTCGTTGCCTGATGAAATATGCGTAATTTTATTATTGTCAAGTCTACCAAAAAGTTACGAAAACTTTGTAGTGGCAATTGAAGCAAGAGACAACTTGCCAAATTTCAGTTCATTGAAAGTTAAGCTGTTAGAAGAGGGTGCAAGACAAGACGAAAATGAAAACGCAGCAAGCAGCACTGGTACAGCAGAGACCCTCATGCAAACGAAAACTAGTGGTAAATATGAGAAAAAGAAGAAAGACAATCGCAATGCAAGGAATAGAAACAGCGAGCAGAACAGAAGCAGCGATCAGAACAACAGAAAATGCTACAACTGTGGTCTGCCGGGACACTTTGCAGCGAAATGCAAAAAACCAAAAACAGCGGAGAGAAACTCATGTTTTATGACACAGCTACTGGCGTTTAGCAACGACAATAACAAAAACAACAGTGAGAATAGAAATAAGTGGTGTATTGACAGCGGCGCGACGAGCCATTTCTGTTGTGTGAAGGAGTTATTTACGTCATATGAAGAATGTGAAGAGAGAATAATGCTGCCAAACAATATGTGTGTAAAAGCAATCGGTCGCGGTAACGTCGATATTGGTGGTGTTAAAGTGACATTAAAGAACGTTTTGCATGTAACGTCAATTCCTCATAATTTTATCTCTGTTGGCAGAGCAACAAACGGTGGTATGAGTGTGCTCTTTAAAGAAAACTATGTGAAGATAATGAATGACGAGAACAAATGTGTTTTGAAAGCATATAAAGAAAATGATTTGTTTATTTACGAAGGTAGAGGAGGAAAACGGGACAGTGAATGCTACAGTGTGTCGAAACCAAACGAAGAGGCAATTAAATGGCATAATAGATTTGGACATTTAAATTATAATTGTTTGAAAGAGTTAATTGATAAAGACACAGTGCGTGGTATTAAATTGAAAAATATGCCGAATTCGTTAGAATGTGCTACGTGCGCGAAGAGTAAAATATGCGTAAAACCATTTCCTCAAATGTCGGAAAATCGTTCAAATGACTTGTTACAAATTATTCACAGTGACGTGTGTGGTCCGGTCAATAAAGTATCATTTGGTGGTTCACGGTATTTCGCGACTTTTATAGACGATTATTCAAGATATGTCACCGTGTACTTTTTAAAATCGAAAGATGAAGTATTTCAAGCATTTAAAGACTATAAAGCCGAAGTCGAAAAACAAACGGGTAGAAAGATAAAATGTTTGAGAACTGATAATGGTCGCGAATATGTGAATAAACATTTTGATAACTTTTTACGTGAATGCGGTATTAGAAGACAATTGACGGTTCCGTATACGCCGCAGCAAAATGGTGTAGCGGAGAGGGCAAACCGTACTTTAGTCGAAATGGCGAGGACCATGATCATTCATTCCAGTTTATCTGAATCTTTTTGGGCTGAAGCGGTAAGAACGTCAGCATATATCAGAAATCGTACAACAACAAAGATACTTCGAGATAAAACGCCATTTGAAATGTGGAACGGATTTAAGCCAGCTGTAGGTCATTTCAAAATATTTGGTTCGAAAGCAATTGTACTTAATAAGACTTCGACAAATAAATTTTCACAAAAGGGTACCGAATGCGTGATGATTGGTTACAGTGAACAAAGTAAAGCCTATAGACTGTACAATCCAAATAATCGTAGAGTAATTGTTGGAAGAGACGTTGTATTTCTGGAGAACACGTTTGATGAGTTCGAAGGAAACGATGATGAGGTTTTTATATTTAATTATGATAATGCAAATTCCGAACAACCCGTAGTGGAAAATGGTGTTCATCGAGAAGAAGCAACGGTAGAGGAAATTGTTCCCAGCTACGACGGATCTGAATTGACACAGCCAACGAATGAAGGTGTTCATCGAGAAGGAGATAATCATCACTCTAACGACGAAAACGGTGTACCTAGCAGCGGTGAAACTGGAATATACAATTCTCAAGAAGATACCAATCAAGTAAGTGAACAACCAGTTAGAATTGGACCAGGCAGACCCAGATTAATGCGCGATGGATCCAGAGGACGTCCGAGAAAGTTATATAATGAACTACATGCAATGGGTAAGTGTGAAATTGAAACCCCTGAGGATATCGATCAAGCCTTGAGTGGTCCAAATGCTGAAGAATGGAAGAAATCCATGAAGATAGAATATGACTCACTTATCAGGAATAATACCTGGGAGCAAGCGGATTTACCCGACGGCCAGGTATCCATAGGCTGTAAATGGGTTTATGCCGTAAAAAGAAACAAAGATGGTGGTATAGAAAAACTGAAATCTCGACTTGTGGCTAAAGGGTGTTCCCAGCGTTATGGTATGAATTACAACGAAACTTTCTCCCCAGTCGTTCGTTATGCTAATATTAGACTGGTAATTGGGTTAGCAGTGGAATATGGTATACATCTGCATCAATTGGATGTTTCATCCGCGTATCTCAACGGCGATTTACATAATACGGTCTTCATGAAACAACCACCCAATTTTGAAGACAGAAGAAATCCAAGAAAGGTACTTAAACTTAAAAAATCCCTGTATGGTCTAAAGCAGAGTGGCCGCGAGTGGAACTCTAAGTTAAACGAAGTTTTGAAGAAATTATGGTTCTCACCATGTATAAGTGACCCCTGTATTTATATTAAACAAAAGAATGGAGTTTACAACATAATTGTAGTTTATGTTGACGATTTAATCGTTGGGAGTACATCTTTACCTGAGAAAAGAATTTGAGATTGTTGATGGCGGTGAATTATCCTATTTCCTTGGGATGGAATTTAACCGAGAAGGAGATCTTGGCCCGATAACAATATCACAGAAGCAGTATATTTTCGATGTACTTGAGCAGTATAGTATGTCTGACTGCAAAGAGGTTTCCACGCCATTAGATCCAGGATACCAAGTGAAGTGTGACGACGAAAATTGTAGAAGAATAGACAAGACAAAATATCAGTCAGCAATTGGAACCCTGATGTATTTGGCTTTATCTACCCGTCCTGACATACTTTTATCTGTGACAAAATTATCCCAGATGAATTGCGAACCCCATTCGGAACATGAAGCTGCTTATAAGCATATACTACGATATTTAAAGAAAACCGCCGACTATAAACTCCGTTATAAGAAAACTGGGAAACCGATTGAATGTTTTGTGGATGCTGATTGGGCAGGAGATGCTAGCGACAGAAAATCTTTCTCCGGCTACGTTTTTGTGGTGGCGAATTGCGTTTTTGCTTGGTGCGCTAGAAAACAGAATGTGGTATCTCTAAGCTCAACTGAGGCGGAATATGTAGCGATATCAGCAGCGGCAACGGAGGCGTCATATGTTCGGAAGATGTTAGCAGAATTGAAATTTCCTTGTAATGGTCCAATGAAAATCTACAACGATAATCAGAGCGCACAATGCCTTGTGAAGAATCCAACGTATCATTCTAGGAGCAAACACATTGCGATTAAATATCATCATGTCCGAGATATGCTCTCCAAAGGCGAAATTGAAGTCGAATATATGTCAACCAATGAGATGATGTCCGATATTCTTACGAAGAATTTATGTAGAGTAAAACATTGTAAATTTGTTAATTCTATGGGTTTATGTTAAAATTAAAATTATGTTTCTTGATTAATTATTTGATTTATGTAATTGTGTTGAGAAGGAGTGTTAAAAGTGTGGCAACACAATTATTGATTTGTATTCTGGCAACCCTTCTCATATCAACTCTGTCTTTGAATTCCATTTTATGTTCTTTCCCTTTTTATTTCTGCATTGTCATTTTAAGTCTCTATCCGACCCTTGATTGAAAACGTCTTAATAAATATTATACAAAATACTCTGTTGTGTTCGTGTTTTCCTCTTTATATTTCCAATAGGAACATCTGACCGATTTTTTACATCGCTTAGCAAATTTCGTTGTTAATTCAGAAAAGTTGATGTGAGATAAATCGGTTTATATTCTGCAGTGATATTAACAAAATGCGAGGACAGGGTCAGGAAAAAAATTTAAAAAAAAATAAGTAAAAAACGTTAAGTTCGTACATGCCGAATCGTATATACCCTCCACCATGGATTGCATTCAATTCTATTACAGGAAAAATCTTTAAATATAGAGCAAATCTTGGAACCATCCTTTTTGTTGAAGCAAACAATAAAAAATCAACGCTGCAATTTTTTGCGAAATTTTAGGCCCCAAATTCTGTAGCCAAACTCTTCATCTGAAAAATGTGGTATTTATGGCATAAATTAGCATATTTAAGGGCTAACCCTACACTGGGACTAAAACAAAATATAAACTGACAAAATTTTTTGAGATGAATTCTTGCTAAAATATAATACAAACTACAAAGTTTCAGCTAAATTGCTTAGAAAATGTGGTGTTTATGGCTTAAACACGCCTTTTTTGGAACGACATCTATAGGTGGACTATAGCAAAATATGAACTGACTAGCTTTAACCCGGTGTGCTTCGCAGCCCAATCCTTTATTTTTTTCTGTTTAGGGTGCTGTAATACCTCTTTCTTTCAAAATTACATGATTATTACATATGGTGCAAAGTGAAGTAGATTTGATAGCTTTCATACGATAAAATACGAACCCCGAGGTCTAGTTATCAGTCAGCCACGTAAATTTGTTTATGAATATTGTCTTTTCCGAATCATTCAGTTTAAAAGGAGATATAGTCTGAATTTGCTGATGCAGATGAACGTAGTAAAGAAAATAAATTTTATGCAAGTTAAATGTACCCATCGTTCATTATACCAATCGATTTAGAATCACTTTCTGAGTTGATTTAGCTATGTCCGTCTGTCTGTCTGTTTGTCTGTCCGTCTGTCTGTGCATGTATTCCTGTAATCAAAGTACAGGTCGCAATTATGGTCCGATCTCGACGAAACATTACACATATCTTTTTTTTGGCCCAAGGACGATCCCTATTGAATTTGTTTAAAATCGGTTCAGATATAGATATATTCCCCATATACATGTTAGCCCCGATTTGACATGTAAGCTCTGTAAAAACGTTATCTTATATCCGATCGGTATGAAATTCGGCAGAAAGAGGTTTCTTCTCATATGAATGAACACTGTTAAATTTGGAAGGAATCGGTTCAGATTTAGATATAGCCCCATATATACGTTAACACCGATTTGACACGTAAGCGCTGTAGAACTGTATTTTATAACCGATCAGTGCGAAATTCGGCAAAAAGAGGTTTCTTATTACATAAAGGAAAACTGTCAAATTAGGAGAAAATCGGTTCAGATTTAGGTATAGCCCCCATATATATGTTAACCCCGATTTGATATGTAAGCGCTGTAGAAACTGTATTTATATCCGATCTGTGCAAAATTCGGCAGAAAGAGGTTTCTTATTACATGAAGGAATACTGCCAAATTCTGAGAAAATCCGTTTAGATTTAGATATAGCCCCCATATATATGTTACCCCCGATTTGACATCTACTAGCTGTAGAAACTGTATTTTATATCCGATCAGTACGAAATTCGAGAGAAAGAGGCCTTTTTACATGAATGAGTATTTAGGGAAAATCGGTTCAGATTTATATACACCCTCCATATATATGTTCCTCCTGATTTGGTATAAAAGCGCTATAGAAGTTGTACTTTACTTCCGATCATTACAAAATTTTCCAGAAAGATGTTCCTCAATTTAGGAACGAATGTTGCTTAATTTAGCGATTATCGGTTCAGAGTCATATGCTCGTATAGCCACATATAGGTATATGTTCCTACCCATTTACCAATTATTCCGAATTATTATCGCATTGTTATGGAGGTGTAGGGTATTATATAGTCGGTCCCGCCCGACTTTCTGCCTTTCTTACTGGTTAACAGTCCTTTTTTGATAAAATTAAAAATAATTAATATTTTTTGCAGGTAAAAGAGTCGATAAGATACGGTGGTATTTATAGCACTTTGGAAAATGTCCGCCATCCAGGTGATAAATACGAATTAGACGCATCGGAATTATTACCTCTGGATCAGATATTCTACTCAATAGATCAATACAATGCGTACATCGGAAAAAGTGTATTTCCCCAAGTAGAGTCGGAAGTATGCGGTGCTGACGTCATATGGTTGGAGTTTTTGAGTCCCACAGACATGATGTCAAACCAGGTATACCAGTCAATATTCCACAGTATGAATATAAGAAGTTATATATTAATTTCACACACATATATTTCTAGATACAGTACTTTCGCGATCTGCTGTCATCCGATGACATTCCACTAATGAGTACTACAGGACAACTAACAGTCCCACCCAATGCTACGATTTATCAGTCATTCGATCATTACATATATGAAGTAAATGGTTGGAGACTTGAACCTTTTGAAGGACTAGGAATTGTCTTTGATTCTGCAACTCGATTTAAGAATTCAAATCTAATCTTTGTATTGTCGCTGGTACGAGTTGTTATGGAATGGGCATCAATGAAATTACCACATTAAAGAAGATTTGAGGCAAGGACCACCTACCCTACTAAAAACAAATCGCGTGTGTAGTATATTTGCTGGAAACATATTATAGTAGGGGAAACTAACTTTTTTACTAAAGGACGAAAAGTAAACCTTGTACACTTTCCCTTTTTTAAGATAATTTGCACCGAAAATCCGAAATAATTGTGTTCAAACAATTTGTTCAGTATGTTCTATAAAATATTTGCACAAAAATACATGTTACTTACATTTTTCTCTCAAACATGATTTGTTTCATGTTTTTTTCTCCGTATAATGGCACTTATTCTTTGTGAAACAATACACTGAAGAAATTCTTTCATTAAAACAAGATAGAACTTCTTTGAATCAAATTTTTCATAGTGTCTCATACAAAATTCAGTTTGTCTCTCCGTTTGTAACACCACTAAATATTTATCTGAGACCTCATAAAATATAATATATATACTTAACTAGCTGGAACCGGTCCCCAGATTGAGATTTCCGATACCGTCCATTGTTAAACCAATCACGAATCCTGCCTTCATATACATAAAATAACAGCACTCTCGCTAACAAATTGTGCAAGATATCTTAATTTCAAAATGTGGCGGGGCCATGCCCATTTTGAACTAATCACGTAGACTGCCACCAGATACATATAAACAGAATTACCGTACCATCGCTACTAAATTGTGCAAGATAGCTCAAATTTGGGTAATATGGGAGGGGCCACGCTCTTTGGTCTGATCCCGCTCATTTTTAGACCAATCACGTAGGCTTCCACCAGACACACACAAAATTACAGCACTCTCGCAAAAAAAGATTGTGAAAGATACCTCAATTTCAAAAGGTTGCTTATATGAACGAGGCCACGCCCATTGATCCGATTCCTCCCATTTTTGGACCCACCACGTAGACTGCCACCAGATACATATGCACAAAATTACAGCACTGTCGCTAACAAATTGTACACGATATCTTAATTTCCAGATTTGATTTATATGGGCGGGGCCACGCCAATTAGACCGATCCCGCCCAATTACGTAGACTGCTACCAGATACATATTCGCAAAAAATCATGTGGAAGATCCCTCAATTTCAAAAGGTTGCTTATATGAGCGAGGCCACGCCCATTGATCCGATTCCGCCCATTTTTGGACCCACCACGTAGACTACAACCAGATACAGATACACAAAATTCCAGCTCTCTCGCTAACAAATTGTGCAAGATATCACATTTTTAAAATTTTGTTTATATGGGCGGTGCCACGCCCATTGGTCCGATCCCGCCCATTTTGGGACCAATCACGTAGACTGCCATCAGATACATATGTGCAACATTACAGCACTCTAGCCAACAAATTGTGCAAGATATCTCAATTTTAATATGTTACTTATGTGGCCGGGGCGACGCCCGCTTGATATATCAAAAATTCAAGTGCCCTATTTTCACCACGCCCCACACATGTACATTCTGTGAAAATTTCAAGATGATCGGTCCAGCCTATTCGGTATAAATATATAATATTTAAAAATTTGTGTTACATTAATGTTTGTTATAGTTGACCTGTTGAGATTTTATTTTTTTTTTGATATTGTTCGGCTTGAGGTCCTTTTTAATTAAAAAATGTGTTCATAGGGTTTTTTAATTAATTTATTTTCTTTCCGATATTTCGACTAACGTCGTTAGTCTTCTTCAGGGAACTACAAAATCACAATTTTTAAAAAACTGTACATAAATTACAATATTATCTTATATTTACTTTGAAATAACTTGACTGAGGGAACGTCAGTGATGTAAAGCATCTCTAGAGTATATCGTCTAAATGGATTTCTCTCTTCCACTAATACATCCACATTGTCAAAGTTTGGTTTGTGTCCGGTGAGAGCACAGTGGGCCGCGAGAGCTGTTTTTTGCTCTAGAAGTTTGTCGATGGCTTTCTGGTCTGATTTGTGTGATGAAAGTCTTGACTTTAATTTTGATTTATTTGTACCGACATATACCTTCTGGCATATGTCGGACTCATCACCATTACACATTATTTTATATACTAGATTAGATTTGTCTTCTTTCGCTACGGTTGATTTTGTATTGCTAAATAATTGGTTTGTCATATTCTGTGTCTTATATGCTAGTTCAATCTTTCGTTTATCATACATGTCTGAATTCTTAAATCTTTCTGCTAGTCCACGTATAAAAGTGACCGATTTATACATTTTTGGTTCTCTCCATGTTTTTCGTTTTATTTGATCGTTTTAGAAGATTATTGATTGTCTTCTGTGGAAATTCGTTCATATTTAAAATGTCTCTTATTTTCTGCTTATTTTGTGCATGATACTCTTTGCCACTTATTGCTAATACTCTAGCAATGAAATTCGTCGCGGTATTTATTATTGTCCTCCTTGGGTGCTTAGAATAAAAATTAATTAGTCGTCCTGATGCCGTAGTTTTCTGATACCAATCCATTTTTAGTTTGTTTCCTTGTTTTATTATTATTGAGTACAAGTATGGTAGCCGATTGTCTTTTTCTTCTTCCATTGTAAATTGAATTTGTCGGTTGTATGAGTTGAGTAAGTTCATTGTGTTGTCCAAATCTTGTTTCTTTATAATTCCAAATAGGTCGTCTACGTACTTAGTCAAGATTTTTGGTTTCCGATTCATATTCCTAATTGATGCGTCCAATAATTCTTCCATCACTATATCCGCTATAACTGGGGAGGCAGGGGAACCCATTGGCATTACAAATATATTTTCTTTCGATTCAAACATATCAAAAATAGGGATTTTGCTCCGTGTGTTACGTGGACCGATTTAAATGAACCATCGCTTTTATGACAACTATTTAGAAACGCAAAACAATTGATAATTGTTTGCAAATATTTTATTTTAGTCGGTTTACTTTAGGATGTGGGACCAGAAACACGATTAATAAAATGTAATGGTGGCATTTGTTGCGGCGTCCACGAAATCGCAACCAATCACCCCAAAACACAAAAAAAATTTCGCAGAGGGAGAGGCCTTTACGCCTGCGTGGCGGCCTCGAATCCACCAATTTCAACAGTCCCTGAAAATTTTATTGGCAGGGGGAACTGGGGATAGCTCCTGGACACACGCGTATCGGCAGACCAATGTGTAATGCCTTTATTGGTCTACCGTGTCCAGGTGACGACGATGTAGGGTAGCGTTGATGTTTTGGTAAGTTCCGTAGCAACGGAACATATTTCGGTGGGATGGCTTTTTTTAAGCTCATCCATGGAGGCAGGGAAGCGTTCTTTTGCGGGTGGGCTGAACCCAGACCAAAATCCGATGGAAATAAGCCGGGAAACCTGAAAAGAGAAGAAAAAGAAAAATTTTAATAATATTTGAAAACAAATACTTAAGGTAAGTACACACGATTTGCTGATCGGACAACATTGCCAGAAAAATGGCGGAAAAATGCAACCCTGTGAATTTACAACCGTGTGAACACACAATTTTTGTTTTGCAACGTTAGCAGAAAAGACATTGCGAGATAATTTGCAGATTGTTATATGTGCGAAGTTTATGCATGTGACAACGGCGCCATTGCCAGAAAAACATTTTATTTTCAACACTGTCTATAATCTATTTTTATTGGCAATCCAGCATATAAATAAATAAATATATGTAAATACATATATGAAATTGTAATGTTTTCTTGAAATCGTCTGAACTGTCAATTCACCTCTGCCTAACAATCTGTCATTGTCCGTATATTTGCAGCACTAACAGGGTTGATAACGTTTGCCGATCTGGCAATCGTCTATACTCAGCTTTACCAATAAAAAATTAATGTGACGACCAGATGTTGTTTACTATTTTGGACAACTGTCATGTATAATGGTTTCGCGATGCCAACGAAGTTGAATGACGAACAGGGTGACACACGAAATTGTGTTGGTATTTGTAAAAATGGGATAAGACCGTTTTCATTCATAGTTTTATGCAACCGCCAAAAGAATTCCATGATATTCAAAAAAAACTGGGAAAAGAGATAAGAATATAAAAGAACAGTGTATATCTATCGCAGAAATTAAAGATGTCGGCCAAATTAAAAATGTCTCCCACGGAATTTGAGTGAAAATAATACCATATAAGGGGGTAATGAGAGAGTTTTTTTTTTAGAATTGTTGGTCGAAGTCTTGATTAGAAAGCATCTGAGGTGTTTCAAAAAAAGCAATTGTGCAGTGTGTTAAAGAAAACCGTGTTTTTTGTAGTGGAGGTTAGTTGTTTGAGTGCCATCCATACGTTTATTTGTTTAATGAATATTTTACAATTACTGTGTTAGATTGGAGACGGAAAAGAAATCGTACGATTTTGTGTCTGGAAGTGGTTGCGGAATCGGTGGGCAATAAAGAAAAAAGTAAGTTCTTTTTGTTGATTTAAATAGAAGGATTAGGGCGGTAATAACGAGTGTATACCCAAATAGAGTCGAGAATCGTTTTCTTTTGCCCGTGATCAATGGAATCTCGTCTGGAACCACCAAAGGAGAACATAGTACGACATTCAGGACATAAGATTAAGGGGAGTTACCTTATCCCTCACCCAACGCCAAGGCAGGCCAAGTTTTATATTTTTAACACTTCGACAGAAACCGTGATTCCGAATAGGAAAGCCTTAGGACACACCCTGTTGTCCGCCAGAATTTGCAACGATCTGCTAAAAGTGAAGAGCCCTCTATTGAGTGGAACTTTGGTTCCACTGACTGTGGAATGTGAGCGGAGACTCGAACCTATCTCAATACAGTACATAAAAACAAGTAAGAAAGTTTCAGTCGGGTTAACCGACTAAGGTAAACCCTCACTTTGTGAGTAATACAATATTGAATATTACTTGAATTATTCTGTCAATTTGTGTCATTGCACTGTGCCGACTTATAAGCATTTACGCGCACTGGTATAAACGTTATGAGACATTAAATTGTGGTATGATTTGGGCATTTTGTGTGGGAGGTACAAAAAGGGACGTGGCAATAACGTTCATTTTTCACAGGACTATAGACAATATAAAAACATTACACTGTACAAAATTTCAAGTATTTTTATACACTGGTTTTAATGTTATAATCTGTTAAATTTTGGTGCAAAAAGGTACCTTTGTGTGGGAGGTACCAAAAGGGGCGTGGCAACAACACCCATTTTTCCCTGGACTGTAGGCAATATAAAAGCATAATACTGTACAAAATTTCAAGTATTTTTATACACTGTTATTAATGTTATTAGCGCTTAACTTTTGGTGCAAAATGGTGCATTTGTGTGGGAGGTACCAAAAGGGACGTGGCGACTTCGCCCATTCTTCTCGAGTTGATAGCGACTAATAAGCTAATACTATGTGTGGATTTTCAAAAGATTCGAATAAGTAGTATAGCAGTTATTGAAGAATCAATATTTCACAACATTTTAACCCTTTGTGGGGGAGGTACTAGAAGGAGTGGAGCAATATGGCGCATCTTCGAACTTAGCCGGAGATAGAAAAAAATATTACCACATACCAAATTTGAGGTCAATCGGTTACTCCTTTCGAGAGTTATCGTGCGCACAGGCCAGCAGACAGACGGACGGACGGACATTGCTCATTCGACTTAAAATGACCCAAAACGGATTTCCTCTGAACATACTTGGGGTCTTAGGTCACTCCTTCGATGTGTTACACTTTTTATACCCTACACCACACTGTGGTACAGGATATTATGACTTTGTGCATTTGTTTGTAACACCCAAAAGGAGAAGAGATATACCCATTGTTTATTGTACCGATCGACTTGTAATCACTTTCTGAGTCGATTTAGCTATGTCCGTTTGTCTGTCCGTCTGTCTGTCTGTAGACGTATTCTTGTAATCAAAGTACAGGTCGCAATTATGGTCCGATCTCAACGAAACCTTGCACATATCTTTTTTTAGGCCCAAGGACGATCCCTATTGAATTTGGTTAAAATCGGTTCAGATTTACATATAGCTCCCATATATATGTACCTCCGATTTGGCATATATGCACTGTATTAGCAACATTTTGTAACCGATTTGTACAAAAATTTGTACGGTTCAGATTTATATATAGCCCCCATATATATGTTGCACCCGATTTGACATGTAAGCGCTGTAGAAACTGTATTATATATCCAATCAGTACGAAATTCGGCAGAAAGAGGTTTCTTATTACATGAAGGAATACTGCTTAATTCGGAGAAAATCGGTTCAAATTTAGATATAGCTCCCATATATATGTTACCCCCGATTTTAAATTCATTAGCTGTAGAAACTGTATTCTATATCCGATCACAGCGAAATTCGGCAGAAAGAGGTTTCTTGTTACACGAAGGAATACTGCCAAATTTGGAGAAAATCGGTTCAGATTTAGATATAGCCCCCATATATATGTTAGCACCGATTTGACATTCAAGCGCTGTAGAGATTGTATTTTATATCCGATCAGTACGAAATTCGACAGAAAGAGGTTTCTATTTTACATGAATGAGTATTCAGGGAAAATCGATTCAGATTTATGTATAAGCTCCATATATATGTTCCTCCTGATTTGGTTACAAAGCGCTATAGAAGTTGTACTTTACTTCCGATCATTACAAAATTCTCCAGAAAGATGTTTCTCAATTTAGGAACGAATATTGATTAATTTAGCGATTATCGGTTCAGAATTAGATATATCCGCAAATATATGTTCTTACCCATTTACAAATTATTTCAAATTATTATCGCAATAACCCTTATCGCATTGTTAGGGAGGTGTAGGGTATTATATAGTCGGCCCCGCCCGACTTTCTGCCTTTCCTTACAGGTTTCCGTAGCAAATGATATAAACCCTCGTCACACTAAAGTGAGGCTATAAATATAAATTCACCACTATAAGAGACGAATTCCATTATATCTATTCCGGAAATCCTGTACTAACCTGACAATCAAAATTAGAATTTAATGCAATGAATTTAATAAAATGCTTAGAAAGTATGGTATTTATGGCGTAAAATACGCATATTTTGGAGCGAGCTCTATAGAGTGACTATAACAAAATATGAACAGATTTGTTAAATTTTTGCTGTGATGAAATCCTGTACTAAACTGACAATCAAAATTAGAATTTAAGTTGATATTATTTGTATTTTGTATCGTATTTGTCATATTGCATGTGCTTTAATAGATATATATATACATACATATATGTTTGTCTTTTTATTATTATCATTTTCTAATGCCCAGAACAAGAGGAGTTTTTGCAAAGTTTTTTTGTTAGGAATTGTCCAAGGGATTCGGGCTTAAGATTTCCAGCCCAAACCTAGCTAAGAGAGCTCGCTTAGGCAGGAATATATACGTAATAGGAATTGTCCATTTTGATACTTTGCAGATTTTAGATTTTCTGAGTTCGTTCGTTGGTTCTACGGGACCGTTCGCTTAATAGGAATACCTTGTACAAGAAAAATACTTTTAATTTTTATTTTATGTTCTAAAAATATTTTTATTGTTTAATTAATCACCTTAAACTAAATCTCATAAAAAAAGAGTAGATATAGGTATTAGACATATAAGGATAATTTTTTTTATTAATAAATATGTTATTGACTTGAAAGTTTCAAATGTAACCAAATGACGTGCTAATTGTTTGTTAAAAGGGAGAGGTTGAGTGGACGGGTATGAGCGGTTTATGGGGTCATGTCCAAAATGAAAAGGTCTACATGACTAATGGTAGGGAAGGGAGATTGGAGGTAACCACCAGCCTCCCACTGAAGGGATTTGTGAAATTTTGGTTAAGTTTTTTTTTTGTATTTATTACCTTTAATAGCTGATGCGGTCCTAGGATGGAACCTCCCCAACAAGGCTTGAGAGCTAGCCAGAGCAAAAAAGTCATGTCCCAGCTGCGCAAAGGAGCCCGTAACACATTCTGCCAGATATACCAGAACATCAAAAAACGTATTTCGAACAAAAATCGAGGTAGGATTTTTTACACTGACCTACAATATCCTAGCCAGCAGATAGCGGACCTGATCTCGAAGGATTTTTGTGTTCTAAATCCGAATGTAAAATCAAGAAGTAAAATGCCGAATCTTATATACCCTCCACCATGGATTGCATTCAATTTTACTACTGGAAAAATCATGATCAAATCATGAAACGATCCTTTATGTTTAGGTAAATTATAAACAAAAATTAACGCTGCAATTTTTATGCCGCAAATTCTTTAGCCAAACTCTTCACCTGATATGGTATTTATGGCTTAAAACAGATTTTTTGAAATGTGCATCTACAAGGAGACTACAACAAAATAAAATTTTATTTGTATAAATTGTATTGAGATGAATTCTTGCCCAAATAGAATATAAACTGCAAAGTTTCAGCTTAACTTCTTAGTGTTTATGGCTTAAATAAGCCTTTTTGGGAGCGACATCTGTATGTTGACTATAACAAAATATGAACTGATTTAAAAACTTTTTACTGCGATGAATTCTTGCCTTAATTAAATGCAAACTGCAATGATTCAGTTAAAATGTTTGGAATATATGGTATTTATGGCGTAAAATACGCATATTTTGGAGCGAGCTCTATAGAGTGACTATAACAAAATATGAACAGATTTGTTAAATTGTTGCTGTGATGAATTCTTGACAAAAAGAGAATACAAACAGCAAAGTTTCTTCTCCAAAAATTTACTTTTCGTTAATAAAAGAAAATAATTAAAATAAACAATAAAAATCTATATTAATAACAACAACAATTCTTTTAAAACGGACAAAGTGAGTAGTGGTTTGCAAAGTGTTTTGCTGTCTCGGCAATAAAGGTAATGCTTGTGTTGCAAAACCACCACCATTCATTGCGACCATGGAAAAACAAAGTACGAGTTCAACCAAGTACATTGTCGCTATGAACCAACCCAAAGAAATACATTTGAGTGAAGAAAGCAGCGATGACGAAACTGACTGGCAAGATGTATCCAATAACAAAAGAAGAAACAGGAAACCTCCAGAGGTTCTGCAACAAAAACAAAAACAGCAAGGGACTAATGATGAGCCCAGCACTTCAAGTAATAGATTCGCCGCTTTAAGTAAAGATGCAGATAAATCGAAGAAGGAAGATTCTGTAACTCGAGCACCCCAGCCTCCACCAATATTCATTCCAAATGTCGCGAGTATCGAGAAAATGGTCAAAAATCTTATAAAAGTCATAGACAGTAAGGAGTTTAATTACAAATCACTACGTGATGGTCAGGTTCGGCTTTCGATTAAATCTATCGATTCTTACCGAAAAATTGTTAAACATTTTGAAGCATCAAACATAGCTTACCATACATACCAACTCAAGCAGGAGAGAGCATTTAGTGTAGTAATTAAGGGTCTTCACCATACAACACCAATTGAAAACATTAAAGCATGCCTTCTTTCACTGGGACACCAAGTTAGAAGCATAAGAAACGGAAAAAGTCGTGTCACAAAGGAGCCTCTTTCAATGTTCTTCGTAGATTTGGATCCCGACGTCAACAATAAAGATATATATGACATTAAAAGCATTGACAACGCAATAATTACCATTGAACCCCCAATCCGAAGCAACGACCTTGTACAATGTCATAGATGCCAACAATTTGGACATACCAAAACCTACTGCAAGAAACCATTTAATTGTGTCAAATGCGGAATGAATCATGCCACGGCAGAATGTACAAAAGCAAAAGATACACCGGCATGTTGTGTACATTGTTTGAAACCGCATACAGCAAATTATAAAGGTTGTGAATTCTGCCAAACTCTTCTCAATAAAAGGAAAATGATCTCACAAACAAATGGCCACAGAAACCAACAATTTTCAAATAGTAATGAGTATTACCAACCCAGAAAAGAGTACGCAGGTATGCCAAATCAGTCATATGGAAATGCGACATATGCCGGTACTTTGAAAGGTCCTTTAAATGGTAATAATTTGTTAGAGAAGATCGAATCTATGCTAGCCAAACAAATAGAATTAACCAACACATTAATAAATATGATGTCAATGATGATGACGAAATTATGCAATTAGATATTAGAATTGCTCAATGGAATGCTAATGGCATTTCAAATCATAAAAACGAAGTTGAAATATTTCTTCAAAATAACTTCATCGACATACTTTTGATTTCCGAAACACATTTCACAAATAAATCCTTTTTCAAAATCCAAAATTACGATACTGTTATCTCTAACCACCCTGACAACAAAGCTCATGCTGGAGCAGCTTTGTTGGTTAAATCAAAAATCAAGTATGAAGTCATCGAACCGGTCTCTGAGCCATACTTACAAGCTGCAGGGATAAAAATATATTGTGAAAATTCTACCATCTCTATTGTTTCTATCTATTGCCCGCCTCGATACAACATAAAATGTGAACAGTATGACAATTTCTTCAAAAAATTTGGTAATAAATTTATTATTGCCGGCGATTACAATGCAAAACATCCATGGTGGGGATCCAGACTACAAAATCCAAAAGGAAAAGAGCTGTACAAGTGCATTACGAAAAATAAATATAAAGCTCTGTCTACAGGAAGCCCGACTTACTGGCCCAGTGATCCATGTAAAATACCAGATTTATTAGATTTTGCAATTTATAATGGTATTTCTCAATCTCTGTTGGGTATATCAGATTCTAATGACCTAGGTTCCGATCACAGCCCCATTATAATTACATTCAGTGTTAGTTGTCGAAGACTCACGCAAAAGAAAAAAATCATAAGTAAAAGAACTAACAAAGAATCTTTTGACTCATATATAAATTCAAATATTAGCTTAGGAATTCCTCTTAAAAATGGAGCCGATTTAGACGACGCTCTAGAAACTCTATCAAAAGTTATTCACGAAGCTGCGTACATAGCTACACCTCAACATGATGAAAGAAATAACTCTTTGGTTCAGATGTCTACAGAAATAAGGGAACTTATTAAAGAAAAGAGAAAATTGCGAAAAATTTGGAAGAGAACTAGATCCCCTACTGACAGAACCAATTTTAATCGAGTTTCCAATATTCTTAAAAAAATCATGCAAGAAAAGAAATCAGATTCCACTGGAATATTCTTGAATAGTTTAAGTCCCACAAAAAATGATGAACACAGTCTCTGGAAAGCTACCAAGTATATTTCGCGACCAAAGAAGAGAAACGTACCCATTAAAGACACGAACGGAGTGTGGTGTAGATCAGCTGAAGCCAAAGTGGCAGCATTTAAAGATCATTTGGAAGAGAAATGCGGAAATAGCTGACTTTCTTGACGTACCATGTCAAATGTATCGTCCCGTAAAAGCTTTCAATTTTCGAGAAGTAAAACAAGAAATTTCGAAACTTAAAAATACTAAAGCTCCAGGATACGACAATATTGACTCTGGTGTAATTAAATTTCTTCCAAAAAAAGGGATCGTATTTTTAACAACAATATTCAATTCTGTTTTACGAATAAGCCATTATCCGTCGCAATGGAAATTTGCAAAGATTATAATGATACCAAAACCAAACAAACCAGAAAATATTGTCACGTCATACAGACCAATAAGTTTGCTGCCAATTTTCTCAAAATTATTTGAGAAACTTTTAAAAAATAGATTAACACCAATTCTTGATAGTCTCAAAATTATTCCGGATCACCAGTTTGGCTTCCGAAATCAACATGGTACTCCACAACAATGTCATCGCATTGTAAATGTTATAAGAGATTCCCTTGAGAAGAAACTTTATTGTTCAGCCGTGTTTTTAGATGTGAAACAAGCATTTGATAGAGTCTGGCACATGGGGCTACTTTTTAAGTTGAAAAAGTTATTACCAACTCCTTTTTATCTACTTTTTAAATCATACCTTAATGAAAGACAGTTTTTTATAAATATAGAAGATGTCAACTCAGAGTTTGGCTCAATGAAATCTGGAGTTCCACAAGGAAGCGTTTTGGGACCGATCTTGTATACCATTTTCACATCTGATATGCCATCTAATAATGACGTAACAATTGCTACTTATGCCGATGATACCGCAATTCTAGCCTGCAATGAATCGCACACAATGGCCTCCTCTCTTGTTCAAAGTGAGCTTAATTTAATACAGAATTGGTGTAACAGGTGGAACATAAAAGTGAATACTGATAAATCGGCTCATGTTACTTTCACGTTAAGAAAGGAAGACTGCCCGGATGTGTTTCTACATGGAAATAATATTCCGAAATCAAATACTGTGAAATATTTAGGAATTCACCTTGACAGAAGGTTAACATGGAAAAATCATGTAATAGCTAAGCGAAAGCATTTGGATCTAAAGTTAAAAAAGATGTACTGGCTATTGGGACCAAAATCTCAACTTTCATTGGAAAATAAGATTATTTTGTATAAAACAGTTTTGAAACCAGTATGGACGTATGGGATCCAAATTTGGGGAACAACTAGTAATTCAAACATCAAGATTCTTCAGAGATATCAATCAAAAACCTTAAGATTACTAGTCAATGCTCCATGGTTCGTAAACAACAACAACATTCACAAGGACCTTGGTATTGCCTTAGTCAAAGACGAAATTTCTCGATTCAGTTCTAGATATTTAAACCGACTCAGTAACCATTGTAATGTACTGGCCATATCCCTGCTAGATGACAGTGAAGAAGTACGAAGATTGAAAAGGCCACATATACTCGATTTACCATTTAATCACTAAACTTAATATTTTGAAATCAATTTTGTAGTTTATCAAATATTTAAAATATTTTATAGTTGAGTTTGCTGGAACTTGACATTCCGTCATTTATCAATAGTTATAAGATTTGCTTATTGTTTTATTAAAAAATAGATTGCAAATAAAGAGTACAATAAAAAAAAAAAAAAAAAAATGAGGTATCTATGGCCTGCGTATTTTGGAGCGGCCTCTAGGGGAGCTATATCAAAACAATCCCAAACAACCTGAGTAAGAATTTGCCCAAAAATATATTTTGTTTTAAAAAGATTTTCAAACCGTTGTAGATTTTCGAATTTAATTTTTAAATTTTCATTGATTTCGTGTTATACCTTTAATTGAAAATAACATTTGTTTTAAAGCACTTATTTTTAGTTTATACTTATTCCAAGTCATCATGTGTTGTCAACCCATCATCCAATGTATCATTATGCAAGATTATACTATTTCGATTATAAAGACATTATACGAACATTTAAAATTACTGAAAAAATTAACCTTGAATTACCGAGAAACAAAACTGTTTAAAAAATTAAGATATTGACATATTTTTTTAATACTTAAGGCAAATAAATATTTGTTTCGTTAACAACAATAACAAATAAAAAATTTGTTTAGAACAATATCTTCCCTAGTATATTGTTTGTATATTATGTTAGTATCAAATATAATATACTAGCTGGACGCGGTTCACTTCGTTGCCCCAGACTTCAGATTTCCGATTCCGTCAATTTTTTAACCAATTACGTAGACTGACATCAAATGCATATTTACAAAATTACAACACTCTCGCTAACAAATTGTTCAAGGTATTTCAATTTCAGAAATTTGCTTATAAGGGTGGGGCTAAGCCCATTGGTACGATCCCAACCCTTTTGGACCATTCACGTAGACTATCACCAGATCGATATGCAAAAAATTACAGCACTCTCGTTAAAAAATTGTGCAAGATATGACTCTCAATTTCAAAATTTGGCTTATACTCGCATAGGCGGGGCAACGCCCATTGGTCTGATCCCGCCTATTTTTGGTCGAATCACGTAGAATGTCATCAGATACATATACCCAAAACTGCAGCGCTCACTTAAACAAATTGTGCAAGATATCTCAATTTAAAAATTAGGCTCCTATGGGCGATGCCACCCTTTTTTGTGTAATCACGAAGACTGCGTGAGATGCACAAAATCACAGCACTCTCGCTAACAAATTTTGCATGATATCTCAATTTCAAAATGTGATTTATATTGGCGGGGCCAGGCCCATTGATCCGATCCCGCCACTTTTTAGAACATTTAGCACAAAATTACAGAACTATCGCTAAACAATTGTGTAAGACATCTCAATTTCAAAATTTAGTTTATATGGGCAGGGCCCCGGCCATTGATCCGATCCCGACCCTTTTAGGACCAATAACGTAGACTACCACCAGACATCACTTTCGCTAAAAATTGTGCAAGATGTGTGTCTCAATTTCAAAATTTGGCTTCTATAGGCGGGGCCACGTCTATTGGTCTGATCCCGGCAATTTTTGGGCGAATCGCGTACTTATACTGTCATCAGATACATATGTCCAAAACTGCAGCACTCTCGATAATAAATTGTGCAAGATATTTCAATTTAAAATTTGGCTTATATGGACGTGGCCACGCCCATTGGTTCGATGCCGCTCATTTTTGGACCAATCACGTAGACTACCACCAGATATATATACACGAAATTACAGCACTCTCGGTTAAAAATTGTGCAATATATCTCAATTTCAAAATTTTGCTTATATGGGGGGCCACGCCCATTGTTCTGATCCCGCCCATTTTTGGACCAATCACGTAGACTGCCACCATATACATATACACAAAATTCCACCACTCTCGCTATCAAATTGTGCAAAATATCTCAATTTCAAAATTTGGCTTATACGGGCGGGGCTACGCGTATTGGTCCGAACCCGCCCATTTTTGAACCAATCATGTAGGTCGCCAACGGATATATATATATATATACAAAATTCCAGGTCTCTCGGTAACAAATTGTGCAAGATATCACATTTTTAAAATTTGGCTTATATGGGCGGTGCCACGCCCATTGGTCCGATCCCGCCCATTTTTTGCAAAATCACTTGGACGGCTACCAGATACATACGTACAACATTACAGCACTCTAGCTAACAAATTGTGCAAGATATCTCAATTTAAAAATTTGGCTTATATGGGCGGGGCCACGCCCATTGGTCCGATTCCGCAATTTTTTGACCAATTACGAAGACTGCCACCATATACATATACACAAAATTCCAGCACTCTCGCTATCAAATTGTGCAAAATATCTCAATTTCAAAATTTGGCTTATATGGGCGGGGCCACGCCTATTGGTCCGAACCCGCCCATTTTTGGACCAATCATGTAGGTCGCCAACGGATATATATATACAAAATTCCAGGTCTCTCGGTAACAAATTGTGCAAGATATTAAATTTTTAAAATTTGGCTTATATGGGCGGTGCCACGCCCATTGGTCCGAATCCGCCCATTTTTCGAAAAATCACGTGGACTGCTACCAGATACATATACACAACATTGCAGCACTCTCGCTAGCAAATTGTGAAGAAATACCGCAAAATTCGGAGAAAATCGGTAGAGATTTAGATATAGCCCCCATATATATGTTACCCCCAATTTGACATGTAAGCGCTGTAGAGACTGTGTTTTATATCCAATCAGTACGAAACTCGACAGAAACAGGTTTCTATTTTACATGAATGAGTATTAAAGGAAAATCGATTCAGATTTATATATAACCTCCATATATATGTTCCTCCAGATTTGGTTACAAAGCGCTATAGAAGTTGTACTTTACTTCCGATCATTACAAAGTTCTCCAGAAAAATGTTGCTCAATTTAGGAACGAATACATTTACCAATTATTCCAAATTATTATCGCAATGACCCTTATCGCATTGTTAGGGAGGTGTAGGGTATTATATAGTCGGCCCCGCCCGACTTTCTGCCTTTCCTTACTGGTATTAGTAATAAATTCACTGAATGAAAAAATACCGAATTCAGTGGAAAGTCCAGAAAATAGAAATGTATACTTATAAAATTTCCAAATTCTTGTTTCATTGGTCATGCATCACATCAGCTCTAATTATCGCATACCGATCATTTTTGTTCATGTATTTCCTATATAATACTTGCAAGATATATCAAAATATGGGCTGTGCCACGCCCACTGGTCCTATTCCGCCCATTTGTAAGCCAATCACGTAGACTGCTACCAGATACATATACGCAAACTTTCAACACTCTCGCTAACAAAATGAGCAAGATAATTCAATTTCAAAATTTGGCTTATATGGGCGGTGGCACGCCCATTGGTCAGATCCCGCCAATTTTTGGACCAATCACGTGGACTGTCACCAGATACATATGTACAACATTACAGCACTCTAGATAAAAAATTGTGCAAGATATCAAAATTTGGTATATGTGGGCGGGGCCACGCCCATTGGGCCGATCCCGCCCATTTTTGGACCAATCACGCAGACTGCCACCATATACATATACACAAAATTCCAGCACTCTCGCTAACATATTATGCAAGATATCAAAATTTGGATTAAATGGGCGGGGCCACGCCCATTGGTCCGATCCCGCCCATTTTTGGACCAATCACGCAGACTGCCACCATATACATATACCCAAATTCCAGCACTCTAGCTAGCAAATTGTGCAAGATATCAAAATTTGGTCTATTTGGGCGGGGCCACGCCCATTGGGCCGATCCCGCCCATTTTTAGACAAATCACGCAGAATGCCACCATAATCATATACACAAAATTCCAGGTCTCTCGGTAAAAAAATGTGGAAGATATCACATTTTTAAAATTTGGCTTATATGGGCGGGGCCACGCCCATTGGTCCGATCCCGCCCATTTTCTGACCAATTACGTAGAATACCACCAGATACATATTCACAACATTGCAGCATGCCCGCTAGCAAATTGTGCAAGATATCAAAATTTGGTCTATGTGGGAGAGCCACGCCCATTGGGCCGATCCCGCCCATTTTTGGACCAATCACGCAGATTGCCACCATATACATGTACACAAAATTCCAGGTCTCTCGGTAAAAAAATGTTGAAGATATCACATTTTTAAAATTTGGCTTATATGGGCGGGGCCACGCCTATTGGTCCGATCCCGCTCTTTTTTGGACCAAGCACGTAGACTGCCACCATATACATAACATTCCAGCACTCTCGCTAACAAATTGTGCAAAATATCTCAATTTCAAAATTTGCCTAATATGGGCGGGGCCACGCCCATTGGTCGGATTCCGCACATTTTTGGAAAATTCACATAATCTGACACTAAATGCATACACACGAAATTTCAGCACTCTAGCTAAAAAATTTTCTCAATACCAAAATTTGACCCATATGGGCGGGTCCACGCCCACTTGATATATCGAAAATTCAAGTACCCTATTTTCAGCACCCCCTACACATGTACATTCTGTGAAAATTTCAAGATGATCAGTCAAGCCGTTTAGACGTCTATACGGAACAAACAAACATACAAACAAACAAACCCACAAACAGACACTCTCTTTTATATATATAGACTAGCTGAGCCCGGTGCGCTTCGCTGCCCATGTCAAAATTAGCGCTGTAGAAACTGTATTTTATATCCGATCAGTACGAAATTCGGTAGAAAGAGGTTTCTTATTACATGAAGGAATACTGCCAAATTCGGAGAAAATCGGTTCAGATTTAGATACAGTCCCCATATACATGAAGGAATACTGCCAAATTCGGAGAAAATCGGTTCAGATTTAGATATAGTCCCCATATATATGATACACCCGGTTTGAAATTCAAGCGCTGTAGAAACTGTATTTTATATGCTATCAGTAAGAAATTCGGCAGAAAGAGGTTTCTTATTACATGAAGGAATACTGCCAAATTCGGAGAAAATAGGTTCAGATTTAGATATAGCTCCCATATATATGTTACCCCCAATTTGACATGTAAGCGCTGTAGAGACTGTGTATTACATCCGATCAGAAGGAAATTCGACAGAAACAGGTTTTATATATAACCTCCATATATATGTTCCTCGAGATTTGGTTACAAAGCGCTATAGAAGTTGTACTTTACTTCCGATCATTACAAAGTTGTCCAGAAAAATGTTTCTCAATTTAGGGAAGAAAATTGCTTAATTTAGCGATTTTCGGTTCAAAATACATTTAATAATTATTCCAAATAATTATCACAATGACCCTTATCGCATTGTTAGGGAGGTGTAGGGTATTATATAGTCGGCCCCGCCCGACTTTCTGCCTTTCCTTACTGGTATTAGTAATAAATTCACTGCATGAAAAAATACCGAATTCAGTGGAAAGTCCAGAAAATAGAAATGTATACTTATAAAATTTCCAAATTCTTGTTTCATTGGTCATGCATCACATTATCATATTGCGATTGTATTGGAGTGAGCAGCTGTAATTATCGCATACCGAGCATTTTGGTTCATGTATTTCCTATATAATACTTGCATATATCAAAATATGGGCTGGGCCACGCCCACTGGTCCTATTCCGCCCATTGGTAAGCCAATCACGTAGACTGCTACCAGATATATGTACGCAAAATTTCAACACTCGCTAACAAAATGAGCAATATAATTCAATTTCAAAATTTGGCTTATATGGGCGGTGGCACGCCCACTGGTCAGATTCCGCAAATTTTTGGACCAATCACATGGACTGTCACCAGATACATATGTACAAAATTACAGCACTCTAGATACAAAATTGTGCAAGATATATCAATTTCGAAATTTGGCTTATAAGGGCGGGGCCACGCCCATTGGTCTAATCTTGCCCATTTTCTGACCAATTACGTAGAATGCCACCAGATACATATACACAACATTGCAACACTCCCGATAGCAAATTGTGCGAGATTTCAAAATTTGGTCTATGTGGGCGGGGCCACGCCCATTGGGCCGATCCCGCCGATTTTTTTACCAATTACGTAGAATGCCACCAGATGCATATACGCAACATTGCAGCACTCCCGCTAGCAAATTGTGCAAGATATCAAAATTTCAAAATTTGGTCAATGTGGGCGGGGCCACGCCTATTGGTCCGAACCCGCCCATTTTTGGACCAATCACGTAGATCGCCAACGGATATATATACACAAAATTCCAGGTCTCTCGCTAACAAATTGTGCAAAATATCTCAATTTCAAAATTTAGCTTGTGCGGGCGGGGCCACGCCCATTGGTCCGATTCCGCCCATTTTTTGAAAATTCACATAATCTGCCACTAAATGCATACACACAAAATTTCAGCACTCTAGCTAAAAAATTTTCTAAAAACCAAAATTTGACCAATATGGGCGGGTCCACGCCCTCTTGATATATCGAAAATTCAAGTACCCTATTTTCAGGACCCCCTTCACATGTACATTCTGTGAAAATTTCAAGATGATCGGTCTAGCCGTTTAGACGTCTATACGGAACAAACAAACAGACACTCTCTTTTATATATATAGATAGAAGATAGAAGATAGAAGATAGAAGATAGAAGATAGAAGATAGAAGATAGAAGATAGAAGATAGAAGATAGAAGATAGAAGATAGAAGATAGAAGATAGAAGATAGAAGATAGAAGATAGAAGATAGAAGATAGAAGATAGAAGATAGAAGATAGAAGATAGAAGATAGAAGATAGAAGATAGAAGATAGAAGATAGAAGATAGAAGATAGAAGATAGAAGATAGAAGATAGAAGATAGAAGATAGAAGATAGAAGATAGAAGATAGAAGATAGAAGATAGAAGATAGAAGATAGAAGATAGAAGATAGAAGATAGAAGATAGAAGATAGAAGATAGAAGATAGAAGATAGAAGATAGAAGATAGAAGATAGAAGATAGAAGATAGAAGATAGAAGATAGAAGATAGAAGATAGAAGATAGAAGATAGAAGATAGAAGATAGAAGATAGAAGATAGAAGATAGAAGATAGAAGATAGAAGATAGAAGATAGAAGATAGAAGATAGAAGATAGAAGATAGAAGATAGAAGATAGAAGATAGAAGATAGAAGATAGAAGATAGAAGATAGAAGATAGAAGATAGAAGATAGAAGATAGAAGATAGAAGATAGAAGATAGAAGATAGAAGATAGAAGATAGAAGATAGAAGATAGAAGATAGAAGATAGAAGATAGAAGATAGAAGATAGAAGATAGAAGATAGAAGATAGAAGATAGAAGATAGAAGATAGAAGATAGAAGATAGAAGATAGAAGATAGAAGATAGAAGATAGAAGATAGAAGATAGAAGATAGAAGATAGAAGATAGAAGATAGAAGATAGAAGATAGAAGATAGAAGATAGAAGATAGAAGATAGAAGATAGAAGATAGAAGATAGAAGATAGAAGATAGAAGATAGAAGATAGAAGATAGAAGATAGAAGATAGAAGATAGAAGATAGAAGATAGAAGATAGAAGATAGAAGATAGAAGATAGAAGATAGAAGATAGAAGATAGAAGATAGAAGATAGAAGATAGAAGATAGAAGATAGAAGATAGAAGATAGAAGATAGAAGATAGAAGATAGAAGATAGAAGATAGAAGATAGAAGATAGAAGATAGAAGATAGAAGATAGAAGATAGAAGATAGAAGATAGAAGATAGAAGATAGAAGATAGAAGATAGAAGATAGAAGATAGAAGATAGAAGATAGAAGATAGAAGATAGAAGATAGAAGATAGAAGATAGAAGATAGAAGATAGAAGATAGAAGATAGAAGATAGAAGATAGAAGATAGAAGATAGAAGATAGAAGATAGAAGATAGAAGATAGAAGATAGAAGATAGAAGATAGAAGATAGAAGATAGAAGATAGAAGATAGAAGATAGAAGATAGAAGATAGAAGATAGAAGATAGAAGATAGAAGATAGAAGATAGAAGATAGAAGATAGAAGATAGAAGATAGAAGATAGAAGATAGAAGATAGAAGATAGAAGATAGAAGATAGAAGATAGAAGATAGAAGATAGAAGATAGAAGATAGAAGATAGAAGATAGAAGATAGAAGATAGAAGATAGAAGATAGAAGATAGAAGATAGAAGATAGAAGATAGAAGATAGAAGATAGAAGATAGAAGATAGAAGATAGAAGATAGAAGATAGAAGATAGAAGATAGAAGATAGAAGATAGAAGATAGAAGATAGAAGATAGAAGATAGAAGATAGAAGATAGAAGATAGAAGATAGAAGATAGAAGATAGAAGATAGAAGATAGAAGATAGAAGATAGAAGATAGAAGATAGAAGATAGAAGATAGAAGATAGAAGATAGAAGATAGAAGATAGAAGATAGAAGATAGAAGATAGAAGATAGAAGATAGAAGATAGAAGATAGAAGATAGAAGATAGAAGATAGAAGATAGAAGATAGAAGATAGAAGATAGAAGATAGAAGATAGAAGATAGAAGATAGAAGATAGAAGATAGAAGATAGAAGATAGAAGATAGAAGATAGAAGATAGAAGATAGAAGATAGAAGATAGAAGATAGAAGATAGAAGATAGAAGATAGAAGATAGAAGATAGAAGATAGAAGATAGAAGATAGAAGATAGAAGATAGAAGATAGAAGATAGAAGATAGAAGATAGAAGATAGAAGATAGAAGATAGAAGATAGAAGATAGAAGATAGAAGATAGAAGATAGAAGATAGAAGATAGAAGATAGAAGATAGAAGATAGAAGATAGAAGATAGAAGATAGAAGATAGAAGATAGAAGATAGAAGATAGAAGATAGAAGATAGAAGATAGAAGATAGAAGATAGAAGATAGAAGATAGAAGATAGAAGATAGAAGATAGAAGATAGAAGATAGAAGATAGAAGATAGAAGATAGAAGATAGAAGATAGAAGATAGAAGATAGAAGATAGAAGATAGAAGATAGAAGATAGAAGATAGAAGATAGAAGATAGAAGATAGAAGATAGAAGATAGAAGATAGAAGATAGAAGATAGAAGATAGAAGATAGATTGTTGCGTGGCTGACTGACTGATTATCGCCCAGACCAAACGGCTTAAGCTAGAATCGTGAAATTTGGTGGGAGGGTAGCTCTTGGGATGTAGACGAGCAATATGACGAGATTTTTCGAAATTCGTACTATTATCCGCACAATGGGGCAAAAAGGGACAAATATGGCACCACCGCCAAATCTAAACGGAATGAGCTAGAATCGTGAAATTTTTGTGTGAGGGTAGCCCTTTTGAGGTCGACCAAGAAATTGACTTAATTTTTTTAAATCCGAACATTTACCCGCACAATGGGGCAAAAAGGGATAAATGTGGTGCAACAGCCAAATCCAAATGGCAAGACCTAGAATCGTGAAATTTGGTGTGAGAGTAACTCTTGGGGCTCTATGAAATAAACCCCAATGAAATAACACCCAAAAATAAAATGAAATAAACCCCAAAAAATTTCATACATTTTGAGATTTATTTCATCGTGTTCCTGTAAAACACCCAAAAAAGGTCCAATGAAATAATTCCCTAATAAAAAAATTTGGGACTTGTTTCATTTCTTAAACATTTTGGTATTTATTTAATTTTTTTGGTAGTTATTTCATTATTTAAGGAAGTATGTATTTGAAATTATTAGCGTAAAAGAAGAAATAGCATGTTGATCAGAAAACATTATACAGGGTGGCCCAAAATGACCAACGGGGTTTAAGTTCATTATAACTTTTTATTTATGACATAATTATTAATTTATTTTATCCATGTATATATACTGGGTGGCCTAAAATGACCGAAGTGGTCTGAAATCCTTATAACTTTTTAATTTCTTTTAGTATTTAGTTAAAACCAGTAAGGAAAGGCAGAAAGTCGGGCGGGGCCGACTATATAATACCCTACACCTCCCTAACAATGCGAAAGGGTTATTGCGATAATAATTTGAAATAATTGGTAAATGGGTAAGAACATATATATGCGGATATATCTAATTGTGAACCGATAATCGCTAAATTAAGCAATATTCGTTCCTAAATTGAGAAACATCTTTCTGGAGAATTTTGTAATGATCGGAAGTAAAGTAGAACTTCTATACCGCTTTGTAACCAAATCAGGAGGAACATATTTATAGAGCTTATATATAAATCTGAATCTATTTTCCCTGAATACTCATTCATGTAAAATAGAAACCTCTTTCTGTCGCATTTCGTACTGATCGGATATAAAATACAGTCTCTACAGCGCTTGAATGTCAAATCGGTGCTAACATATATATGGGGGCTATATCTAAATCTGAACCGATTTTCTCCAAATTTGGCAGTATTCCTTCGTGTAATAAGAAACCTCTTTCTGCCGAATTTCGCTGTGATCGGATATAAAATACAGATTCTACAGCTATTGAATTTCAAATCGGGGGTAACATACATATGGGGGCTATATCTAAATCTGAACCGATTTTCTCCGAATTTGGCAGTATTCCTTCATGTAATAAGAAACCTCTTTCTGCCGAATTTCGTACTGATTGGATATAAAATACAGTTTCTACAGCGCTTACATGTCAAATCGGGTGCAACATATATATGGGGGCTATATATAAATCTGAACCGATTTCCCCCAAATTTTGTATTGTATCTAAGTGTATCAAGAGACTACTCTCTGTCAATTTTTGTACAAATCGGTTACAAAATGTTGCTTATACAGTGCATATATGCCAAATCGGAGGTACATATATATGGGAGCTATATGTAAATCTGAACCGATTTTAACCAAATTCAATAAAGATCGTCCTTGGGCCTAAAAAAATATATGTGCAAAGTTTCGTTGAGATCGGACCATAATTGCGACCTGTACTTTGATTACAAGAATACGTCTACAGACAGACGGACAGACAGACGGACATAGCTAAATCGACTCAGAAAGTGATTACAAGTCGATCGGTATAATAAACAATGGGTCTATCTCTACTCCTTTTGGGTGTTACAAACAAATGCACAAAGTCATAATACCCTGTACCACAGTGTGGTGTAGGGTATAAAAAGACTTGTGGAATTTAAAATGGAACAGAACACAATTGAACAACGTGAAAAAAATAAAAAATACAATAATAAATAAATAAACCAGTAAGGAAAGGCTAACGTCGGGCGGGGCCGACTATATAATACCCTACACCGCTCTCGAAATATTGAATAACTCTGCTATATAAATTTTGTAATTCATGTATAAATTGTTAACATAAATTTACTTTTGGGACATTTTATACTTAAATAATACCCTGTACCACAGGGTGGTGTAGGGTATAAAAACGATTGGATCTAAAGAGCCAAATCGGATGAAACATATTTATGGGAGCTATAGCTAAATCTTTACCGATTTTCTTCAAATTCAACAATGTTGGTTCATGGATCAAGAAACTCTACCATTCTAAATTTCAAAACGATTGGATATAAAATACAGCTTCTATAGAACTAAAGGGCCAAATCGGACAAACAAATATATATGAGAGCTATAGCTAAATCTTAACCGATTTTCTTCAAATTCGGTAGTGTTGGTTCATGGATCAAGAAACTCTACCATTCTAAATTTCAAAATGATTGGATGTAAAATACAGCTTCTTCAGGACTAAAGAGCAAAATCGGACGAAACATATCGCTCACTCACTTCAAGAGTGACATAACTCAAAATTGAAAATTGCCGAGATGTGTAACTTTAAGTCCGTATAAAAAGATAAGTAAGATGAAATAAGATGTTTAAATACGCTTGAATAATCCGAAATATGGTTGTTTACTTATAGACCAAATTTCGCTAAGATTAATTTATGAACATTTGCAAAATTCGCATTTTTGTAAGGCAACCTCAAAAATTTTAAATTTTGAGTTATGTCACTCTTGAAGTGAGTGAGCGATATATATCGGAACTATAGCTAAATCTTAACCGATTTTCTTCAAATTCGGCAATATTGGTTCATGGATCAAGAAACTCTACCATTCTAAATTTCAAAACGATTGGATGTAAAATACAGCTTTTATAGGACTAAAGGGCCAAATCGGACGAAACATATATATGGGAGCTATAGCTAAATCTTAACCGATTTTCTTCAAATTCGGTAGTGTTGGTTCATGGATCAAGAAACTCTACCATTCTAAATTTCAAAAGGATTGGATGTAAAATACAGCTTCTACAGGACTAAAGATCAAAATCGGACGAAATATATATATGGGAGCTATATCTAACTCTGAACCGATTTCAACCAAATTCAATAGGGATCTTTACAGCTGCGAAATACTCAAAACTGCAAAATTTCAGAACGATCGGAGTGAAATTGCGACCTGTAGTCGACGAACAACTTTACGTGGACAGACGGACGGAAAGACATGGTTAAATCGACTCAGCTAGTGATTCTGAGTCGATCGGTATACTTTAAGGTGGGTCTAGCTGTGTTATTTTCAGGTGTTACAAACATCTGCCGCGAAAAGATACTTATAATACCCTGTACCACAGTGTGGTGTAGGGTATAAAAATGAGCTTGGACTAAAGCCATTGAAGTTCCAAAAAGTGCAAGAGCTCACCGATGCACAAAAAAAGGTTAGACTGGAAAGAGCCAAGGAGTTGCTTCGCTTGCACGAAAGTGGCCAGTTACCGAATTTGGTTTTCTCCGATTGAGCAGTTTGTGAACAAATTGAGCAGTTTGTGAACAAACAAAATGATCGGGTTTACTTGCCAAAGAGGTCAGCTAAAAATGTACACCTTCGATTGGCCACCAGAACTCAAGCGCCGCCGATGGTAATGGTGTGGGCCGCCGTAACGGCCGATGGTCGCTCCCCGCTCGTATTCATCGACCATGGGGTCAAAATAAATGCCGAATATTATCGGGAAAATGTCCTAAACACAGTATTGAAGCCCTGGGCGGACAAACATTTCGGCCGCAGACCATAGACATTCCAACAGGACTCAGCACCATCGCACTCAGCACGCGTCAACCATGAATGGCTTAAAAAGGATGTTCCTCGCTTCATTTCTACCGCACAATGGCCACCAAGATCTCCGGATCTCAATCCGTTGGACTTTTGCGCCTGGGGCATTTTAGAGAGTACGGTTCGCACTAAAAAATACCAAAGTATCGATCATCTCAAGACGGCGCTTCGCCGGGAATGGGCCAAAATACCGCAGAGCCACTTTCGTGCAGCGTGTGATGGCTTTGTCGGCCGTTTGAAGGCCATAATTCGTGCCAAAGGTGGCCAATTCGAAAAAATCTAAACTGTTTCTAAAATTTTATGTTATTTCCGACATTTTTTGCTTTTGAACAATAAAATTTAAAAAAAATTAAAAAAATATAGCGCTTTACTTTGTTGCATTACATATCAGCCACCCTGTATATATTCTGGGTGGCCTAAAATGACCGAAGTGGTTTGAAATCCTTATAACTTTTTTATTGCTTTTAGTATTTTGTTAAAAAAAGACTTGTGGAATTTAAAATGGAACAGAACACAATTGAACAACGTGGAAAAAATAAAAAATACAATAATAAACAAATAAAAAAATATTCTCCATTAATATACTGCACTAGCTGGACCCGGTCCACTTCGTTGCCCCAGATATCAGATTTTCGATTCCGTCCATTTTTATTGAAGTTTTAGAAAATAACTCCACTAACGTGTGTTCCAAATTTCGTTCTTCTAGGGTCAACACTTTTTGAGATAATCGGATTTTAAGTAATGCCACGCCAAATCCTGCCCCGCCCACTTTTTTCGAAAAAAAATTTTCCCTAAACCATCTTTGACAAAGAACCTTTCAAACAAAAGAAAAACAAATAAAATCGGTCCAGTGGTTTCAGAGTCTATAGCATACATACATACATACATACAAACATACAAACATTTTTCCATTTATATATATATAGATTTAAAAAATAGTTATGTCTTAAATACAAATTAAGACTTATTTTAACACCATACAATTGCAAATGAAAAGCGCGCAGGAATTAATAATTGGTATGCTATTGGAAATGGTGTAATGAGACGCAGGAAAAATTGATTTGAAATCTTACTTTGTATGGAGGATATATATAATATACTAGCTGTGCACTTTGTAGCCCCCAAAATTTCATTTAGTGATATAGAGACATGTGATGTGTTTCGTATTATAAACTCGACAAACAAACAAACAGACAAACAAACGATTTGTCACGCACACATTTGCCCCGCCCACTTTTTGCAACAATTTTTTGTCCAAAACCTTCTCAAAACAAATAGCTTTCAAATAAAAGAAAAAATTTTAAAATCGGTCCAGTGGTTTGCGCGTCTATAAAACACATACATACATACATACAAACATTTTTCCATTTTTATATAACAGGTGGCGCAAAAGTAATCCTCCTATCAGAAAATGCTATAAATTCTGCGATTGGCCCCTAATGTCAGTTCTGTTTTGACATTTGTGTAGTAAACACATGCGAAATACACGTTAATAAACAATGTTACTCTACACTGCTCCAGAACGCGGAATATTGCTGACTATTTATTTGACCAATAATCGGTCGGTGACTTTGGCACAGATTTCCTGGCCGTCCAACGCCTACTGGTAAAACACTGCGACATTTAGCCGCTCGCCCCGGAGTAGCCGTTCTGCAGAGAATATTGCTGCTGTAGCCGAGGATGTCATGAAAGCGCCGTCGACATCGACCAGACGACGTGCCACGCAAATGGGTATCAGTCGACGGTCTCTACAGCAAATTTTGGTACAAGATTTGAAGATGTTTCCGTACAAAGTCCAGACGGTGCATCAGCTGTTAGCTGCCGAGCCCCAATCGCGTCTAACATAACATCGAAAGGTTACTTTTGCGCCACCTGTTATATATATTTGCCTGCGGCGCTTTAGATCACATCCAACATCGTCTTGTACAATTTTCAAATATAGTTTTTGGCTACAAGACATTATTTGAGATAATTATATAGTATGCTTTAATCATTTCAATGATTTAGGATATGCTGTGATGCGCCTCAAACAAAAAATTGTATTTGGAAATCGCGCGCTCGATATCCAAATAAAATTTTTTGTTTGAGGCGATTTTCAAATGATTTTTTTCCTCGGGCATTACAGCATTTCCTACAGAATACAAATGGTTATCATACAAAATTTTATTTTATATATATATTACAGTTGCGGATCTTTATGTAACACATAAAAACTTCGTATATTGGTGGATAAGAGTGAGAAATTTAAGCGGCCTCACAAGAACTGTTAGGTGGAAATATTATATCTTCCACGGCATGTGTTGATGTAATTTTATATAAGAATATCAATTGGGAGTTATTACTTTTTTTTGAAAATTATTTCATTGGCGCTTATTTCGTTTTTTTGGTGGGCACTATTTCGTTGCGAAATAAATCCCAATATCTGGGACTTATTTCATTTTCTGTTTGGGGAGTTATTTCACTTTTTTGGGATAAATTTCACTTTTTGTTATTTAATTTTTTTTGGGAATTATTTCATTGTGACTTATTTCATTGGGATTTATTTCATTGGGGTTTATTTCATAGAGCCGCTCTTGGGACGTAAACTAGAAGAAGGTGCGATTTTTTGAAAAAAATAGGGGCGCAGTGGGACAGAAAGGGATAAATATGGTACCACCGCCAAATTTGAAGCCTAAAATTAAAATGGTGGAAATTGAAGCGAGGGATGTCTTTAGGACAACGGATCGGTATAGTCAGTTTTTTTTTGTATTCGTAGTTTTTGGTACAGTTGGGCAAAAATAGTTATATATGGTAAAGTGGGACAAAATGGGTTTAAAATTGTACAGTGGGGCAAATATGTATTTACTATGATACTGTGGGACAAAAAGGGTCAACAGTGGGGCACAATAGTTGAACAGTACAGTGGGGCACAATTAGTTGAATATGGTAACGTGGGACAAAGTGGGTTAAATATGGTGCAGTGGACCAAAAAGCTTTAACTATGGAACAGTGGGACAAAAATGTGTTAACTATGTTACAGTGGGGCAATTATGGTTAAATACAGTGGGGCAAATATTGTTAAATATTGTGGCATAAATATAGTACGACAAAAAGGTGTTAAATATGATTCAGTGGACCCAAATGGGTTAAATATGGTACAGTGGGTCAAAAAGCATACATTTAGTTCAGTGGGCAAAAATACGGATGCATGGAGAGAGGGTAACTTAAATATGAAATAAGAATGTTTTTTTTTTTCAATTTTATGCTTTTGTTTGGGCAAGCAAAAATTGTTCACTATGTTACAGAGGGGCCAAAATGTTTTAAATATGGTTTAGTGGAGCAAAAAGGGTTAAATATGGTACGGTGAAGCAAAAAAAGTTAAATACGGTAAAATGGTTAAATGTGGTAAGTGGGGGAAAAAGGGAAACAATAGTCCCAGATATGTATCAAAATTCGTACCTTAGAAGCACAGTGTAATAAAAAGTGTTTAATATGGAACAGTGGTCCCAGAGTTCAAAGGTAGCTCGTAGAGCATAAACCAAAACTAAAGGTGTGTACAGACGATTGCCAGATCGGCAAACGTTATCAACCCTGTTAAATTGTTGCAAATGTACGGGAATTGACAGGTTGTTAGGCAAATGTTAATTGACTGTTCAGACGATTGCAAGAAAACCTTCAAATTTCATATATTTTGTTAATATTTGTATGCAGGATTGCCAATTAAAATATTTTATAGACATTGTTGCCAATAAAAAGTTTTTCTGGCAATGGCGCCGTTGTCACATGCATAAACTTCGCACATCAACAAATCTGCAAATTATCTCACAATGACTTTTCTGCCAACGTTGCGAGACAAAAATTGTTTGTTCACACGGTTGTACGTTCACAGGGTTGCATTTTTCCGCCATTTTTCGGACAATGTTGTCCGATCAGACAATCGTCTAAACATACCTTAAGAAATTGTTTTTTCCAAATAGGTTCTTCTACTTAAACCGTGGGGAAAAACAAGTTAAATAAAAGGTACATATAGGGGACAACAATGTTTAAATACGGCCTGAGAATGCGAATTTGGATCTTGAAATATCAATTATTATTTTTAAATATTGTACAATCGTGCAAAATTGGTTAATTATGACACACAAAGGGTAAAATGTGGCACAATGGAGCAATAGCTTTTTAAATTCGAACCACAGTGGGACAAACATGGTTTTATTTATTTATTTATTTATATGAATTACAATACAAAGTCAATTTATATTCTAATTTTATGGTCCAAGGAAGCCGGGTAACAAAGACCATGAGGCTAGATTTTGCAGCGACAGACCAGAGCCTCTGGTGGGAATCGAGCCCACGACCCCCAAACTCATAGGCGAGCACACTACCAACTCACCTACTGGGGCGCTCTAAACATGGTTTTATATTATACCAGGATGTGAATGTAGCAACATAAACTAGGGGAAAGTTGCCAACGTATGATCCCTTTCCAGTGTGGAAAGGGATAAATACTGTACCATGATGTCATGGTAACTCTTGGAATACAAACTAGAAATGTAACGAGGGTTCGTATTTTATAGTATAAAGGTAATTAAATCGTCTTCTTTTTGCACCATATATAATAATCATGTCATTTTGAAAGAAAGAACTATTTTACAGTACCCTAAACAGAAAATAAATAAAATATGGGGGCTGCGAAGCGCACCGGGTTAAAGCTAGCCAATTCATATTTAGATATAGGCTCTTTTAATTTCAATTTATTCCTAAGCTCTCCTTACAGGTTTAAAGTTGGATTTTTCCACAATGAGAACAAAATACTCTGACTTAACTGTAAATCGGATAAAAGATTGCGATTGCCACAGTAAAAACATAAATTCGACCACAACGAAGCAAGTATTTGCTAACACAGATATCTCTCAAACTAAACTATATTTAGGTTAGGTTAGGTTAGGTTAGGTTGAAGAGAGGAGACGTGTAAACGTCTCATGTCCATGGACATACACTTAAGCCAATGGTTCGGCCTGTTGTGCGCTCCTTATTTATGATCTTTTTATACCTCACGAGTTACAGAAAATCGGTACTAGACACGAATTTTCTCAGTATCTTCCAGTCATATTCTCTGAGATGAATCAAGTCTGGTAATATGTCGGACCCGAAATCTTGGGATCTTGCATGTGTGAAAGCCGGGCAGTGACACAGAAAATGTTCCATAGTTTCGATGTTTTCCCTGCATGCCCTGCATTCGTCGTTTCCTACTAGTCCTATGCGATGAAGATGTGCTTACTAATACCGATCTTGTTTAGTTTCAGAAGACTTCTTGTTTTCTTTTCACTTGGGTCACCCCACAGTATCTTTGCAGTTGCTCCTACTGTTGCGCTATTCCACACAGTTTTGTGAGCGATCACTGCCCAGTGCTTCAACTCATTTTTCGTGGCTTCGAAAGGTTTCCAAGTTTATTACTCGAAGTTCTCTGCCCTTTGAAGCCAAGCCGTTTGCCCGTTCATTTCCAATCACTCCGTTGTTTCCTGGTACCCAGCAAATACGCAATTGACCATGCATGGGCTGAGTAATCATTTATCGTTCTTTTACAGTCCACCACAGTTCTGGATTTGACCCTTTCCGATGTTAATGCTTTAATCGCCATTTGGCTATCTGTGAAGATGTTGGCATATTTAGGCATTGTCGTGTTACTGAGCCAGTTCACACACTCCGTGATTGCTCGAAATTCTGCTTGAAATACCCTGTTATCGTAGGTCAGGGAGGCGGAAGTGAAGTTCGACTTCTGGTTCATCCATAAAAAGTCCCAGACCCGTCCTTCCTCATCGCTTGGACCCATCCGTGTAGCAGCTGGTTCCCACTAGCACATGGCCTAAAACTAAATTTTCCCAGGAGCATCTGTCTGGCACACACGTATCACAGGTAGCTGTAAGCCGCACTTCAGGAATGCGGTCGGAGATTTCTGGCGTTTGAATGTGACCAACTAGAGATTCTAAAATCTTCTGATGGTACGACTTGTGGTCTCGATGTATCCATTCACCCATCACTTTTAGACGTCTTGCTGTGAGGGCTGCCTCATACTTTATACGGATGTCTATTGGTTGGATGTGCAGTATAGTCTCCAACACTTTTGTTGGTGCAGTTCTAAATGACCCGCTTATGCCTAGACAGCACATACGTTGAATTTTTTGCAAAGGTATTACGTTGCACTTCTTGTCCATTGATGTCCAACACACAACACAGGCGTAGGTGATTATTGGTCTGATCATGCTCATGTAAAGCCAGTGAGCCATATTTGGAAGTAGTCCCCATTTTAAACCTATAGCTCTTCTGCAAAACGACAAACATCTGTGGGCCTTTGTAACTCCTTCTTCAAGATGATCTTTCCAGAACAGTTTCTGATCCAAGATGACTCCCAAGTATTTTACCTTTTTAGTTATAGCAATTGTCTTATTCAGGAATCGAGGCCGGGTAAAACGTGGGATCTTCGTTTTCCTTGTAAATAGACATATTTCTGTTTTGTTTGGGTTAACATTTAATCCCCTTGGTTGTGCCCGTTATTTGCTATGTTAAGTGCCTCTTCAGCTCTTCTGCATAATAGATTTGGATGAAAGCCCCTTAGAAGTATTACAACGTCGTCTGCATAACAGACTGGTTTAAGTCCTTCATTGGTGAGGGCTTTTAGGAGACTGTGTATCGTCGTAACCCATAGAAGAGGCGATAAAATGCCCCCTGAGGTACAGGGTGGCTGATATGTAATGCAACAAAGTAAAGCGCTATATTTTTTTAATTTTTTTTTCAATTTTATTGTTCAAAAGCAAAAAATGTCGGAAATAACATAAAATTTTAGAAACAGTTTAGATTTGTTCGAATTGGCCACCTTTGGCACGAATTATGGCCTTCAAACGGCCGACAAAGCCATCACACGCTCTGCGGTAAGCCATCACGAAAGTGGCTCTGCGGTATTTTGGCCCATTCCCGGCGAAGCGCCGTCTTGAGATGATCGATACTTTGGTATTTTTTAGTGCGAACCGAACTCTCTAAAATGCCCCAGGCGCAAAAGTCCAACGGATTGAGATCCGGAGATCTTGGTGGCCATTGTGCGGTAGAAATGAAGCGAGGAACCTCCTTTTTAAGACATTCTTGGTTGACGCTTGCTGAGTGCGATGGTGCGGAGTCCTGTTGGAATGTACATGGTCTGCGGCCGAAATTTTTGTCTGCCCAGGGCTTCAATACTGTCTTTAGGACATTTTCCCGATAATATTCGGCATTTATTTTGACCCCATGGTCGATGAATACGAGCGGCGAGCGACCATCGGCCGTTACGGCGGCCCACACCATTAGCATCGGCGGTGCTTGAGTTCTGGTGGCCAATCGAAGGTGTTTTCAGCTAACCTCTTTGGCAAGTAAACCCGATCATTTTGTTTGTTCACAAACTGCTCAATTTGGAATGGCTTCTCATCGGAGAAAACCAAATTCGGTAACTGGCCACTTTCGTGCAAGCGAAGCAACTCCTTGGCTCTTTCCAGTCTAACTTTTTTTTGTGCATCGGTGAGCTCTTGCACTTTTTGGAACTTCAATGGCTTTAGTCCAAGCTCATTTTTTAATATGTGTTGTATCCGTTCTCGCGATATGTTCAGCTCAAGAGCAATTTTTCTACCACTGCGGCGTGGATTTCGATCAAATCTGGCCTTCACTTTTCGGATCATTTCTGGTGTTGTTACCGTTTTTTTCGTCCACTTTTTGGACGCGATGCAACGCTGCCAGTATCACGGTAACGAGCAATGGTACGAGAAACAAAAGATTTATTCACATTTAAATGCTGGAGGGCTCTAACGATAGCCACTTGTGTTTTTCCACCCAAATATAAAGCAATCACACTATCACGCATGAATTCCATCACGAATAACTTTTTTTCTGAATGCAATAGATCAAAATGCTTTTGTAAGCTTGTAAACAATAAAATGAACTGTCATTGAAATAAATCTGTCAGCTATCAGACTAGCGGTTTAGAAATGATAGCAACCTGAATTTGGTTGCAATACATATCAGCCACCCTGTATACCACGATTTACCTTGTCTCTAATTTGTACGTCATATGACCCACAAATAATCCACCTATTCCTTAGCATATTGTTGATCCAGTTTTTCAGCTCTCGGTCAACCTGAAACCCGTCTAAGGACTGGATAAGTGTATCGGTCTGTACATTGTTAAATGCGCCCTCAATGTCTATGCGAACAGAAAGTGTATACATTTCTTTACAGAAGGACTCTTCTATGTGGTGCACTACCTCATGCAGAGCTGTTTCCACTGATCTTCCTTTGACATAGGCGTGTTGTTTGAATTTTAACCTGTCATCCGCTATTTTTCTTTTGACCATGTTATCAATTATTCGCTCCATTGTTTTTAACAGGAAAGAAGTTAGGCTAATGGGTCGATAAGCCTTTGGGGTCGTATAACTGGCCTTGCCAGGCTTAAGTATGAAGACCACCCTTGATTCCTGCCAGTTTTTTGAGGTATACGAATGGGTTAGGCATGCAGTGAACACTCCAGCCAGATGAGTTGATTCTCATTCTGCAGAAGTGCTGAAAATATTCCATCCGGCCCCGCAGCTTTTAAGGGAGAGAAACTTTTTATCGCTTCTCTAACCATACCATCTGTTATATCCGTAATAGGTACTTGATGCAATACATTTTCATTTTGTAACTGTCTCTCTGTTGGTCCAGCATTACCAGTCGGAAAATGAGTTTTCATCAAGAGCCTTACGGTATCCTCTATAGTTTCCATCCTTTTACCCGTTTCATCCACCAGTGTTTCGGTTCGGACATGAGTTTTTGAGAGGAACTTTTTCATTTTAGACATGCTGTTAACGCTGTCTACCTTTTCACAGAAAAGCCTCCAGGAGTTACGTTTCGCCGATCTAATGATTTTATTGTATTCTTTGAGTCTTCTGTGGTAGTCGTCCCAATATACTGATTGTTTTTTACGTCGAGTTCTGTTGTAAAGTTTGCGGACATCTTTGCCAATCGAGCGAATTTGTCCTGTCATCCAGGGTTTCTCAATTCAGATTTCCTTTCGATTTTACAAGAACCTCGGTAATCTTCTTCACATTGATATCAATGTCTTCTGCACATAGATAATCGCGTGTAAATTATATTTCGATTACGAAAAGATTTACGATAATTACAAAATGTCATAATTACGGTCTTGGTATTTCTCTCAAAACTTCACATAGCTGAGTTTATCAACGTTGGCGACCCACAGACTGGGTCCAGGCCCACTAGAGAGCTGAATTTATGGAAATCATCTAGAAAACATATGTCCCGTATTGACGACATATGGACAAATCCGAAAAACTGTATACAAAAAATTTAAAAAATGCCAGGTGTGTAATGAAATCATTATTTTGCGGACCATTCTAAAGATCCCATCATTGAAATGACACGTTCAGCGGTTTCTATAAAATATAAATTATAACATTATATAAACATTTCCGCAGAATATTCTCGTTTCAACGTGTTGAAATTGTTGTGTAACGTCCGCAACAGGTGAATTTTCTAGTTTTTGAATAAACCACGAAGTGTTTTATTCTAATAAGAGCTTTCTTTACTGTGTTTCGATTTTTCTGATGCAAACTTAGCTAAGAAACATGCAAATTCACGTTAACCTGAAAGCCTAATTCCAATTTTTGTAATTTATTTATTTTTTTATACTTTTATTTATTTTTTTTTTATACTCTAAAATTGGATCAATGTTGGGTGGCTTCCTAAGATAAGCCTTGGCTGAACTTAAAGCCGTTTTTTTTAAATTTTGTTAATGCATGGTATAATCAAGGCATAGCTAAGTGGGCAATACAATTACAGTAATGAAATGCAACATTTCTGTTCCCCAATGAGAAAACGACTAGAAACAAAAAATAACTCACACAAACCATGAGTGAGGAGAAATAACTTTAAATGTCCACTTTTGCTTTTATTTTATTGTTGTCATCGTTGGGAAAAAGTTTAACAGTTCAAATAAAATTGCATATAAAATAAGAAATATGATTAACAAACAATTTTGTGTACCACTACTATTAATCAAAGTCATGCAAATTGGTGAGTATTTCTGTAAGCACTTAACGACAAATTGTTGTCGAAGGGCTGTGCATAACATTTTCTGGTGTAATATGGTGCCCTAAACACGCAAAAAAATTTAAAACAAGTAAGAAAGTTTCAGTCGGGTAAATCAACTAAGGTATACCCTCACTTTGTGAGTAACGTAATATTAAATATTACACGAATTATTCTGTCAATTTGTGAGGGAGGTACCAGAAGGGGCTTAACAAATACACCTATTTTTCGATGAACAGTAGATAATTTAAATACATTGCACTGTGCCGAATTATAAGCGTTTATGTGCACTTGTATATTAACACTGAGATATTAAATTGTGGTATGACTTGGCCATTTTGTGTGGGAGGTACCAATAGGCGCCCATTTATCTCGAGTTGATAGCTACTAACTAACTAATACTATGTGTGGAATTTTAGAAGATTCGAATAAGTAGGATAGCAGTTATTAAAGTCAAAAAGTTACCAGCTTATAACCATAATGCAAGTACATCCAAATACTTGAGATTTTGTACAATATAATGCTTTTAAAGTACCTAGAGTCGAGAGAAAAATGGGCGTTATTGGGACGCCCCTTTTGGTACCTCCCACACAAATGGACCATTTAACACCAAAAGTTACCAGCTTATAACTTTAATACCAGTGCATATAAATACTTGAAAATTCGTACAATGTAATGCTTTTGTAGGTCCTAGAGTCTAGAGAAAAAAGGCCGTTATTGGCACACCTCTTTTGGTACCTCCCACACAAATGGACTATTTTACACCAAAAGTTAACATATTTTAACTTTAATACCAGTGAATACAAATGCTTGAAATTTTGTACGGTGTAGTGCTTTTATAGTATCAGGAGTCCAGAGAAAAGGGACCGTTATTGGCACGCCCCTTTTGGTACCTCTCACACAAATGGACCATTTTGTACTAAATGTAAACAGCATTTAACTTTAATACCAGTACATAAATTTATTAAATGCAATTTAAATTCATAATAATTTAATTAAAACAAAAATAAATTAATTTACGAATATTTGTTGGGACTCAAGGTGAGGGGATTCATAAGTCGGTTTACCCGACTGAACTTTCATACTTGTTTAATATAAACTTCTTTAAAATCCTCATTTTCTAGGAAGGTGTCTTTAGTACATATTTGGACCATATTGGAAGTATAAGCTCGATAACGCGGAGAAATTATGAGGACTACAAATGTTAGCAATGCGAATTTCACGAGGAAACAAAAGTTTAATAACTGTCGTTAAAATAATTAGAAAAATATAGATTTTTTACAAAAAATTGTTTTTTGTTGGCACGAAAAAAAACATAAACGAGTAAGGAATGACAAAAAGTCGAGCGAGATCGACTTTATAATATCCTAAACCTCCCTAATAATGCGAAAATGGACATTGCGATAATAATTGGTTTCGTTTCAGTTAACAAAGTACTTAACTCCGACTCCTGATGAACGCTTATTTCAATGAGGAGTTGATCTTTATAAACTACATCTCACACGATAATCTTAAATGAAAGATTAAACGAAACATGTAAGAAAGTTCAGTCGGATAAACCGACTAATGAGTCTCAAAAAATTTTGGTAAATTTATTTATTTTTTTATTTTATTTAAATTATTATCAATTTAAATTGCATTCTTTTTTTTTTTAATTCTTATAAACTTTATTATATTCAATGCTTTATACTAATTACATGGTTAAATATGAATAAAAAGCAGTAGAACTAGCATTCAATTCACAAAATTAAAGCCTCAGCGTCTTATAGACATTGTAGAGGCAAGTTGGCAATTATAGACAAGTTTTTATCAATAAGATCAAGTTTTTTAAATGAGAAAATAAAAAAAAATAAATGAAGTTATAAAAATGTATATGATAAATTTTTATAATAGAAGTTCAATATTTTGTAGCAAATATTTCTTTAATTGAGTTTTAAATAACGAAATTCTATTTATATTTTTTAAGTTGTATGTTGTATTAAAGGTACTTTGGTTAGTTGTAAATGTAATTGTATGGTGTCCTATATTTCGAATACATTTAAAGACATATACCAACAACTGCATCTTGTACAGACCGTAGAGTGGTAACACAGAGGGAAATACCTGTTTGTACAATAAAATAGTTGAATATGTTATGGGTAGGTTCGCTACCGTTTTTAATGCTTTACTTTGCATTCTGTGTAAGGATCTAAATTCTCCGCTCTTTCTATACCCATATAATACCGTCAAATAGTTTAGATTACTCTGAACAAGTGCTTGATAAATCAAGAATTTTGTTTCATAATTAAACTTATTTTTAAATTTGTACAAAATTCCCACAGCTTTTGAAATTTTGTACGGTGTAGTGCTTTTATAGTATCAGGAGTCCAGAGAAAAGGGACCGTTATTGGCACGCCCCTTTTGGTACCTCTCACACAAATGGACCATTTTGTACTAAATGTAAACAGCATTTAACTTTAATACCAGTACATAAATTTATTAAATACAATTTAAATTGATAATAATTTAATTAAAACAAAAATAAATTAATTTACGAATATTTTTTGGGACTCAAGGTGAGGGGATTCATAAGTCGGTTTACCCGACTGAACTTTCATACTTGTTTAATATAAATTTCTTTAAAATCCCCATTTTCTAGGAAGGTGTTTTTAGTATTTGGACCATATTCGAAGTATAAGCTCGATAACGCCGAGAAATTATGAGGACTACAAATGTTAGCAATGCGAATTTCACGTGGAAACAAAAGTTTAATAACTGTCGTTAAAACAATTAGAAAAATATAGATTTTTTACAAAAAATTGTTTTTTGTTGGCACGAAAAAAAACATAAACGAGTAAGGAATGACAAAAAGTCGAGCGAGATCGACTTTATAATATCCTAAACCTCCCTAATAATGCGAAAATGGACATTGCGATAATAATTGGTTTCGTTTCAGTTAACCAAGTACTTAACTCCGACTCCTGATGAACGCTTATTTCAATGAGGAGTTGATGATGTTGATCTTTATAAACTACATCTCACACGATAATCTTAAATGAAAGATTAAACGAAACATGTAAGAAAGTTCAGTCGGATAAACCGACTAATGAGTCTCAAAAAATTTTGGTAAATTTATTTATTTTATTTAAATTATTATCAATTTAAATTGCATTCTTTTTTTTTTTTTTTAATTCTTATAAACTTTATTATATTCAATGCTTTATACTAATTACATGGTTAAATATGAATAAAAAGTAGTAGAACTAGCATTCAATTCACAAAATTAAAGCCTCAGCGTCTTATAGACATTGTAGAGGCAAGTTGGCAATTATAGACAAGTTTTTATCAATGAGATCAAGTTTTTTAAATGAGAAAATAAAAAAAAATAAAAAAAATAAATGAAGTTATAAAAATGTATATGATAAATTTTTATAATAGAAGTTCAATATTTTGTAGCAAATATTTCTTTAATTGAGTTTTAAATAACGAAATTCTATTTATATTTTTTAAGTTGTATGTTGTATTAAAGGTACTTTGGTTAGTTGTAAATGTAATTGTATGGTGTCCTATATTTCGAATACATTTAAAGACATATACCAACAACTGCATCTTGTACAGACCGTAGAGTGGTAACACAGAGGGAAATACCTGTTTGTACAATAAAATAGTTGAATATGTTATGGGTAGGCTCGCTACCGTTTTTAATGCTTTACTTTGCATTCTGTGTAAGGATCTAAATTCTCCGCTCTTTCTATACCCATATAATACCGTCAAATAGTTTAGATTACTCTGAACAAGTGCTTGATAAATCAAGAATTTTGTTTCATAATTAAACTTATTTTTAAATTTGTACAAAATTCCCACAGCTTTTGATAATTTCGTCTTCAGGAACTGTATATGTAAATCCCATGAAAGATTCCTAAATACTTTAGTGAATTAACTTCAAATATTTCCTTGCCATCGATAAAAATTTTAAAATTGTTATTATGATCATAATACGGTTTAAAACGGATAACTTTAGTTTTATCTGCGTTTAAAAACAGTTTATTGATTCTGGCAAATTCACTTATTAAGGCTGCATCACGTTCCATATATGTTTTGGCAACTGTCTCATGCTTGTATGGATAAATTAAGCAGATGTCATCACTTAAACCGAGATTGGTGATATCATTAAGATATATTTTAAAAAGTAATGGTCCAAGTACACTGCCTTGGGGCACACCGTATTCAACTAGACCATACGAGCTTTTGTGTCCATTAACATCTACATATTGTTTCCTATTGGTCAAATAGCTTTCTATGATTCGTAATGCATCCCCCTGTATACCATAATATTGCAATTTAACTGATAAAACATTGTGATCAATCAAATCAAAAGCCTTGGAAAAGTCATAGAAGACTCCTGCAACACCTTTGTAACCGTTATCTAAACCCATACAAATGCTATTAACCACATTTATAACAGCTTCTTCCGTTCCACAGCCTTTCCTAAACCCAAATTGAAAATTGCTTAGCTGGTTGTTACTCTCCAAATATGTAGAAATTTGATTATGGACAATTTTTTCAAAAAAATTATTAAATATAGGCAAAACAGCGATTGGTCTGTATTTGTCTACCGTGTTTACATTAGATTCCTTGGGAATTGGTACCACTCTATGAATTTTCAAAACATCAGGATATGTGCAATTTATTAACATACGATTGAAAATATGTACCAAATATGGTGAAATAATATCAGCGCAATTGAATACAGTTATGGGTGAAACATTATCATATCCTGGACTTTTCCTCAGAGATAAATTAGAAATAATTTCCTTAACTTCATCAACTGTTGTACTCCTTAGGTATAACCTAAAGTTTTGTTGAACAAGAGTACTCATTAAATTGCAGTGATCATTGTGGTTTTGGTAAATTGATGATTTCAAATCATTCACTGAATTTAAAAAATACTCGTTAAACAAGTCAGCTTTATCAATATCATTTTGAAGTAAATTCCCAAAATTATCCTTTAATTTAACGGATTTTCCTTCCTTACTTCTTCCAAGTGCTTTATTCAAAAACTTCCAACATCTACCGGGTTCATGCCGCATATTTTCTAAATTATCTATATAATAGTTATTCATCGACTGTTTGCAGGCAATTCTGATCACTTTACTTATGAATTTGAGCTGTTTTTCTATATCAGAATTGTCACGTTTTTTCCTTCTCATCCTCAAAATTTTTCCCTAAAATCAATCAATTTCTTCAAATTTCCGTTAACCCATGGCGTAATTTGGTGCCTATTGTATAGCTTGCGACTTTTTCTATCGGTACATTCCTGTATACCATGTTTACATAATGCTATCAAGGAACTCATATCACTTGAGGGATCTTCCGTAACAATTAGTGAAGGTAAATATCTCTGTATATATTGGATCATATCACCTTGGTTAAAGCATGAATATGTTTCATGAATAATACAGTTATTTTCAAATGGAATTTCAACACTTAGATATATTAGGTTATGATCTGATAACTCACACTCCACAGAATGCATGCTTAGCTTTTCCTCTAAATTGTAGTAAATATGATCGATAGATGATCTGCCCTTTGGACGGGTAATCAGGCTATGACAATTTTTAAAACCATAATTGGCAAGAATATTTAAAAGTTCTCGACTCGAGTTAGTATTTAATGTATCAATATTGGAATCACCAACAAAAATACATGGGTATCGTCCCTGCTGAATCAACATTCCCTCCAGAAATGAAAGGAAAGAAGGTATATTACATTTTGGGGATCTGTAGAAAGAGAGGAACTTCAATGTGATAATTAATATCTTCCCGTACATAAATTGTAGTACCACCATAACTATCAGATCTGCAACAATGTATTGCTCTGTATCCACATATATTATATATTTCTTTTATCTCATCTTTAAACCATGTTTCCTGAACAGAAATAACACCAGGTAATCTTGGCAAACTCGCAAGTAAATACTTGAACTTATTAAACTTGTCAATCGAAGACAACTTGAAAGTATGTATGTACTGGTATTAAAGTGAAAGCTGTTTACTTTTGGTACAAAATGGTGTGAGCGGTACCAAAAGGGGCGTCCCAATAACGGTCACTTTTCTCTGGACTCTAGGTACTATAAAAGCATTGCACTGTATGAAATTTCAAGTATTTGTATGCACTGGTATTAAAGTTAAAAGCTGTTAACTTCTGGCACAAAACGTCGATTTGCGTGGTAGTTACCAAAAGGGGCGGGCCAATAACGCCCATTTGTCTTTGGACTCTAGGAACTATAAAAGCATTACACTGTAAAAAATTTAAAGTATTTTTATGCAGTGTTATTAAAGTTATAAGCTGGTAACTTTTGGTATAAAAAGGTCCATTTGTGTGGGAGGTCCCAAAAGGAGCGTGGCAATAATGCCCATTTTTTACTGTATTGTAGGTACTATTAAACCATTACACTGTACAAAATTTCAAGTCTTTGTATGCACTGGTAGTGAAGTTATAAGCTATTAACTTTTGGTTCAAATTTGTCCATTTGTGTGGGAGGTACCAAAAGGGGCGTGGCAACCTCGCCCATTTTTCTCGAGGTAATAGAGACTAGTAAACTAATACTATGTGTATAATTTCAGAGGATTCAAGTAAGTAGTATAGGAGTTATTAAATAATCAATATTTCACTAATTGTTAACCCTTTGTGGGGGAGGTACTAGAAGGAGTGGACCAATATGGCCCATCTTCGAACTTAGCCGGAAATAGAAGAAAATATTACCACATACCAAATTTGAAGTCAATCGGTTACTCCTTTCGAGAGTTATCGTGCGCACCAGCCAGCAGACAAACAGACAGGCAGACGGACGGACGGACGGACAGACATTGCTCATTCGACTTAAAATGACCCAAAATGGATATCCGCCGAACATACTTAGGGTGTTAGGTCAATCCTTCGATGTGTTACACTTTTGATTCGTAGCAAACTATATATACCCTCCTCTCTAAGGTGAGGGGATAAAAAGGATACTACGATTCTTTCATAGATCAAGAATCGGAAGGAACAAATTGATGGATCAAAATCCTCATTTCTGCCAAATAATATAAAGATCGGACGTAAAATGCAGTTTCAATAGCGATTAAATACTAACTAGGCTGGGACATAGTATGTAACGGGTTTTCCATTATAGACATAACAATTTTATTTATTAATAAGACACAGAATATTTATTCCAGGTGCAGCGCAAATGTTACATTTTAAGAATGAAATTCGATTTCGGTCATATGACCAACACGAGCCCGTCTACAGCGATATATTCTTTGGACCCAATTTTCCACCACTCCGCCCAATCACACCTCATCTGCGATACCCACACCACGGCTGCGATATTTTCGTCGCATCGAGCGGTACGGCGCACTGTGGTTCAGAATTGAATTTTACTGGCCAAAAGTCAAATTTTTTGTCATCGCCAAAAAAATTTAATGCCATTCAATAGCAAACATATTGAGACAAAAAATTAGATTAAAATATTTATTATTGTGGGCGTGGTGTGCTGCTGAAAACAAACTATGTAATTTTGAAAAATAAAAACGTAATTTTTGTATATTTTTGTAGAAGGAAATTGTCATTTCTCGCAAACTATTATCGATAGTGGGTTACTTTAATTTAATTTGGTTACGTAGATCGGATAGTACTCTTTGAGAAATTGGCAAAAGTATTACTGTACTGTTTACACGTGGTTTGTTATAACATGGTATGGTTCCTTCGGCAAAGTTTCTTATTTTGATCCCTAGAATACGATTTTCACTGAGCAATGGGCGATTTGTAAATCGACCCGCCCTACTATATATACTTTTGTACTTGCCCCGACCAGCCTGTACAACACTTTTATAATTTTAATGAAATTAATCGGGAAAAAATGATTTTTCTTTTTATTTTACCTGTTCATATGACTATGTTGTAGGCAAAAATAATTTACTACGAAGATATTCCTTCATGTCGAAATGTCAAAATCCTTCAGTTACGAACGAATAGGAATGAATTGTCACACGCGAAAAAACAGTTTTCCGCGAACATAGCCTAAATTTTCTTTGCACTTATGGATTAATATTAATTTTTTAATTGTGATAATTACAAAAAATTCGGAACAATCGGTCTGAAAATCCGCGAAAAATCTCACTCGTTGAAATCAAATTCCTATTCGTTCGTAGCTGACACACGGGGCGAAATCACCTTTATTAATATGTTTGAATCGAAAGAAAATATATTTGGAACACAAATTTTTGAATATTATATATTTCTGAGCAAATAAATTTTATTTGAAAATCAATAAAATGTATTTGGAACGCATATATTAATATATTACAACAAAATTTATTTGCAAACTAAATTTCTCAAATAAAATATGTGTTTAAATACAAATAAAATTATTGTTTAGGAATTTTTCCAAATATATTTTATTTAAAAAAATTGTCAAAACATTTACTGACTTTTTCGAAATTCAGTTTTAATTTTTCCTTGTTTTCGAATTAGACCTCCCAGTTATGATAACATATTAACTTCCGTTTTAAATCAATCATTTAAATTTTCTGAGTATTCCAAGCCATCAATAGTTGTCAATCCTCTAAGTAATTTATTTTAATCCAAGATTATACGATTTCAATTATTATTATTTTACGAACATTTAACATTTCTAAAAAATTAACTTTGAATTACTGAAAAATTTAACACAATTTATGTATTTTCCGAATTTTTAAAATTTTTTTTACGAACATTTAACATTTCTAAAAAATTAACTTTGAATTACTGAAAAATTTAACACAATTTATGTATTTTCCGAATACTTAAATGCAAATAAATATTTGTTTTGGAAATAATAGTCCCAAATAATAACATATTGGGATGTAAACAAAGATTTGTTTAGAACGACATCTTCCCAAATATATAATTTTTGTATATACCAAATACTATATGTTTAGAGTGTACCCCGAATATATATATGTTTCAAGCCGAATATATTTGGGACAAAATACTACAGAAGCGATTTTTTGGAAGCGATTTTTTTTCGTGCACTTACTCGCTCCGGGAAGGAATGTCTTCTTAAATTATATTGGTTTTGGTTGTACACTAAGGAAAAAAGACCTTGCAAAATAAACACCGTTTGGTACCAATTTATAAACGTAACGTGCATGAAAAATGGCCACCGATTCGTTCATTAATTATCAACGAAACGGGGGTGATTTTTTGACCGGCGTTGCGTTATGTATTGTCGCCGTAAGGTTGCTGATTATTTGTTCGGCTTTGTGTTGTTCATTGGATTTGTTATTGTCTGTTCTTAGAAGAAGAAACCACGAGGATTTATAAAGACGTGAAAAATGAAAATTAATGACGAAGAAATAGAATTTAATGACCTGTTTGATATTGTGGATGATTCTCTGGACTATGGAATGAGAAGGATAAGGTGATTGCAAAATCCAGTGATATCTTCCTATTGCAGAAATTTCTAGAATCAATAGAAATGGTGTCGGCCTACGAATATTTAACAACCTAAGCTAATAATTATAATTTTAAAAGTTAATAATTAGTGTTTTTTATAGAGCACAGGAATTCAATTTTGTAGTACATAAAGGCGAATGATACGAAGGAGACTGTCACCATTAGGGTTACGAGCTGAATTCCGAAAAAAAACGGAGGTAATACTGTGTAACATACGGGTTTGGTTCATTATCATAAACGAATTTGCAACGATTAAGCACGTATGTGCTTTGTTTTCCGCTGGGTGTAGGTACACCAAGCCAAGTTGTGTGTGTTTTATAACATATTTACCATATTTATGACATCTTAACCCTTTTTTAGTTTTTTGGGTCTTTTTTTACCTATGTTTATGCGGGAAGGAATGTCTTCTTAAATTATATTGGTTTTGGTTGTAGGTACACCAAGCCAAGTTGTGTGTGTTTTATGACATATTTACCATATTTATGACATCTTAACCCTTTTTTTAGTTTTTTGGGTCGTTTTTTATTTTACCTATGTTTATGCTACTTATGAACAGAGTATGACACTATACATGTGAGAATAGGATAAAATCCAGTGGTTCGAATACAAACTCGGTTGCAAAATTATATCCAAGCAGAAACGATCAAATTTTAGACTATTAAACAAGTAAAAGTGTTAAGTTCGGCCATGCCGAATCTTATATACCCTCCACCATGGATAGCATGTGACCTCACAGAATAACTCAAACCTAAAGAAAATAACACCGAAAACACAAGTTACCTGCAGCTATAAGAAGTATCTATACCAAATTTCGGCCACCTAGCTCAAGTATTATAGATTGTAGCGTGATTACAGCTCAAGTATTATAGATTGTAGCGTGATTACAACAGACGGACGGACAGACGGACATGGCTAAATCGTCTTAGAATGTTACGACTATTAAGAATATATATACTTTATGGGGTCTCAGATCAGTATTTAGAGGTGTTACAAACGGAGTGACAAAATGAATATACACACCCCCCCCCCCTATAGTGGAGGGTATAACAAGAATGAAGATGTTTTAAGTTACGTTCAAAGCACAGTAAATTCCTCAAGCAGAGAAATGCAATTGGAACTGCAAAATAAAGTCTATATTTCCATCAACAACTTAACTATGCCCTGCAATCAATTTGGATGGAAAAACATACATTTTATAAGACCTTTGCAATATGGTTAGAGGGCGAACTGAGTGTCCAAGTATCTTCAGAAAGTAAAAATCAAAGCAATTGTGGGAGACAACCAAAATCACTCGGCAGCTGTAGCGATAGATCTAAAAGGCGGAAACTTAATGATATCAATAAAGAAATCGGATGTGAAACTATTGCAGAAAGCTTGTTACATCACAAAACAACGATCACAACAACAACGCAACGCATAAAAGCCGAAATTGTTGAAAAGGTTGTAAACGCTAGTCCTCAGAGAACAAAACGGATTATTAAGAGTATTTCAACTCCAAGCGATGAAAAACAGTTCTCAAATGAAGAGGCATTAGCATTATTTTTGGATTTTAAGTTAGCATAACACCAATATACACAGCTCAGCTGTATCCATCATATCATCACATACTTGCCGATAAAAAGGACCGTTTGCCACGGAAAAATCTGTAGATAATACTGACGCATATGAATTTGGATTATCGCCACTACATACAAGAATACGATTTATGGAACACATACTTAAAATCAGTTATGATTTGGATTTTCGACCTACAGATCAATAAGAAACAATGACACCAACAAGGATTTAAGAAATTTAAAAAAGAAACATGTTCAGAATGAATTTCTCAAATGTGGGTTGATTATAGACCAACCAAAACAAGGATCAGGCAATACCAATGATGGGAATACATCAAGAAGGTTCTTTTCTGATCCCGAAAAGGCATCTGAAATAACTGGTGTTGATATAAATCTCATTTCAAGATTTAAAACAATTATCGATGTACTTGCGTGCCATAAACACATTGATGCTAAATAATTTTAAGAATATACCAAGGAAACTGCACGAATATATAATACCAAATATTCATGGAGAAATATGTCTGCAACAGTTCACAAAATTCTTTATCACGGAGGAGATGCCGTTAAGCATCATTTGGTACCAATCGGAGATCTATCAGAGGAAGCCCAGGAAAAAAGAAATAAGGATTACAGGTTTTATATAGAGCACAATACGAGAAAAATATCTCGAAATTGTACAAACGAAGATCTATAAAATAATTTGTTGCCAACGCCAGATCCCCTCATCTCCAGCATTCGAAATCAATGGAAAGTAGAACATCGGGACTTAGATGAAGAAGCAAGAGGGCTGCTAGAGGACAGAAATAATACGGAACAAAATATGGAATATTTGCAGGCAAGTTTTCAACCGAACGAATACAAATTATAATCTACTGTTCTTCCTACATATATAAGTAAAAAATATATGTTTTCCCTTAGTGTTGTTCAAATACGAGGAAATTTTTGTGTCAAAAAAAATTTTTTTTTCAGTTTAACAAAATTTATTATTTAAATGGTTTATTTATCAATGTATGACATTCTTATAATAAATAAAGAAGATGAAAACAAAACAAAACCCCACATTTCCATGCTAAATTTTAAACTAATTCAAAAGTTCAACTTTGACTTTGAATTCCTTAATAACTGCTGACCCGATTTTATTGAAATAAAAGCTGGCGAAAATCTTAAGGAGTTACCTGTTACCATTACTAAAATATCTCTATCGGTTCTAAAGTTACAGAGTTTTGGGCAGTAAAAAACGATTCTGAACCACTGTGCGTCGTCTGCCTCGAATAGTCTTGTTGGTGTGCATTCTACTAAGCGAGGCTTTTTACACCTAGGAGTTATCACGTATCGATATCTGTCATATTTTGTTATTATCAGGGCAGAATATATACCGATTTCTTGCGCATAAACTGTTCTGCATTAGCCACTCAACATTTATTAGTATTTTTTCCTAATTTTAATTTTATTATTTCTCTATCATTTTAATATGATATGAATTATAAATTCGAACGTGTATAAATTATACCACTGAGATCTTCCTCGATGGTAAAATTGTAATCTAGCCAAAATACAAATATTTTTTATAACCTGGGCATATTTATAAAACTATTAAATATATTTTAAAACTATATTTTATATTATTAATAAATTATATTTTAAAATTAATTATAAATTAAAATATTCGACACTATGAGAATCGGAACCCCTCAGAATAATATCTTTTTAAACTACTAAAATGTACCTAATCGATACACATTTTTTGCAGTCTTGGTAACGAGTTTATTATGTCCGGGAAAATATCAGATTCCTTCAGATGCTAATCATTATGATATTGTTACCAGAAATATCAGTAAATTGGAGTATAAACTAATAACCAGAAATCCAATTCGTGGCACTGTGGAAAACAATGGCCAGACGATTATTATTAAGCTCGATTATAAAACGAATGCAATACCGACTATTCTAAAAGGTCCTTTCGGAGATGAAGAGTATCGATTTGAATTGATATACTTATATTGGCTGAACGAAACTGAAAGTGAGGAATATGGCGAGGGTTCAATTTTACCCATTGAACTACATATTGTATTTGCAAATATCAGATATGCCGACTATGAGACGGCTTCAGCGAAAAACTTCGGAATTGCAGTACTCGTATTTAAGCATACGGTTAGTAAGTACTCTAATTTATACAGACAATAGCACATAACCTTTGAAAATCGTTTCTAACATCACTGTTGTAATTGGAGTCATACTCGTATTGTGATCTGTACGTTAATTACAACGATACAAGGACAAACAGACGGACATACATAAAGTAAAGGGGATCACAACCAGAGAATGAAGCCGAGCCAAAATTGGCGGCGGCGGCGGCGGCTGCCATTGAAAATTATAGACCGGCGGCGGCGGCTAGGCGGCTAAGCCGACATAAAATTGACATACGGCGGCTCTATGATAGACATTTTAACATTTAAAATAATAGTTGAAAAGTTAAGCTCTGGTATTTATTCTTAAATAATAGATGTTTTTAAGTTAATTGTAAGATATTGTGAGGTGAAAAATTTGCCGCGTCTCTAAGATATACTCTATTTTCAAAGTATGCTAAAGCTATGTATAGACGATTGTCAGATCGGACAACTTTATAAACCCTGTTAAAGTGCCGCAAATGTACGGACAATGACAGTTTGGTAGGCAGACGATTGAAAGAAACCCTTACAATTTAATATATATAAAATATATTTTGAAAATATTTATATGCAGGATTGCCAATAAAAATATTTTATAGACAGTGGCCAATAAAATATTTTTCTGACAATGGCGCCGTTGTCACATGCACAAACTTATTACAATCTGCAATTTATCTCACAATGACTTTTCTGCCAACGTTGCAAGACAAAAATTGTATGTTCACACGGTTTTACGTTCACAGAGTTGAATTTTTTCGCCATTCGTCTATACATAGCTTAAGTCGACACCGTTTGTTTCCAGGAGCCGCGAATCAACGTTTTAGTGAAATTTTAAATTTGTGTGGAATTAACTTGTGTTTTAAATAGAATGACCTCTACTGTTTTGAGGTTAACTTGATTGATTCTTTAGAACGGAGGTATTAATTTATATGTTATACTATTCTTTAATACTCCATTGATTTTTTCCGAAAATATTTTTATCTCTATATGTCCATAATCTAATAATAAATAAAAAATCTTATTTCCTTTAAAAAAGAATTTTATAATTATTTTTCTATTACTATCAATATTATGATTTTTAAGACATGTTATGCTCCCGCTTGTGACAATAAACGAATCAAAGCGAAAATCACTCACTTCCATATCGTTCACCCAATAAATGAATAGTGTACGAGTATAATTTATTTGTCGTTTGGAGAAAGTCATATTTGAAGTTTTTGTGAAATTGAAACTCGATATTATTATTTATTAATGAACAATTTCAAACACCTTATTTATGGAAGTAGAATTTCATCAGATATAGAACCAATTGCGTAGATTCTTAGAATGCAATAAAAAATAATAGTGTATATGCGTACACATTATTCTTCTAATAAGGGGACGATATATATGCTATATAGCTATTTGCTTATCAAAAAAGTAATTGTATCTATCCATATTTAAAAGATTTTCTATGGAACGGCGGATGTGTTTCAGCCGATTTTAGCCGCAGAGATCGGCGGCGGCTTCGGCTGGTGAAAAAAGGTCGGCGGCGGCTAAAATCGGCGGCTCGGCTCGGCGGCTTCATACTCTGATCACAACTGCTGATACCACTGCTTTATTTTCCAACCGGTTTAACAGCTAATAGTTGTTTTTATCCCCTCACATTAGAGAGGAGGGTATATATCATTTGCTACGAGCCAAATGTGTAACACATCGAAGGAGTGACCTAAGACGCTAAGTATGTTCGGCGGATATCCGGTTTTGGGTCATTTTAAGTCGAATGAACAATGTCCGTCCGTACGTCTGTCTGTCTGCTGGCTGATGCGCACGATAACTCTCGAAAGGAGTAACCGATTGACTTCAAATTTGATATGTGGTAATATTTTCTTCTATCTCCGGCTAACTTCGAAGATGGGCCATATTGGCCCACTCCTTCTAAAAGAAAGGTTTAATATTTAGTGAAATATTGATTATTTAATAACTTCTATACATAGTATTAGTTTATTACTCACTACTACCTCGAGAAAAATGGGCGAAGTTGCCACGCCCCTTTTGGTACCTCTCACACAAATGGACAATTTTGAACCAAAAGTTAATAGCGTATAACTTTATTACCAGGGCATACAAATACTTGACTTTTTGTACATTGTAAGGGTTTAATAGTACCTATAATACAGTGAAAAATGGGCATTATTTCCACGCCCGTTTTGGTACCTCCCACACAAATGGTTTAGTTTAGTTCCAAAAGTTAACAGCTTTCAAATTTAAAACCAGAGCCTACATACAAATACAGTGCAATGCTTTTATAGTATCTAGAGTCTAGAGAAAAGTGGCCGTTAATGGCACGCCCCTTTTGTACCCACACAATGGAACTGCACATACTTTAAAGTTATTAAATGCAATTAAAATTGATAATATTTTAAAAAAACAACAAAAATAAATAAATTTACTAATATTTTTTTACGGTTTTACCGACTGAACTTTCTTACTTGTTATTTAGTATTGTCTGCCATATTACCATGGATAGACTTATACGAGAGCAACACTTGAGAATTGCTGATATTAAATGAAAAGGAGGTAAATAAAATAAAACAAAACGGGATTAGTTGACTTAAGCGACCGAAAGTTGACCTAGACTGACGCCAAATACGGTTAATTAGGGTTTGTTCAGAATCATCCTATCCTCTCGGGTCTGCATCCTTTCGCAAATTATCGCGAAAAAACATTTTTAACAAAGAAAACATTTTAAAATCAACATATCGTCGGCTTAATGCTATTTTGGTCCATACGCCATTTTTGTGTTTTTTGAGTTAGGAGTTGATAATATGGGTTCCAAGCATGCTCTTTCAGAATCTGCAATCATTTTTTTCCTATCTCGCCTAGTTTTCGAGATATTGGTAGGGTAAATTTGTTTTACTCTGAATAACGGGAAATAATTTCGATATTTTTGTTCTATTTCTCAATTTTTCTATCGCCCTATATTTTTCACTCAGTATTTTACGTTCTTTCGATCACAATATGTAAATTAGTGTCCATCCATACCGACCCTTTTTGTGGTCCATGTAATACAAATACGAAAAAATAGTAAAATAAAAGTGGATATGGACCAAAATGCCAAGTACAAAAATTGTTATAACTTGCTTATTTTTGGATGTGATGGCATAGAAATGCATGAGAATCATACAAACACTGTTGGGAACCCTATGAAATATAAAGTGTGCAACTCTTCAGTCCCGTTTTTACTCAAACAATAAATTGCGTTTTTCTCCGTTCATATAAAATGGCGTATGGAACAAAATAGCATTAAGCCGACGATATGTATGATTTGTTATAATTTTTGCGATATTACAATGTACATGGTTTACCATAAGGACGTTAGGGAAAACATAAGTTATAGCTAGCCCTAGCATAAGTATAAAAAGCTATATTATCTAACTCGCCAAACTAATTAGAGCCTAAGGTTGCACGCCGCATTCTAGAGAGAACGGGCTCAGTCATATAAGGTGTTCTATTGATACCTCCTCCTCTTCGTCTCCACAGCTTCTTCAAAAGTCATTATGCAATACCTTCAATTCAATAAGACAATGACCCGTCGTAAGTGCACTATCTCTCAAGAGAGCTTGCAGGTCGCTAAGGGCATGTCCACATATTCCATTTCCCCTGAAGCGTGTTAGGTAGTTCCTAATCTTGCAAGTTCATTTCCCTGTAGGGACTGTCGCAGGTCTCTCGTTCAGCAGCCAGACTATCTGAGAATATATTTATACCGACAATGTTCAGAACATTAATTTTCAGCCATTCCGCTACCTCGTTAATAGCCAAGATTTCTGCCTGGTAAACATTACAGTGATCAGGTAGTCTTTTTCCAGTTGATATCTCAAGTTCCTCTGAAATAAGTTTGGAACCATCTGTATAGAACCGACCATTCCATTCTGATCTATCAGGTTCAAGAGTGAGATACTTCCTGACAAAGAGTGGTTCAGTCATAGTGCAATCAACAGTGCCCGAAACGTCAGGCATTGTGTCTAGAATGACACTATGTGCGTATCAATTTCCTGACCATAGCGACAGTTCCATAACACAGTACAACACATCATTTTGGGACTCACTTCTGAGAATTGGACGTGAAAGTAGCTCCAAAAAAAAGAACTTCTGCATCATTCGTGTAGTCAAGTTGGCTCAATTAATAATGTAATGGCCATACAAATTTGTTTGCTCATGTTGGATTTTTAACACTTTTTCTATAGTTTTTTTCTCGGTATACCGTACGGAATATCTAGTTTGTGCCTGAATCAAAGTTGTAGATATTGAATAGGAGAAAAAACTGCGGAATAAACCTACCCGAAAAAGTGCACTCAGTGCCTTAAAAATCGCAAAAATGCCCACAAAGTCATAAAATATCTGTCAGTAAAGTATTAAAAAAATACGCATACGTATAAGACTGAACCTTAAAACAGAACATTTTTGCGATTTTTAAGGCATCTTGCGGTTGTATAAAGGACCTGCTGCAGGATATCTCTAAGAGTACTTGGAAACCTCCTTCTAACAGCCATTGCCACATCATCTACATAGTCAGAAATTGTGACACCCATTATCTCCGGGGAAAGCAGAATATTGTTTATAGAGAGATTCCATAGTAGAGGAGATAGAACACCCCCTTGGGTCGTTCACCTGCTGACAAATCTATGTTGGTCAGTTGACCCTCAGCTTGCTGAAATGCGTCTCTTAATTAGAAGGTTATGAGTAAACCACGAATACAGCTGTGAACCCCCAGGGTTTCTAAAGCCGTAATTATAGCGGCGGGATTAGTGTTATTGAAAGCCTCTTCCAAATCTAAGAAAGCTACCCGAGAGGGTTGCTTCAGCTTAAAGCTGACTATATCACGCAAGGCGGTTTCGGTGGACTTGCCCTTGCTGTAGGCATGTCGTTAATTGGAGAGTTGCCTGTGATCAATTTTATTCCTAACTTTAGGTAACTATCTATTAGTCTCTTCGGGGTTTTAAGGAGAAATGCCAATAGACGGATTGGCCGGAAATCCTTAGCTCCAGAATGGAACTGCCTTCCCGCAATTGTAAAACAATATTGGTTGCTATGTAGGCCTGAGTCAGGAAGCAATTGTAATATATAACTCCGATCTCTATAAAATTTGGTGCGGTTTGTGTTTTCGTTTATTATTGCAATTTCTTGCATCAAGAGCGAAGAAGCCTATTAAAATTGGTCCAGATCGGTTCAGATTTAGATATAGTACATCTGTCAAATATTATGAAAATTGGTTCAATTTGTCATGGGTTCCTAATTTGACATCTAAGCGTTATAACGGGTTTTCCAATAGGGATAATATGATTTTGAAGCGACTTTTCGGCCATTTGTAATATGTCATGATCTGTCATTTTTTTTCATTGTATTTAGTAGTGTTTATAATTTCATCATGGAGAGATATACGCAAGAACAACGTTTACAAATTATTCAGTGTTATTATCAAAATAGTCGTTATCCAGTCGACCTATGACCTTGACACCCATGAGCAATATTTTAGCTCTCGTTAGGAGCTATCTTTTTGCCATTGACAGATTCCCGATCCGACTTACCGTTCAGGAGCTAGAGCAAAAAAACTTTCCGTTCACATTTGAAAATGATGCCAAGTCCATTTTTTTTAAATCCAAAAAAATACTTTCCAGTCGAACTACGATCTTGACACCCATATTTTATTTTATATTTTAGCTCTCGTGATATTTAATGGCCTCCAAAAAGTTGTGATTTAACACCATTAGATTATTTCTTGTGGGGTTATTTGAAGTCATTGGTCTTTCGAAATAACCCAGACTCTCTTCAAGCTTTACAAGTCAATATTGAACGTGCTATTCATGACATACGACTTGATTTAGTGGAAAAAGTGCTCGAAAATTGGGTTCATCGAATTCGTTCCTGCAGAAGAAGTCGTGGAGGCCATTTGAATGACGTTTTATTTAGAACTTAATAGTATCGATTGTACTTCACATTAAATAATAATCTTTTGAATTTCCTTTCCTGTTTTTACAGAATAAACATATGGTCCAGCTGGTCTGAGTTTTTTAACAGTGAGTCAACGTTTTAATGTCTGAGAGATTTCTTATTGTCGGAGTTATTTAGTGGAATTTTATGAGGATAATTTTTGTGGAAGATCTTAAACCTCTATTTGGGCCAATTTGGCCCTTTTTCCGAAAATATTAAAAAAGGTCCTTTCAAAAAGAATTTTTATACCTTCCACCATAGGATGGGGGGAATATTCATTTTGTCACTCCGTTTGTAACACCTCTAAATATTGATCTGAGACCCCATACAGTATATATATTCTTAATCGTCGTAAAATTCTAAGACGATTTAGCCATGTCCGTCTGTCCGTCCGTCCGTCTGTTGTAGTCACGCTACAGTCCGCAATAATAGAGCTAGGTCGATCAAATTTGGTATAAATACTTCTTATAGTTGCAGGTTGTTTGGGATTGCAAATGGGCCATATCGGTCAATGTTTTGATATAGCCCCCACATATAGCATCTAACTTGTTGTGATTCCTACTGTTCTCATCTACCATATTTTTTGTGTTTTTCGGTGTTGTTATACCCTGCACCAAACTGTGGTACAGGGTATTATAAGTTTGTTTCACGGCAGATGTTTGCAACAACTGAAAATAACACAGCTAGACCCACCTTAAGGTATACCGATCGACTCAGAATCACTAGCTGAGTCGATTTAACCATGTCTGTCCGTCCGTCCATCCGTCCGTCTGTCCATGTAAAGTTGTTCGTCGACTACAGGTCGCAATTTCACTCCGATCGTTCTTAAATTTTGCAGTTTAGAGTATTTCGCAGCTGTAAAGATCCCTATTGAAATTGGTTGAAATCGGCTCAGATTTAGATATAGCTCCCATATATATCTTTCGTCCGATTTGGCCCTTTAGTCCTATAGAAGCTGTATTTTACATCCAATCGTTTTGAAATTTAGAATGGTAGAGTTTCTTGATCCATGAACCAACATTGCCGAATTTGAAGAAAATCGCTTAAGATTTAGCTATAGCTCCCATATATATGTTTCGTCCGATTTTGCTCTTTAGTCCTATAGAAGCTGTATTTTACATCCAATCATTTTGAAATTTAGAATGGTAGAGTTTCTTGATCCACGAACCAACACTACCGAATTTGAAGAAAATCGGTTGAGTTTTAGATATAGCTCCCATATATATGTTTCGTCCGATTTTGCTCTTTAGTCCTGTAGAAGCTGTATTTTACATCCAATCATTTTGAAATTTAGAATGGTAGAGTTTCTTGATCCATGAACCAACACTACCGAATTTGAAGAAAATCGGTTAAGATTTAGCTATAGCTCCCATATATACATATGTTTCATCCGATTTGGCTCTTTAGATCCAATCGTTTTTATACCCTACACCACACTGTGGTACAGGGTATTATTTAAGTATAAAATGTCCCAAAAGTAAATTTATGTAAACAATTTATACATGAATTACAAAATTTATATATCAGAGTTATTCAATATTACGAGAGTGGTGTACGGTATTATATAGTCGGCCCCGCCCGACTTTAGCCTTTCCTTACTGGTTTTCATTTAGTATAATGCTCACTGCGGCCCAAAAATTAAATCTTTGACCCACTGTAAAAAAAACTCAGACCAGCTGGACCATAAGTTTATTCTACAAAAATGATCTACTCAATAAGCCCTTTCAGAATTATAGAGTCGCTATTTTGTTCCAATCAAAAAGTCCTAATTTGTTGATCAGTGTTATCATTGGGAAAACAACATTGATAATTTTTGACAATATTTCTTCTAATTTTGCTTCGATAGGTTGATGTAGGGTATCATATAGTCGGCGCCGTTCTACTTTAGCCCTTCCTTGCAGTTTTTTAATAAAATAAGAAATTTGTTGTTGTTATTTATTGTTGGTCTGTGCTTTTGTTATTCAGTCAGAATTTATTTTTGGTTTGAGACCATATGTTCCATTTACTTTCTGTCTATTCCAAAAAAGTAATAGAAACAAATACAAAAATTGGTAGAGAGTTCTAATTGCTTGGTAGAATTGACTGCAGTTTCGATAGACACCACTCTATCATCTGAAAAATTCAGTAGCAATAGTGTATGTCTTTATCTTAAATCAGCTGAAATACTTATGGAAGCAGTAAATTGAATTTAACAAGAACTGCTAACCAAACCCGTATTTTGCCAAACTAAGTCAACATACTAAAACTCTCATACCAATACATTTTTGTTTTTTGCTTGGGTTCGCATCGCGAACCACGAAAACAAATGTAGTTTTGTCAACGGCTAATGCCGACGTCATCGTACCTCATGTGTTTGTATGTGTTGTTGTTATTTATTGTTGCCCAGCCAGCATTTTGAGAAATTTTTGATCATATTCTGGTCTTTTTTGACTCTACTGCGCGATTAAAATAATCATAAAGGCGCTCATTTTCTGATCATAAAAGAATGTTTTGTCGGGAGAAAATGGTACCCTACCCGCGACTCTTATTGAATGGTCTTTTATAAGCCGATTTTCAAATCAGTTTCGAGTCATTTCTCAGTCGTATTTATAATGACTTATAGGTTTTTTTCGAGTCATTTCTCAGTCGTATTTATCATAATTTGTGAGCCATTTCGCAGTTGTATTTTTAATCATTTAAGAGTCATTTCTTAGTCACCTTTTTAGTCATTTGCGAGCACTTTTCGAGTCATTATGCAGTCGTATTTGTAATCATTTACTAGTCATTTTCGACTTATTTTTCAGTCGTATTTTGAACTGTCTGCGAGTCTTTTTCAATTCGTTTGTAACCGTATTTCTAATCCTTTGCGCATAAATAAAATATTTTTTATTTCAATTATTGAAAAAGTTTATTAATTAAAAATTAAATTAAAAAGAGAAATTCAGTAAAAAAAATTAAATTAAATTTAGTTTCATAAAGAAATTATTATAGCTTAGAATTAATTATGCTTACAATTTAATTATGTTATGATGTATTAAAAAAAGTTTATTACTTTAAAAACTAAATAAAATAGAGAAATTCAGTAAAAAAAATTAATTTAATTAAATTCAGTCTCTAAAACAAAAAATTTCCGATTCTCCAAAAATAGACATTTGCTTAAAATTTAATAATGTTTTGATGCATTGAAAAAGTATTTACATTAAAAATAAAATAAAGAAGTTCAGTAAAAAATAAATAAATTTAAATTCAGTCTCAAAAAATTATTTTCTCCAAAATGTACATTCACGGAGGAAAATCGTCATTTTTATATGTTTGGAACGAAAGAAAATTTACTTGGAAACGATTTTTTTAAATATTATATATTTGTTAACAAATAAATTTTATTTGAAAATCAAGAAATTTTGTTTGGAACGCATATATTAATATATTAGAACATAATTTATTTGCAAACTGAATTTCACAAATAAAATATGTGTTTACACACAAACAAAGTTATTGTTTAAGAAGATTTCCAAATATGTTGTATTTAAAAAGATTTTTAAAACATTACTGACTTATTCGAATTTTAGTTAGTTTTTCCTAGTTTTCCTGTTGATCTTTATAGCTAAAAATGTCCTTATTTATAAATATTCCTATTCATCACTTTTTGTCAATCCATCAATGTCGTTTATATTTACGAAAGATTGTTCGATTTAAGTTTTGATTAAATTTTACAAACATATACAATTAATAACAAAATTTCTCTTTGAAAATCTGAAAAACAGAAAACTTGTCTTTAAGTTAAGGTATTTAATACATTACCAAAATAAATAAATACAAACGAATCCTTGTTTCGGAAATACTAGTTCCAAATAAAAAATATTTGAATGGGAGCATATTTTTGTTTAGAACAATATCCTCACAAACATATAATATTTGTGTGTGTAAAATATTATATATTTGGAGTGTACCCTACACATATGTTTATTTCAAGCAGAATATGTTTGGGACAATATACTACAGAAGCGATTTTTTTTCAGCGTGTTGGATTAAAATTTAATGATGTTATGAAGTTTTTAAAACGTTTACTACATTTAAAATTAATTAAAATAAAAAAATTCAGTCTCATAAAAAATTTTAATTTAACTTCAGTCTCATAAAAAATTAAATTTTAAATTCTCAAAAAAATATATAATTTTCTTAGAATTTAATTATGATGTTTTCTTTTTAGTACTCGGTCCTTCGCATGCACAAAATGATTTTGTAGCACAGTGTTCATTTCCTTATCTGTGCATTTAAATTTGAGATGGCAAATATCTAAGATAAAAAATTATGAATTTGTCATTTTCAATATTATAGTTTTATACCTACTCTTAATTGTGGTAACAAGAAAGCACTTTTCGGCGCTCGGTTTAGTGCTGGTCTCCTTCCAGCTGTACGATGAAGCTAATTCATCAGAAAAAACTTTTCGAACCGCTGCTCTTAAAAATTGAGAGGGTCCTTCTCCGCCTGTTTTTGCAATGAATTGTTTCTAAAAATTTAAATGATTTGTGTGTAACCAAAATTTATATACATATGGATGTATATATATGAAGCTATATACTTACAAATTGTCTTAGCTTGTCCTCGTTTTCCTGAACTTCTTCATCATATTTTTGCAGGTCGTTCACAACGCCCAACGGCAATTTTCGAACATCACTGCATTTTTCTTGTAAAACGTTGTTATCTTTGTGCTTTCTGCTTTCAAGCTTAACCGCGATGACTTCCTCTGTCAATTTTGTAATTGATTTTTTGTTTCCATCCTTCAATTCTTTAATTTCTTTTTTCATATCAGAAATTTCTGATTTCAAAGATTTAATTTCATCGCGCAATTCTATTACAAGGCTTTGAAGGCAACCAGATTGGGGGACGTAAACATTTTGCACTAAAAAAAACAATTACTTTCTCTAAATGTTTAAATACTTTATTTTACTTTCTACTTACAGGTTGTTAAATTGTTGGATGGAGTGTATTGGAACTCTCCAGATGCAAATGAGTTATTCATCGACATTATTAATAAGTGGTGTGAAAAAGTAACTGTGATCTATGGAATCACGTAAACATATATTTTTTTTATTTATTTGTTTAATTGAAAATTCAAGTCTGTTGTCGAAAGCGATGTCAGCCGCCCAATATATGTCAAAACAAATTGAGTCTATTGGTTGTGAAAAGCAAGCCGTAACATTTTTAATTTCAACCCCGATACAAACGGGATCGTTACCAATTTTATTTATTTCCGCTATTTTAAAAATTTTGTGCTGAACCAAGCAAAAGTTATCAGGCTCTCGCAAAGAAAAGAAAAAACCATTAGCGTTTACATTCGAAATTTTTCCATCTACAATTTTCCCAAACAATGTAGGTACTTCATGCCTTCTCTCATTTTGTATATGATTCAACATGCCTTTTATAAATCTGTGCGGCAACGCTACCACCCTTTCGAACTTTGCGTTTAATTCTATGCAGGTGGTTCTCAAATTTGAAAGCGCTTATTCCATCTAAAGATCCATAAACTTTTGCATCTTCATGAATATGCAACAAGCAGTGAAAATTATATGTAATAAAGCTCAAATCATATAATGTTGGAATGCCGTCAACAAATGATTTCAAGAGCTTTTCAGCACAAGAGTTATTATTCTTGCAATCATTTTTATGTAAAAGAATCCTAAACGCTAATGATAACTTTAAAAAGTGAACATATCTTTCTAAGCTTAAAACTTTTTTCAATATAAAAGGCCCCGTGTAAAGCAAGAATTGTCTTAGCTCTGTTGCCTTCCATCTGTCTATATCTTTCAAGGTTCGAGGCTTTCTCTGAAACTCCTTAGTTACGTTGTTTCTGTTAAAAATCAACTCCGTTGAAATGGATTCAATTTTCCATGAAGTTAAGGAAAATTGTTCACCTTTTTTCTTAACCCAAGCATTTAACAATGTTCTCATAACGCCTAAGCACGCTATATGCATGTAATCTAAAGAACACTGAGATACAATATCTATGTTCAGTTTTTCTAATGGTGAAATAGATGACTTTGAATGATGTTCCAACTGAACGCGATTTCTGAAGGAATCATTGGTTCTAATCGTAGACTCTATTTCTGTTGGGAATATAAGACGATGCTTTACTATTTGGCCTTTTTGGGTACACCGTCCACAAGAAAAGTACCCACTATGACCTTTAGTTCCCAATATGAAGGACTTCGCCGGTGCATCCATAACAAAACAGCGAACTATAATATGAAAAGACTTATCGGCAAAAACGAATCCCTCTTGCATGAGAATATTCAGTTCTGCAATAAATTCTTGCAGAAAATCATTTGCGCAATTTGGTTTTGAAGTTCCTTCATATACACCAATAAGGAAAACATAACTTGCTCCTACAACACTAGAAAGTATCGGCCAAACTTGTTTGGAGCTGCTTTTGAATAGAGGTAGATCATCAATACCGAAATCTAAGGTTATATTGCATAATTTCCAATCATTTCTAAACAAGAAATCAGTTAAGCCGTTTTTTAATCAGTAGTGAATATATGTTCCTTCGCCAACTTTCCTCTCAATAACAGAACTAGGCGTTTTTAAAAGGATCCTAGCATCTTTTGGTACTTTAAGATTACCCTTTAATAACAACAATAAAAGCGCATTAATTGCCATAAAACATATGTCAAATTGGACAGCCCATTTAGCCAGTCCTTCGCACAAATCAAAATCGTTTGCTTCACTTTCATTTTCACTATCGGATGAGAAGATGTCACCAGAATCACTTAAGTTGTCCTCAAAACTGCTTTCATTCTCTGTTTCATTTGATGCTACCTGCTTCTGAGAATTTAATTTTTTATTTTTTGGGGATATTAGTTTTTCAGCTTCTTTTTTTGCTAATCTCTTTATTTGTTTGGCTGACATTGCTTTTTTATATTAACTCACTTTATTGAACTCACTAATTAACTCCACTTCGCACGACGACCTGACTCTTCGCAACGACGACCAAAACTAAACGAAAATTCAATTTTAGCTGACCTCTCGTTTGCATAACAGAGCAAATTGTCCCGTTATAAACAAAAGCACCACGATAACCACCACCAACCACCACCATAAGCCCTTTACCAGAAGAGTGAATGATCATTTCAAAATAAAATCAAAACAGTCACATTTCAAACACCTGCATGATTTATTTATGACCGTTGTGTATTTTGTTATTGTATTTTCTATAAAACCCTTTTAAAGCATAAACACCGATCATTTATAAGTCTTTTTTCACGTGCGCAAGTGATTTATCATTTCTTGATCATCAAAAGTAATCGAATAAGACTCAGTAAGGTGATTTTTGACAAAATGATCTTCCAATTGCTGGGTGGTCTGAATTCAGAATTCTTCAGAATTCAGTAGCAATAGTATATGTCTTTGCTACTGAATTCTGAAGATGATAGAGTGGTGTCTATCGAAACTGCAGTCAATTCTACCAAGCAATTAAAACTCTCTACCAATTTTTGTATTTGTTTCTATTACTTTTTTGGAATAGACAGAAAGTAAATGCAACATATTGTCTCAAACCAAAAATAAATTCTGACTGAATAAAATAATAAATTTTAATTATATCTTTCAGCTAGTGGAGTCGATAAGTGACAGTGGCTTTTATAGCACATTGGAAAATGTGCGGCATCCGGGTGATAAATATGAGTTAGATACATCGGAATCACATCCTTTGAATACTATATACACCTCATTAACATATGAGTATAATGCGTATATAGGAAAACAAGTATTTCCCAACGTAGAAACGGAAGTATGCGGTGCTGATGTCATATGGTTGGAGTTTTTGTATTCTGCCGAAATGATGTTAAACGAGGTATTCCACTCAATGTACCATAGTATGCATATAATTACTTACTTATGTTTTAATTTTCTACAAACATATATACATATATATGTGTGTTAATTTCTAGATGCAGTACTTTCGCGATCTCCTGTCATTCGATGATATCCCATTAATGAGTAAAATTGGATTCACAATCCCACCGAATACAACAATATATCAGTCATTCGATAGCTACATATATGAAGAAAATGGTTGGACACTGGAATCTTTCGAAGGATTTGGATTTATATTTGATTCTGGGAATCAAGTTAAAAACACCAAGCTAATCGTTATATTGTCTTTGGTGCGATTTATTATGGAATGGATTTCACTGAAATTCCTACAATAAAGGAGATTTTGGTCAAGCCTCACCTAATGACGCTCATGACATCAACATTTGTTTTTGAAATAATTTACAGAAAAAACAAATTCTTTAAAACAAGAAGGAAATTTTTTTAATTAAGTAAATGTGTCGTTGTTTTTATGCTAAAGATATTTAAGTATTTATTTTTAAATAAAATGTAATTAAAACCAGTAAGGAAAGGCTAAAGTCGGGCGGGGTCGACTATATAATACCCTACACCACTCTCGTAATATTAAATAACTCTGAAATATAAATTTTGTAGTTCATGTTTAAATTGTTTATTCTAAATTTCAAAACGATTGGATGTAAAATACAGCTTCTATAGAACTAAAGGGCCAAATCGGACGAAACATATATATGGGAGCTATAGCTAAATCTTAACCGATTTTCTTCAAATTCGGCAATGTTGGTTCATGTATCAAGAAACTCTACCATTCTAAATTTCAAAACGATTGGATGTAAAATACAGCTTCTATAGGACTAAAGGTCCAAATCGGACGAAACATATATATGGGAGCTATAGCTAAATCTTAACCGATTTTCTTCAAATTCGGCAATGTTGGTTCATGGTTCAAGAAACTCTACCGTTCTAAATTTCAAAATGATTGGATGTAAAATACAGCTTCTATAGGACTAAAGGGCCAAATCGGACGAAAGATATATATGGGAGCTATAGCTAAATCTTAACCGATTTTCTTCAAATTCGGCAATGTTAGTTCATGGATCAAGAAACTCTACCATTCTAAATTTCAAAACGATTGGATGTAAAATACAGCTTCTATAGGACTAAAGGGCCAAATCGGACGAAACATATATATGGGAGCTATAGCTAAATCTTAACCGATTTTCTTCAAATTCGGCAATGTTAGTTCATGGATCAAGAAACTCTACCATTCTAAATTTCAAAACGATTGGATGTAAAATACAGCTTCTATAGGACTAAAGGGCCAAATCGGACGAAAGATATATATGGGAGCTATATCTAAATCTGAACCGATTTCAACCAAATTCAATGGCGATCTTAACAGCTGTGAAATACTCTAAACTGCAAAATTTCAGAACGATCGGAGTGAAATTGCGACCTGTAGTCGACGAACAACTTTACATGGACAGACGCACGGACGGACGGACATACATGCTTAAATCGACTCAGCTAGTGATTCTGAGTCGATCGGTATACTTTAAGGTGGGTCTAGCTGTGTTATTTTCAGGTGTTACAAACATCTGCCGTGAAACAAACTTATAATACCCTATACCACAGTGTGGTGTAGGGTATAAAAATAAATGCTTCTTTGACTGAAAAACAAAGAAACATGTTTTCTTCATAGTTGTTGTTGGTGTAGGGGTGCAAAAGGGGGGTTCGTGTGGTATAGAAATAAATAAATAAAAACAAACGATTTTTAGTTTTAAATATAAATAGTGGGGGATCTTTATTTGGGGTATTTTCAAATAAACAAGGATTTATTACCGTGTAAGTGGTGAACGCAGAGGCTCGTTACAAGTGTTCGACTACCATAGATTTTGCGAATAGAGAGAGAAAGACCCGAAGATGAGCAAGGCAGCCACACAACAACCACCACCCATAGGCAATCCGCACTCTACACATCCGTACTAAGCGAATTAGGTCTCCGAAGAGAGGTGTAGAGGAGATTCCAGTGATGTCAATACGCAACCGGTATTGATCAGGCTCGGGAAGTTGAGACAATGCTGCGTGCGTGAACATTGCCGGCCACCTTGCACCATCCGACGATGTTGTAATATAAAGGAATGGAAATAATCTACAACTACAACTAGGATTAAATAAGTACATAATAAGGAACGTAAATTCAGTTACAAGTGAGCTTTGTTTTTCTTTACTTCATGTGTACAATTCAGGGCAATTCTACTTACAATGCTTAAAATAAATAGTTTATTAATTAATTTAAAAACAAAAGAGCCAGTTTATTAGGGGTAAACGGGACCCGATGGTACCCATCCAAAACTGGTATATTGGGTCGTAGGTAGACCTGGTTGAGAGATAACGCGAGGGGCCATTATTTTCGAATATATCTCCGGACCCAACACCATAGCAACTGCTCCGGAGCGATAAAAGGACGGATCCGCCAGCTCTAGTCCGCGGAACGCGTTGCTGATGGTTGAGGACACCGACATGGCCGGAGTAACCCCACAAGTAAACTCCGCCACCTGAGCCGTCACATATTGCGTTTGTGATGCGTCATACGAGGACATGATACAAAAATCACAATACGGTGTGTCGTCTACGAAGGTCGTGGGCAAACGAACATGCTGGACTAGCGACTCGCATACCTGACTAATTCGACAGCATGGGTCCAGCAGAGCCCGTACCGGAATGCTTGACTCGGACAAACAGAGTCGAATCAGTAAGGTAGACGTCAGCGATACGACACGACCGATAGGCAGTCGACAAAGTGGGGTGAGGCCGGACGAGACAGCAACCGAGTTTGCCGAACCGTTCGCCGAAGCGGCACGATTTGCCACTAGGTTTTGGTTAGACCCGGTGCGTGAGGGGTGACACGAGCGCGAGTGGTTGGCGGTTTTGCGGACTGTGACGAGGGACGAGAGTGGAGAAGCGTGTGATGCCTATCACCACATATCCGACATCCAAGACTTAGCGGGCCCGATTTGAACTGGTGGTCAGGGCGCAGACAATTGTAGCAATAGCGGTAAAACACGATCGTCCGCAACCGCTTCTCCTGTGGCATTATCTTAAATGCCGCACATTTATAAAGGGGATGCGCTCGCGAGCAAACCCGACAAGTGGGGGAGGGTCTATTGCCACCTGGTGTAGCAGCAGTCGATTTTGGTTCACTCTGCGCGACAAGAGCCGAAGACGAAGGCGGTTCTGGCGTGGCCAAAGAGATTTGACGGTCAGCTGGGGGGTCGGGGTGCTCTGAACAACTAGCTCGGAGGGCGGGCCGGAAACTGGGACCTGTCCGGATTTTGGCGCGACCTCTGCCCTTTCCCTCTCTTCATCTGACAGCATGACCTCATCAAAATCCGAAAGCACCACCTCGGGAAAAATCTCCTGAACCGATTCCATAGCTGAGCAAACATAAACGGGAGGACGCAACAACAAAAACCAAGAATAAGTTAGGGAAATCTGTCGGCTAAAACTACAAATTTCGTTACCGGTCGTCTTACTACACCCTGTTCGGTACGAAAATCCGCGACCCGCACGTTACCGTCATCACCGGGATGAGTTTGGACAACACGACCTAATCTCCACGAAGTAGGCGGAAGGTTTTCATGGCGAACAACTACAAGGTCATCAATTTGAATATTTCGTTGTGGAAACTTCCATTTATAGCGCTTGTTCAGACTGGAGAGACTCCTCAATGAGCTGTTCGGGGGGAGATAAAAGTGGCGCGCCTATAATAAAGTGTCCTGGGGTGAGAGCAACAATTTCTTCCGCATTGTCAGACATGGAACAAAGTGGGCGAGAGTTCAAACATGCTTCAATGCGTGCCAGGATGGTCGACAGCTCTTCAAAGGTAAATTTAAGGTCTTTACTATGTCGACGGAAATGTAATTTGAAGCTCTTGACGGCTACCTCCCATAGACCACCCATATGGGGAGCGCCTGCTGGGATGAACTGCCAGGTGAGCTCTTGGTACCCCATGGTGGAGCAAATTGCGTTACGACCCTCGCGAAGGAAATGCTTAAAATCCCTTTCAATTTCACGGGATGCGCCAACGAAGTTTGTGCCATTGTCAGAGAAAATCGACCTAGGACAACCACGGCGAGCAATGAAGCGCTGAAATGCGGCCAAGAATGTAGCCGACGACAAATCGGAGGTGGCCTCCAAATGAATTGCTTTTGTCGAAAAGCAGACAAAAACACATACGTAACCTTTCGTTACTCGACAAGCCCGACCCGTATATGATTTGATCTCAAAGGGTCCGGCGAAGTCTACTCCAGTGGTGGTAAAAGCTCTAGTAACACTAGTTCTTTCAGGAGGCAAAGCAGCCTTGATCTGACTACATGACCGTTTCTTTTCGAGTAGACAAGGCTTGCAACGACAAATGGTAGCGCGAATAATGGTCTTCACGCGAGGTATCCAATACTCAATGCGCACTGTACGTAACATAAGTTGATTTCCACCGTGAATGGTTATCAAATGTACGTAATCGACGAGAAGACGGGTGAAACGACTGGAATAAGGCAGGACAATTGGGTGTTTTTCAGTGTACGACAGTGTGGGTGACTTAGCTAAACGTCCATGGAGTCCATCTTCATCGAGGCACGGATTCAAGGAGAGGAGGGGACTCCGAGGAGGTAAAGCTGTCTTATCTAAAAGACATTTGTACTCCTCGGCATAGTGAACTTTTTGAGCTACAGTCGCGAGGCGTTTTTTGACATCTTTGATTTCCTCGGAGGTAACAACCGAAGTAGCAAAGGCATGTCGCGGCCGATGAGTTGGATGCGTCCTATGGAAAAATCGAAACACGTACGAGAGAACACGTAAGGCATTATCTAGGGATGAAAATCGATCTAGGACATCATCGTAAGCCGAGAAAAAAGAGAAATGACTCCTAATACGACGAGAAATGACTCCTAATACGACGAACTTCCTCCTCGGATCTAACATGGTACCAATGACCATTACCTTTGTTGTATGCGGCAAACCCTATTAGCAACGAAGGTGGTCCAAGTGCACATCATCCTTCCCCGCGTCTGGAGAAGATTGCAAATAGTCCAGACATTTCTGAAACATTTCTCTCGTTGTAGCCCACATGCTATTTAACTCAGTACTATAAATCTCAAGCTCATGAACATCGTGGTCCTCTTCATTCAGACCACGGAACGAATTTCAAATTTCAGTACAGCCTCCGAAGAGCTGACGAAAAAATCAAGGGGAGTAAGCATTTTGAAAAAAGTAAGGCTTTTCGATCACAAGCGCAAAAAAATCGCGAATCACTCAATGGAAAGCAAACAAAGCAACCAAAATTCAATTGATATGAAACGATAAGATTGCCAAGAAATATGGACGCAATTTCAGACAAACACGCGAAATCAAATCTATCGGGGAAACCCAAATTGTATGAGATCTTTCAAAAAAATCTATCACCGGAAAGCTGAAAACGAATTAAATATGTGGCCAAGCGCGCCAAATAGCAAGAAAAACAAATTAAATTTGCGCACAACAAATCAAGAAATAAAAATAAATATCAATATATTCAAATAATCAAAAAATTTCTCGCGGTGTTCTCGGTTGATGCGTACGAAAATCTACCGAATGTAGCACTTTCGTGTCCAAATATACACAATTCTTAAGACCGAAAACGGTGAACTCAAAAAAAATATTTGTTTTTTCAAAACTGATGTATAACGAGTGTGCCGAGAGTAGGGTGCACTACTGCCGAATCGCGACTTCGAAAAATAAAAATGCAAAAAACACGTTTAAATAACAAACAAAATTTCAAATACCTTTTTCCCAATCAAAAAAAATATATACAATGTTCGTTTACGTGTATGTGTCAGCAAAACGGGCTGTAGGGTGCACGGAGTCAAATAGTACCGAATAATGCACTAATTAGTAGTACAACAAACAACAATTATCACCGAAATTAAAAAAAACTTCAAAAATAATATTTTTGGTTTTTCGCGATTTTTACAATATTAGTCAGCTGTGTAAGGATATTCGCAATCAGAACCACACGGTAGGAATCACGTCAGCTGTTCAATAATAACCACAACAAAGCATTCAAAGAAGCAGCGAATGAATGTGCGAAAATGAACGTCAACCGATTGATGGTGGTATGGGATGATGTACGTGTATGTATTGGCACGGGTAAATAAACGGAAAGTATGGTGGGTACTATGTAGTTAATGACCCACGAGCGATGCTCAATTTGCGATTTGATTTTTGGAAACCGCGGCGGCTACGATCTTGTTGTTGTACTCGCGAGAACAGTGGCAAAGGAACGTAAGGAGGGAAGAAAAAACGAAATAACCAATGGACGGTATATGTATATGCACTGTGTGAATAGTTTAACAGCCTGTTTCTGTAACTTAAAATTTTGCTTTCGTTCGCTTGCCAGACGACAAACAGCTGATTTGGGTTTCACTAACTACAATCACAACGGCAAGTCGCACGATAATGAACTCGTACGAAAACGTAATCATTTCAGTGTAAATTTTGGTTTCTCTATCTCTCTTTGCTGTCATCTGGGCGAACACAAGTGTCAGATCGAGTCACTGTATTTTATTTGTCGACTGATAGGAACAATGCAATAAAAACGTTATTAAAAGCAAAAAATAAGTAGATATAAATAAAATTATGGTAAAAACAATTAAAAAATAATAAAATTGTATACATATGTTTACATTTTTAAGCATAAAGAAGTCAACATTGGCAGCTCGCTAAGATGGAAAAATTCATCAGTGCACAATGAGATAGACGTGAGAGAGAGAGAGAGAGAATGAAATGAGAGTGTTGGATCAGCTCAGCTGAACCACCCAGGGTTGATTTTTGGCCAGAGTTGTATTTTCTAAGGTCGACCATACAAAAATGTGTGCTTTTTAGACCGGAAGTTGTGAAATTATTGACCTGGAAATTACATTATTTGCCAATTGGTAAATTGTTAACGTCATTGACGTAAAGCCAGGCGAACGAACGAACGAACCTTAGAGAAACCAAATTCCAGACGAAAGTGAGTGATTGGTTTTCGTTCGCAGAGACTTTCGTTAGAAATACAGAAACAGGCCGTAACACTTGCAATTAAATACACAAACGACCGATTGATTTAAAACGAAAATTAATAATTTTTTTATAATTTACCACGAACAGATCGTATAGTGAACGACGGGGGTTAAATGCGAACGATAGTGGACTGTATTTAATACGACACGCGCGATAGGGTGATTAGCACTTTTTGTTTTTGTTTGGAAAACAATGACGAAAACGCGTTGCTCACTCTTAACTAAATTTACGTACCTGTGATTGATGATGATGAATAAGATGATGATGTTTTGATGAGTGGTGTGAGGGTTGTTGAAGAACCGATGTGATGACGATGCGATGTGATGATGAATCCTTCAAACGAAAAAAATATCACACGATTATTACGATGCTGATTTCGATCCGGCTCGAAGGACCAAAATGTTGGTGTATGGGTGCAAAAGGGGGGTTCGTGTGGTAAAGAAATAAATAAATAAAAACAAACGAATTTTAGTTTTAAATATAAATAGTGGGGGATCTTTATTTGGGGTATTTTCAAATAAATAAGGATTTATTACCGTGTAAGTGGTTGGCGACAAGGCCTGTGTGCGCGAGCGTAGAGCGAAACGACAAGTGGTGAACGCAGATGCTCGTTACAAGTGTTCGACTACCATAGATTTTGCGAATAGAGAGAGAGAGAGAAAGACCCGAAGATGAGCAAGGCAGCCACACAACAACCACCACCCATAGGCAATCCGCACTCTACACATCCGTACTAAGCGAATTAGGTCTCCGAAGAGATGTGTAGAGGAGATTCCAGTTTGACATCACTGGAATCTCCTACGCAACCGGTATTGATCAGGCTCGGGAAGTTGAGACAATACTGCGTACGTGAACAGTTGTATTTTATTTACATATCCGCAAATCCCTGTACCCCATAAAGGGTAAATACAACGATACCGTCCTGCTTGGGGTCAACTGACCTTCATAGATTGGCCAGCAAGGAAACGCCCCGACTTCGAGACATAACGCCCCCGCCTTTTCTGCTATGGAATATCTCAATGAACCGTATGCTGCTCTCTCTGGAGAGAATGAGCATGAATGCGTTTGGCTTGACAATAGCGGTTAGAGGACGGTGTTAGAGTACTCTTAGAGATATACTACAATTAGAGATTTCAAACGGGATTGGTTTTCACAAATCCCAGGATTCGGGATTTTTAAATTGTAAATCACGGGATCCCGAAATGTTTATAAAGGGTTTTCCAACAAGAGGTGTTATTTTGGTATTCAAAGAAAAATTCCATTTTGTTAGATAAATGATCGGATGTTTATTTCATAATAAAGAGGAAGGTATGCCGTTAAGTATGAAAGACAACATCAGCCAAATGGCCTCCTCGACCACTCTTACAGGACCATATCCTTTTCATGAAATTTTCCATAACGAAATCGCCAAGTGGCTGCCCTATCACGAATTCTATCTTTGAGGGCTTGAATCGACGCTGGGCTGTTGGCGTAGACCAGATCTTTCACGTGGCCCCAAAGGAAGAAGTCGCAAGGTGTTAAATCACAAGATCTCGGTGGCCAATTGTGCAAGATTGTACAAGATCTCGGTGACCAGAGCAATGGTTTTTTACGAATTTCGAATACATTAGTTTGTTTGCAATTTGGTTCACTTGTTTACATTTTCGACAAAATGTATCTAACACTTAATATTTATAATTAGTTCAACGGGAGGGGTAAGGAAAAAGGTATGTTTTATAGCTCTTCGGTTCAAAATTGGGATAACGGTATATACTGGGGATATATGCAACTGTGGACCTATTTTTATCCCCTCACCTTAGAGAGGAGGGTATATATCATTTGCTACGAGCCAAAAGTGTAACCCATCGAAGGAGTGACCTAAGACCGTAAGTATGTGCGGCAGATATCCGTTTTGGGTCATTTTAAGTCGAATGAGCAATGTCCGTCCGTCTGTCTGTCGGTCTGGCTGGCTGGTGCGCACGATAACTCTCGAAAGGAGTAACCGATTGGAACGGAAATCCGTTTTGGGTCATTTTAAGTAATTTGAGCACGCCCCTTTTGGTACCTCCCCCACAAACGTACCATTTTGTACAAAAAATTAAAACATTGTAGCGTGAGTACCAATGCATGAAAATACTACAAAATTTTGCACAATGTATCGTTTTTGAAGTACCTATAGTCCTATGAAAAATGGACGTTACCTCTCACACAAAATGGTCAAATAATACAAATATTGAATATCTCATAACGTTAATACATTAGTGCACATAAACGCTTATAATCAGGCACAGTGCAATGTATTTAAAGTATCTACTGTTCAGCGAAAAATAAGTGTATTTGATAAACCCCTTCTGGTACCTCCCACACATTACTCACTGAAACTTACCTACTTCTGTCTGTTTGGTCATGAATAAAATGAGACTATTCCGAAGAAAATCGATGCATAATTTTAAAAGATGTAGCTAATTCAGTAAGTCTTTTTGACTAAGTACGGGGTTTTCCAATAAGGACATAACAATTTTGTATCTTTATGTCAACGCACCCTCAAACATTTTTATACCCTACACCACACTGTGGTACAGGGTATTATGACTTTGTGCATTTGTTTGTAACACCCAAAAGGAGAAGAGATATACCCAGTGTTTATTATACCGATTGACTTGTAATCACTTTCTGAGTCAATTTAGCTATGTCCGTCTGTCTGTCTGTCTGTATGTAGATGTATTCTTGTAATCAAAGTACAGGTCGCAATTATGGACCGACCTCATCGAAACTTTGCAAATATCTTTCTTTAGTCCCAAGGACGATCCCTATTGAATTTGGTTAAAATCGGGTCAGATTTACATATAGCTCCCATATATATATGTACATCCGATTTGGCATATATGCACTGTATAAGCAACATTTTTGAACCGATTTGTACAAAAATTGACAGAGAGTAGTCTCGTGATACACTTACAGACAATACCAAATTCGGAGAAAATCGGTTCAGATTTAGATATAACCCCCATATATATCTGTGGTCACAAGGCATAACAGCATATGTGTGTTTTTGCAAGTTTTCAGGGGAGCATTTTAAAGGTTTGAATCGATATAGCAAAAATATTTATAAACTTATTTTAAATTTTATGCCTGCAATTTCTCAGGACTTGGAAGTGAAATTAATTAATACGAAAACATTTATATAATTATTTTAATTATAAATGTTATAGGCTAAAAACTGTTTTATGCTGTTATTCCCTTTTTAAATAACTTAAGTTACAAAACACACAACTCGAGTTGTGTCGTTATTACAAAATTAATTTTATTATATATTGCAGAATATATCGACTTATGCTGATAAATCAAATCAATGATTTATGAGTATTCAGGGAAAAATCGTTTCAGATTTATATTATTTAATATATCCCCTATTCGATGGTGGAGGGTATACAAATAAAACACCATTATATTGGTTTCCCCCTTTGTGCAGTGATAAGTTTTCACAAATATTCAAAACATGTGAAGCCTAATCACATGTAATCACGATAATCGCTAAATTAAGCAATATTCGTTCCTAAATTGAGAAATATCTTTCTGGAAAATTTTAATGATCGGAAGTAAAATACAACTTCTATAGCGGTTTGATACCAAATCAGGAGGAACAATCAGTATAAATCTGAACCGATCTTCCCTGAATACTCATTCATGTCAAAAGACCTCCTTCTGTCGAATTTCGTACTGATCGCATATAAAATACAGTCTCTACAGCGCCTACATGTCAAATCGGGGGTAACGTATATATGGGGGCTATATCTAAATCTGAACCGATTTCTTCCAAATTTAACAGTGTTAATTCATATAATAAGAAACCTCTTTCTGCCGAATTTCATACTGATCGGATATAAAATAACATTTTTACAGCGCTTACAAGTCAAATCGGGGGTAACATATATATGGGGGCTATATATGAATCTGAACCGATTTTCTCCGAATTTAGCAGTATTCATTCATGTTATAAGAAACCTCTTTCTGTCAAATTTTGCACTGATCGGATATAAAATACAGTTTTTACAGCGCTTACATGTCAAATCGGGGGTAACATACATATGGGGGCTATATCTGAATCTGAACCGATTTTCTCCGAATTTAGCAGTATTCCTTCATGTAATAAAAAACCTCTCTTTGCCGAATTTCGCACTGATCGGATATAAAAAAAACATTTTTACAGAGCTTATATGTCAAATCGGGGGTAATGTATATATGGGGGCTATATCTAAATCTGAACCGATTTCTTCCAAATTTAACAGAGTTCATTCATGTAATAAGAAACCTTTTCCTGCCGAATTTCATACTGATCGGATATAAAATAAAGTTTTTACAGCGCTTACATGTCAAATCGGGGTAACATATATATGGGGGCTATATCTTAATCTGAACCGATTTTAACCAAATTCAATAGGGATCGTCCTTGGGCCAAAAAAAAAGATATGTGTAAAGTTTCGTCGAGATCGGACCATAATTGCGACCTGTACTCTGATTACAAGTATACATGCACAGACGGACAGACAGACAGACAGACGGACATAGCTAAATCGACTCAGAAAGTGGTTCTAAGTCGATCGGTAAAATAAACGATGGGTCTATTTCTTCTCCTTTTGGGTGTTACAAACAAATGCACAAAGTTATAATACCCTGTACCACAGTGTGGTGTAGGGTATAAAAATTATTGATATTTAAGCGGAACAAATAAAAGAACATTCACGTATTTGCAGAAAGAAAATTATATGTCATAGGACAACCGCGCATTTTAATAATGTATGATACAACCCATGTATTTAACCGAATACGAAATTCAATGGGTGTTGGCGGATTACATCAAAATTTTAAATGCGCTTTCGTGCGGGAAGCTTTACCCGAATACGCAAAACCTTTTGTTAAAAGAATGTCGTTACTATTGCGATAACAATAATGGTGCTTTATTATGGAGTAGAACAATTTGCAATCCTTCGATAGGTAAAATAAGTGGACAATTTATGTATTAAAAATGTATTAAATTAATTATTTATTTTGTTTTCTATCGTCAGTCTCAGCAATGTAAGAGAAAACCAGTAAGGAAAGGCTAAAGTAAGGCTACACCACTCTCGTAATATTGAATAACTTTGATACATATATAAATTTTGTAATTCATGTATAAATTGTTTACATAAATTTACTTTTGGGACATTTTATACTTAAATAATACCCTGTACCACAGTGTGGTGTAGGGTATAAAAACGATTGGATCTAAAGAGCCAAATCGGATGAAACATATATATGGGAGCTATAGCTAAATCTTAAACGATTTTCTTCAAATTCGGTAGTGTTGGTTCATGGATCAAGAAACTCTACCTCTCTATATTTCAAAACGATTTGATGTGAAATACAGCTTCTATAGAACTAAAGGGCCAAATCGGACGAAACATATATATGGGAGCTATAGCTAAATCTTAACCGATTTCAACCAAATTCAATAGGGATCTTTACAGCTGCGAAATACTCTAAACTGCAAAATTTCAGAACGATCGGAGTGAAATTGCGAACAACTTTACATGGACCGACGGACGGACGGACGGACAGACAAGTTAAATCGACTCAGCTGGTGATTCTGGGTCGATCGGTATACTTTAAGGTGGGTCTAGCTGTGTTATTTTCAGGTGTTACAAACATCTGCCGTGAAACAAACTTATAATACCCTGTACCACAGTGTGGTGTAGGGTATAAAGAGGAATAATTCATTTCAACATGAGCGAGGAATGCTAAACAGAGACGTACAAATTAATACTACATGCTGCCTAATGGATATCCTCTCCTCTCTTCTGCATGAAAATGATGTAGCGTCTTATAACGCAAAGCTTTGCAAAACAAAAGCAAACGACGTTAGGCAAATTGAAGAAATATATTGGAGCAGCAAGTATTTCATTTAAACCCCTTAAGTACCTCGGCACCAACTTAAAAACTATAAGTGCTATTGCCGAGTATATTTTTGATAAATATACAGAGGTAGATGAAATAAGCATTGGTGTTTGAACAACATTGGGATTAGAACAACACTTTTCTCACTATTGGTAAAGTGAAATTATTTGTGCTTCAATATTTTTATAACTCCATTTTTATCATTTCAGATATATAGACCCACACTCAAGTACACATTTCCTAAATAAATTTGTGAAATATATGGGCAGTAGGCCGGGTCGATTTGTCTGGAGGCAAAAAAAGTCGCCATTGCTCAGTGAAAATTTTATTCTAGGGATCAAAATAAGAAACTTTGCCGAAGGAACCATACCTCTAAAACGAATTCTGATGTCTTGGAATTTGGGTCGAACTTTTGGGTAGGGGCAAATTTTGAAAAATCCCACTTTGACCCATTTAGAGTGCTCCAATCGAGTCCAAATGTATGACCGACCCCCACTAACTTTGGAGGCCCGACCCACCCATGCCAGTGGCACACCCCCCGGAACCCCCTGGGGGTTCCATACATTTGGACTCGATTGGAGCACTCTAAATGGGTCAAAGTGGGATTTTTTCCGGGACATCAGAATTCGTTTTAGAGGTATGGTTCCTTCGGCAAAGTTCCTTATTTTGATCCCTAGAATACGATTTTCACTGAGCAATGGGCGATTTTTAAATCGACCCGCCCTAATGGGCAGATATATTTCACTTTTTATTCTTGAGGGAAGAGGAGTACGGCAGCATTTAAATTTAGACCGCGAAACGTTTCAAAAAGAAATAAAATATTGGAATGAATTGTTATCGCAATAGTAACGACATTCTTTTAACAAAAGGTTTTGCGTATTCGGGTAAAGCTTCCCGCACGAAAGCGCATTTAAAATTTTGATGTAATCCGCCAACACCCATTGAATTTCGTATTCGGTTAAATACATGGGTTGTATCATACATTATTAAAATGCGCGGTTGTCCTATGACATATAATTTTCTTTCTGCGAATACGTGAATGTTCTTTTATTTGTTCCGCTTAAATATCAATAATTTTTATACCCTACACCACACTGTGGTACAGGGTATTATAACTTTGTGCATTTGTTTGTAACACCCAAAAGGAGAAGAAATAGACCCATCGTTTATTATACCGATCGACTTAGAATCACTTTCTGAGTCGATTTAGCTATGTCCGTCTGTCTGTCTGTCTGTCTGTCCGTCTGTCTGTCTGTCTGTCCGTCTGTGCATGTATTCTTGTAATCAAAGTACAGGTCGCAATTATGGTCCGATCTCGACGAAACTTTACACATATCTATTGAATTTGGTTAAAATCGGTTCAGATTTAGATATAGCCTCCATATATATGTTAGCCCCGATTTGACAAGTAAGCGCTGTAAAAACTTTATTTTATATCCGATCAGTATGAAATTCGGCAGAAAGAGGTTTCATATTACATGAATGAACACTGTTAAATTTGGAAGAAATCGGTTCAGATTTAGATATAGCCCCCATATATACGTTACCCCCGATTTGACATGTAAGCGCTGTAAAAAGTTTATTTTATATACGATCAGTATGAAATTCGGCAGGAAAAGGTTTCTTATTACATGAATGAACTCTGTTAAATTTACATGTAAGCGCTGTAAAAAGTTTATTTTATATACGATCAGTATGAAATTCGGCAGGAAAAGGTTTCTTATTACATGAATGAACTCTGTTAAATTTGGAACAAATCGGTTCAGATTTACATATAGCCCCCATATATACATTACCCCCGATTTGGCATATATACATTACCCCCGATTTGCTGTAAAAATTTTATTTTATATCCGATCAGTGCGAAATTCGGCAAAGAGAGGTTTCTTATTACATGAAGGAATACTTCTAAATTCGGAGAAAATCGGTTCAGATTCAGATATAGCCCCCATATATATGTTACCCCCGATTTGACATGTAATTTGGCAGAAAGAGGATTCTTATTACGTGAAGGAATACTGCTAAATTCGGAGAAAATCGGTTCAGATTTAGATATAGCCCCCATATATACGTTACCCCCGATTTGACTTGTAAGCGCTGTAAAAATGTTATTTTATATCCGATCAGTATGAAATTCGGCAGAAAGAGGTTTCTTATTATATGAATGAACACTGTTAAATTTGGAAGAAATCGGTTCAGATTTAGATATAGCCCCCATATATACGTTACCCCCGATTTGACATGTAGGCGCTGTAGAGACTGTATTTTATATGCGATCAGTACGAAATTCGACAGAAGGAGATCATTTTACATGAATGAGTTTTCAGGGAAGATCGGTTCAGATTTATATTGATTGTACCTCCTGTTTCCAATTTAGGAACGAATATTGCTTAATTTAGCGATTATCGTTTCAGAATTAGATAATATGTTTCTACCCATTTACCAATTATTCCAAATTATTATGGCAATGACCCTTATCGCATTGTTAGGGAGGTGTAGGGTATTATATAGTCGGCCCCGCCCGACTTTCTGCCTTTCCTTACTGGTTTTTGTTTGTTTTAGTAAATAATATTTGAATGTTCGAAAAAACCATATTTCATATATTATTCTGAAAATAAAAATCTTCTTACATAAAAATAACTTTGTTACATCTTTCTTTCAGATTTTGGGCATAGAATTAATTGAAAAACGCGCAATACAAACGTCCACACATGATTATATGGAAGATCAGAAAGGAAAGAAGAACTCTAGGCAACAACAAACATTAGTTCCATTAGAACTAATGTTAGAACAATAAAACAGCAGAATTCCGAGATTTTATATAAAAAGAACAATGCGTATTTATTTGATAAAAGTATACACGAGAATGAAAAAATGAAAACCTAAAATGTTCAAAAACGTAAATAATTTCATTTCTATCAAACATAAAAATCAAGTAGGCTTGACAGAAAAAATTTCACAAACAAGTTATTCAAATTACAACAACAACATTTTCGTTCGTTCAAAGTATAGAAAAATAAATGGTTTTCATTATTCGATTCCAACACTGTCCCTTAATGAAAACTCTCCGATGCCAAGTTTTTCTGTCAACTTCCTATGTGGAAATGGCTTCAAATTTTTCGTCAGAAGATCTGCGATGTTTTCAGTTGATGGTATGAATGACAGTTTTATATCGCCTCGTTCATATACCTCCCTTACATGATGAATCCGAGTGTCAATATGTTTGCTTCTTGCGTGATATACTGGATTTCGAACTAGCTGTTGAGCGCTGAGGTTATCTCCATATATCTGTATTGCCGTTTTGACGATGTCTCCAAATCCGAGCTCCGTGAGTAAATTCTTCAGATAAATTGCTTCTTTTGTGGCAGCAGATATAGCCATATATTCTGCTTCTGTACTACTTAGCGCAACTGTCTGTTGCTTTTTCGACTCGTAGGAAATTGATGCCCCAGCCAAAAGGAATGTATACCCAGTGTAAGATTTTCTGTCATCACAGCCACTTGCCCAATCAGCATCCGCATATCCTTGCAGCAATTTGTTGTTAGGTCTATAACAAAGTTCATAATCGACAGTATTTGACAAGTATCTGAGAATATGTTTGGCTCCTTGTAAATGCTCTACATGTGGATTTTTATTAAATTGCGATAACTTGTTAACAGCATGTACAATATCAGGTCGCGTACAAATACCAATGTACATCAAAGATCCAATGAGAGATTGATATTTGCTTTCATCTAGTTTTTCGCAGCTCGAACAATCTAGACATATTTTAAACTTTGTTCCTGGATCGAGGGGAGTACTGCATTTTCTCGTGTCTTGCATATTTTGTTCTCTCAATAACTCTCTAATCATTTTCTTTTGTGACAATCTTATGCAGCCAGTCGATTCTTTCCTTTCAACCTCCATCCCCAGGAAATAATTTACTGGACCCTTGTCTACAACGTCAAATTCTCTCAATCGCAGATTTCACTAACTTCAAAGTTTTATCGTTTGAGCTCGCAATTAATAAATCATCCACATATACAACAATTATGTTATATTCCCCTTCGCGATTCATAACATAAGCACATCGATCCACTGTACAACGACTAAATCCAATTTGTTTCAATGCAACATCAAGTTTCTCGTTCCATTTGCGGCCGGATTGCTTTAAGCCGTAAATTGACTTCTGAAGTTTGCACACCTGTTCAGGGTGATGTGCATCTTGAAATCCTTCAGGTTGCTCCATATAAATATCTTCGTCCAAATTGCCGTTCAAATAGGCTGTTTCAACATCCATTTGATGTACCAGTAATTTATATTCTGCAGCCAATGCTAATACAGTTCTTACAGTTGAATATCTTGTAACTGGCGAAAATGTCTCGGTATAATTAACACCATATTTTTGGCCGCAGCCCTTAGCCACCAAACGTGCTTTATAGCGATCTAAATTTCCATCCTTATCTTGCTTAATCGTGAATACCCACTTATTCTTCAAAATTGGCTGATTTGGTGGTTTATTTACTAAAACCCACGTCTTCTTAGACACAAGTGAGTCGAATTCACACTTCATTGCCTGCAACCAAATTGCACTGTCGGTTCTAGACATCGCCTCGGTGATATTCTGTGGACAATCCGATATTTCTTGTTGTGTAGCCTGTACATAATTACTAATTATTCTCCTTCCAGATCTCAAAACTTTATAGTTCGGATCATCAGTATGTCCTGTTATATATTCTCCAGCAATAATTTCCGGATTAGTTATGTCGGTGACATTCTCAGAAAACGTCCCTGGTTGATTGTCAACAATATCATTAACAGATCTAATTACATCTTGATGTACACCATCATCGACGTTGTCAGTCTCTCTGTTAAGGACTTCATCTCTGCTTCTTTCCAATTGTTCTTGCGGGAAAATTTCATAACTTTGCTTTAAAGATCCTACCGAATCCTCTATAAACTTCACGTCGCGACTTTTATACAATTTACCGGTCTTTGTACCAAATAGGCGATACGCTTTCGACTCCGTTGAATATCCTGTTAAAATGCATTCATTACCTTTCGATGAAAACTTGGATTTTCCAGGCCTTTTGTCAAGCATTATAGCCTTGCAGCCAAAAATTTTTAAATGTGATACAGTTGGCTTTATACCACTCCATAGCTCTACAGGTGTATTGTCACTTAATGATTTTGATGGGCACCGGTTTCTCAAATAGACAGCTGTACCCACTGCCTCGCCCCATAAATTCTCATTTAAGCCGGCTCCAATCAACATACACCGTGCCATTTCAACTATCGTGCGATTGGCTTTCTCGGCCACTCCATTTTGTTGGGGCGTGTATTCCACAGTAAATTGTCTCCTTATTCCCAACATCTCAAGGTTAAGTGAAAACTCGGTGCTTAAATATTCCCTTCCATTGTCGCTACGGATGATTTTCAATTTCTTCGACGTTTGCCGCTCTGCCTCTGATATAAAATTCTGGAATGCTTTAAAAACTTCGCTTTTATGCTTGAGAAAATATACAAATGTCATTCTAGAGTAATCATCAATAAATAACAAAAAATATCTAGATCCACCAGCCGATGTTACTCTCATTGGTCCACATACATCCGTGTGAACTAACTCAAGTGCTTCTTTCGCTCGAAATGTTGCCTCCTTTGGAAACGGTTGCACACAAATTTTTGCCTTTAAGCAGGTCTCGCAATTAAAATTCTGTGGAATATTATCAACATTCATGCCGTGTACCATCCCCTTTCTTGATAATTCAGAAATACTTCTAACATTTAGGTGGCCCCACCGCTGATGCCACTTCATAAAATTATTTTCGTAATACATACCATGTATCTTTTGAGACAACTTGCTTTGACACACATAAAGTTGGCCACTTCGACGCCCAGTTAATATTACATCTCCTGAAGAATTTGTTATTTCAACTTTGTCATTGCCAAAAGTCACGGCATTATAATCCTCAAACAGCTTAGCAATGCTAATGAAGTTGTATTTTATCTTGGGTACGAAAAGGACATCCTTCAGTTCAACACATTCGTCGCTGTTAGAAAATAGCCGAATATTGCATAGTCCCTCAGAGAAAATATAGTATCCCCCAGCTAATTCGATGCGTTCTTTGTGTTCACGGAATTTTGTCACATTCTCACGGCTACAACACATGTGGCACGTTGCTCCACTATCAAACACCCACGTGTCTTGCGATAAATCTTGAGATTCTACACCATGCAGCATTGCGTTTGATTCAGACATTTTTTTCCAGCAATCACGAGCGATATGTCCCATTTTTCCACAGTTATAGCACTTCACATTTCTATATTTTCGCTCACCTGTACTTTTCGCTGCATTCTCCTGATTTCCTTTTGACAAAAAAACTTGTTGATGTTCTTCGATTCCAATTTTGCTGTTCCTCCTTTCAAATTCTTCAAGTAATTTATTATTGAGCACGGCTAAAGACGGCAAACTATCTCTCGATTCCATAGCAACTACAAAATTCTCGTAGTGCTCTGGCAAACTACTTAGCATCATTATTACCAGTAACTCATCCGGAACAGAGATATCCACCTCCACGAGCTTTCCAATAATGTCATTAAACATTGCTTGATGTTCATTCATACTTTGCCCATTGCTCATCTTTGTTGATAAAAGCTTTCTAAACAGCAACACTTTTCTTGAAGGACCTCGTGGTTGGAATTTCTCTTGCAACTTGATCCACGCTTCCCGCGAAGTTCGGCAATTTTTCACAACGCCTAATTGGTCGCATTTCATACATAGAAATATTGATGATAACGCCTTTTGATCCTTCTTGATCCAATCTTGCAGTTCGTCTTTGTTTTCAGGTATCCCAATATCTCCTGATACGTAACCCCAAAGATCCGAATGTATTAGGAGACTTTTCATATGTATACGCCATCCATCATAATTTCCTTCCTCCAACTTCTCAATATTAAACGATGAAGCCATTATATATTATTGTAGTCTTAAGCTTCCGTGCAAAAGGCCCATAACCTTTGTTAGAACAATAAAACAGCAGAATTCCGAGATTTTATATAAAAAGAACAATGCGTATTTATTTGATAAAAGTATACACGAGAATGAAAAAATGAAAAACTAAAATGTTCAAAAACGTAAATAATTTCATTTCTATCAAACATAAAAATCAAGTAGGCTTGACAGAAAAAATTTCACAAACAAGTTATTCAAATTACAACAACATTTTCGTTCGTTCAAAGTATAGAAAAATAAATGGTTTTCATTATTCGATTCCAACAACTCCATATATATAAATTTATATCTATATATAAATTCTTTTAAAATTGTTCAGTGAATTCCACTTTAAAAATCGTTTCCCACAAAAAATGTTTAATATTTCGTCGAAGGGCTGTGAATAAATAATATTTTCTGCTGTAATATGGTGTCATAAACACGAAAAAAATCTATACATATATATAACCAGTAAGGAAAGGCAGAAAGTCGGGCGGGGCCGACTATATAATACCCTACACCTCCCTAACAATGCGATAAGGGTCATTGCCATAATAATTTGGAATAATTGGTAAATGGGTATAAACATATTATCTAATTCCGAAACGATAATCGCTACATTAAGCCATATTCGTTCCTAAATTGAGAAACATCTTTCTGGGAAATTTTAATGATCGGAAGTAAAATACAACTTCTATAGCGGTTTGATACCAAATCAGGAGGAACAATCAATATAAATCTGAACCGATCTTCCCTGAATACTCAGTCATGTAAAAAGACCTCCTTCTGTCGAATTTCGTACTGATCGCATATAAAATACAGTCTCTACAGCGCCTACATGTCAAATCGGGGGTAACGTATATATGGGGGCTATATCTAAATCTGAACCGATTTCTTCCAAATTTGACAGTGTTCATTCATATAATAAGAAAACTCTTTCTGCCGAATTTCATACTGATCCGATATAAAATAACATTTTCACAGCGCTTACAAGTCAAATCTGGGGTAACGTATATATGGGGGCTATATCTAAATCTGAACCAATTTTCTCCGAATTTAGCAGTATTCCTTCATGTAATAAGAAACCTCTTTCTGCCAAATTTTGCACTGATCGGATATAAAATACAGTTTTTACAGCGCTTACATGTCAAATCGGGGGTAACATATATATGGGGGCTATATCTGAATCTGAACCGATTTTCTCCGAATTTAGCAGTATTCCTTCATGTAATAAGAAACCTCTCTTTGCCGAATTTCGCACTGATCGGATATAAAATAACATTTTTACAGCGCTTATATGTCAAATCGGGGGTAATGTATATATGGACGCTATATCTAAATCTGAACCGATTTTAACAAAATTCAATAGGGATCGTCCGTGGGCCAAAAAAAAGATATGTGTAAAGTTTCTTCGAGATCGGACCGTAATTGCGACCTGTACTTTGATTACAAGAATACATGCACAGACAGACGGACAGACAGACAGACGGACATAGCTAAATCGACTCAGAAAGTGATTCTAAGTCGATCGGTATAATAAACGATGGGTCTATTTCTTCTCCTTTTGCACAAAGTACCCTGTACCACAATGTGGTGTAGGGTATAAAAATCGAACGATACACGATTCAACAACGCATTGAAATAATTACAATTCACTACAAAAATTGTGAAAATCTTGCAGTTACAGTTCGATTGATGAGGCCGAGTGACTGATGAGGCCCATTTCCACCTCGGTGGTTACGTCAACAAGCAAGAAGCCTCTCCATCCTCAACGTGTGACAGTTTGGTGCGGTTTATGGTCCGGCGGGGTCATTGGACCTTACACTTTGCGAATTGGTTATGGAAAATTTCATGAAAAGGATATGGTCCTGTAAGCGTGGTCGTGGTGGCTATTTGGCCATTCATTAACGGAATGTTTTTCATTATTAACGGCATACCTTCCTCTTCATTATGAAATAAACATCCGATCATTTGTCTCAAAAAGTGGCATGTTTCTTTGAATACCAAAATAACACATCTTGTTGGAAAACCCTTTATTTTGATTTTCGTACTGCAACCAACACATTCTCATTTTGCGCCAAATTCAATACACACATATTGCCGTTCCTGCGGCAGGCAGTACTCGCATATGGTAGTATGAATAGTACATAGTACTCGTTGAAATGAATATGAATTTGTATACCCTACACCACACTGTGGTACAGGGTATTATTTTTTTTTTTTGAAAAAAAATATTTCCATATCATATATGGTGGCGACTTGATATTAAATTTAATTTCACAATAAAAAAACTTACGTAGACTGCGTTTTATCACAAAGAGGGCTCATATTTTATAAATTTAATTTAATTTGACATTTAATTTAATTTAACACATGCTACATTTTGCTTTTCTCTGCCAGAGTACGAAGCCGAGACGGCGCGGCTCGGCTTCAAGCCGCCGCCGACATGTTTTCCTTCATCCGAAGCCGCCGCCGATTTCAGCGGCTCAACTCGTCTAAAAATCAGCCGCCAAAATGAGTGACTCACGTCGACTACAACCCAGCCGCCGAAAAAATGTTTTGCGACACAAATGCGCCTTACGGCGATTTCGATTCTGAAAAAATGTTGCCCCGTCGACGCGAAATACTGAAAAATATTTGCCCTTTTTATGTTGAGCTGATGTAATCCCTCGTATTTAACATAGATCCTATTTAAAAATTCCAAAATGTTTTATAAAAGTCCAGTTTGTGGCAAAAGGGCAACGAAAATGTTGCACTTTTTTGCAGAAAAGAAATCGCAATTAGTTTTTTTAATTTTCTGGGGCTTTACATATTTGCAAATAAAGGATATGTAGGTTTTGTAAAAACCCTATAAGTCTAGTCAACTAATTTGTTTGATTTTTATTCGGCTTTTTGTGACCCTATTAAGGAACGGCAAAATCGAGATACGCCCTTTTTACCTTAAGTCATCGATATATAACTCATTTACCATTTAATTAAATTTACAAATTAAGTTCATTCAATTAGAAAAAGTTTCGTTTTTATCATACAAATTTTACGTTCAATTCGAAAAATTGTAATCTGTAAAGATTTTCATTTAATTTGACTATTATTTACAAGAATTGGATATTCTTTTAATCTTGAAATGGTTTGAATTCGAAGAGACAAAAATTCTCATAACCATGGTTCGCTGTCTGTTCTCTGCTGCTTTTTCTGTATCTATACAAAAATTCATTAGAAGTTAGGAGCCGAGACAAAATTATCGGCGGAACCAATTCCGACGGAACGCCGACAACACGTGTTACCAAGGGACTAAAGGAATTTTGCCCCCTTTTTCCTGCCGTGATACTAAATGGCACTTTTTATATACATCCACATTTTTCTCTTTTGTAGGATGGACAAATAATGTTTTTACAATATTTGAGAAGCATTTTATGTAAAATGATTTTTGTACCGGCGTATTGAATTGTATCTGTTACAATTGTACCAATTTTTCCATCTATCCGATGTAATTTTAATTCTTAAATATCTTAAATACCCGTTCGGCCGATTCTACATCATGATGTCATCATTCATGATTTAATTTAACACATTCTACATTTTGCTTTTCTCTGCTGCTTTTTCTGTATCCATAGAAAAATGCATTAGAAGTTAGGAGCCGAGACAAAATTATCGGCGGAACATCTGTTCAGGTTCCGGATGACATCTGACATCATGTGTCATCAACATTTGTCACATTGTGAAATTATTGTTGTAGGACAAAGCTATGCCAAACATATGGCACAAAGAGTGCCAAACGTTTGGCATATAACATAAGGCATTTATACCATTTTATTCCTACCATAAGGCATAAAACATGACAAGAAATATTTGTGTTTTGAATACCTCCAAGTTGAATCGAGATGTATCCTTGATTTAGAAAGTTTGTTCTTCCTTCTGAAAACTTTTTATATTATGGGAGGTATATTCATTTTGTCACTCCGTTTGTAACACCTCTAAATATTGATCTGAGACCTCATAAAGTATATATATTCTTAATCATATCGGTCAATGTTTTGATATAGCTCCCCCATAGAGGTCGCTCCAAAATACGGTTTTTGAGCCATGGATACCCCATTTTTAAAGCAATGTTGCTGAAACTTTGTAGTTTGTATTCTATTTTGGCTAGAATTCATTACAGTAAATTTTTTTCAAATCGCTTCATTTTCTGGTAGTCACCCTATAGAGGTCGCTCCAAAATAGGTTCATTTAAGCCATAAGTACCACATTTTCTAAGCATTTTAGGCGAATCTTTGCAGTTTGTATTTTATTTAGACAAGTATTCATCACAGTGAAATTTTTTAAATCAGTCATGTTTTAATATAGTCCACCTATAGATGTCGCTCCCAAAAAGGCTTATTTAAACCATATGCACCGCATTTTCTAAGAAATTTAGCTGAAACTGGGCAGTTTTTAATCTATTTTGGGAAGAATTCATCTCAATAAAATTTATACAAATCAAATTTTATTTTGTTGTAGTCCCCGGGTAGATGCCATAAATACCACATTTTTCAGTGAAGAGTTTTCCTAAAGAATTTGCGGCCTAAAATTTGACTTAAAAGTTGCAACGTTCGATTTTTATTAATTTACTTAAACAACAAGTAAGAAAGTTTCAGTCGGGTAAACCGACTAAGGTATACCCTCACTTTGTGAGTAATGTAATATTGAATATTACTCGAATTATTCTGTCAATTTGTGTGGGAGTTACCAGAAGGGGTTTATATAATACACTTTTTTTTCGCTGAACATTAGATACTTTAAATTCATTGCACTGTGCCGACTTATAAGCATTTATGTGCACTGGTATAAACGTTATGAGACATTAAATTGTGGTATGATTTGGGAATTTTGTGTGGGAGGTACAAAAAGGGGCGTGGCAATAACGCCCATTTTTCACAGGGCTATAGACACTATAAAAACATTACACTGTAAAAAATTTCAAGTATTTTTATACACTGGTTTTAATGTTATAAGCTGTTAACTTTTGGTGCAAAAAGGTACCTTTGTGTGGGAGGTACCAAAAGGGGCGTGGCAACAACGCCCATTTTTCCCTGGACTGTAGGCAATATAAAAGCATAATACTGTACAAAATTTCAAGTATTTTTATACACTGTTATTAATGTTATAAGCTGTTAACTTTTGGTGCAAAATGGTGCATTTGTGTGGGAGATACCAAAAGGGACGTGGCGACTTCGCCCATTTTTCTCGAGTTGATAGCGACTAATATGCTAATATTATGTGTGAAATTTCAAAAGATTCGAATAAGTAGTATAGCAGTTATTAAAGAATCAATATTTCACAACATTTTAACCCTTTGTGGGGGAGGTACTAGAAGGAGTGGACCAATATGGCCCATCTTCGAACTTAGCCGGAGATAGAAAAAAATATTACCACATACCAAATTTGAGGTCAATCGGTTACTCCTTTCGAGAGTTATCGTGCGCACCAGCCAGCAGACAGACAGACAGACGGACATTGCTCATTCGACTTAAAATGACCCAAAACGGATTTCCTCCGAACATACTTGGGGTCTTAGGTCACTCCTTCGACGTGTTACACTTTTTTCCGTAGCAAATGATATATACCCTCGTCACACTAAAGTGAGGTACCAGAATGGGTTTATCAAATACACCTTTTTTTCGCTGAACATTAGATTCTTTAAATGCATTGCACTGTGCCCACTTATAAGCATTTATGTGCACTGGTATAAACGTTATGAGACATTCAATTGTGGTATGATTTGGGCATTTTGTGTGGGAGGTACAAAAAGGGGCGTGGTAATAACGCCCATTTTTCACAGAGCTATAGACACTATAAAAACATTACACTGTACAAAATTTCAAGTATCATACACTGTTTTTAATGTTATAAGCTGTTAACTTTTGGTGCAAAAAGGTACAAATGTGTGGGAGGTACCAAAAAGGGCGTGGCAACAACACCCATTTTTCCCTGAACTCTAGGCAATATAAAAGCATAATACTGTACAAAATTTCAAGAATTTTTATACACTGTTATTAATGTTATAAGCTTTTAACTTTTGGTGTAAAATGGTGCATTTGTGTGGGAGGTACCAAAAGGGACGTGGCGACTTCGCCCATTTTTCTCGAGTTGATAGCGACTAATAAGCTAATACTATGTGTGGAATTTCAAAAGATTCGAATAAGTAGTATAGCAGTTATTAAAGAATCAATATTTCACAACATTTAACCCTTTGTGGGGGAGGTATTAGAAGGAGTGGACCAATATGGCCCATCTTCGAACTTAGCCGGAGATAGAAAAAAATATTACCACATACCAAATCTGAGGTCAATCGGTTACTCCTTTCGAGAGTTATCGTGCGCACCAGCCAGCAGACAGACAGACAGACAGACAGACAGACAGACGGACATTGCTCATTCGACTTAAAATGACCCAAAACGAATTTCCTCCGAACATACCTGGGGTCTTAGGTCACTCCTTCGACGTGTTACACTTTTTTCCGTAGCAAATGATATATACCCTCGTCACACTAAAGTGAGGGTATAAAAAGGATCGTTTCATTGGATGCAATCCATGGTGGGGGCATGGCCGAACATAACGCTTTTACTTGTTTAAATTCTGTTGTTCATTATAACTTTGAAATAACTGTTGATCGCTTTCATGTAAAGGGTTTTTCAACAGGGACGCTACAAAAGTAGACCGACGCCATATTTTTTGCCGCTCTTTTGACATTTCTCTTCAGTAAGGTTTGCCATTTCATGATGGAAAGATATACGAGCCAACAACTAGTCGAAATTATTAAAATTTACTACCGAAATTCGGAGTCATTGGCCTCAACGTTAAGAGCGCGAAAAATCATCTTCAGCGTTGAGGCTCATTTCTGGCTGAATGGCTTCGTCAATAAACAAAATATGCGTTATTGGTCAGACAGCAATTCACACGTACTCCATGAGTCATCATTGCATCCCGAAAAAATTACGGTTTGGTACGGCTTATGGGCCGGCGGCGTCATTGAGCGGTACTTCTTCCGCGCCTGATAACCGAATATTTTTGGCCCCAATTGGATGATATGGACTTGGAGGACATGTGGTTCCAACAGGACGCCGCCACAAGCCACACAGCGAATGCCACAATCAATTTATTGGAAACCAAGTTTGGAGAACGTGTTATCTCACGAAATGGTCCAGTCGATTGGCCGCCTCGGTAGTGCGATTTGACGCCGTTAGACTATTTCCTGTGGGGCTACGTCAAGTCTATGGTCTATGCCAACAAGCCAGCGACGATTGATGAACTTCGTACGAATATCGAACGTGAAATTGCAGCAGTATCGGCCGATTTGTGCTTGAAAACCGTCGAAAATTGGGTTCAGCGTCTGGACTTCTGCAAGCGTGCCCGTGGTGGCCTTGCAAAAGAAATCGAGTTCCATACATAATGGCATCGAACGTACTTTCACAGGAATAAAGAATTTCATTGATATCCAAAACCGTTTTTGTTTTATTTAAAAAAACTTTTGTAGCGCTCTTATTGACGGACCCTATATTGCAATTTTCAGAAATTTTCCGACTAACTTTTTTTTTTTTGAAAATGCTATAAAAAAACTACTGAATATTTTCTCAAATTTCTTTTTTTATTTGACAGTACAATCCTTCCGGTTAATAATGGAAAATAATTTCATTCAAATGGCTGCCTCGGCTGGCCATGCAGTAGCCTACACGATCGGTCCAATTTTTAAGCACATTATCGATTGTGTGCAGCTGTATTTCACCAATGGCTTCACGAATATTGTCCTTTAAAGCGTCAATTGTCTCTGGCTTGTCGGCGTAACACTTATCTTTGAGGGCACCCTACAAATAATAGTCCAACGGTGTCAAATCGCAGCTCCGAGGTGGCCAAACGACATCAGCTATGCGGCTGATAATGCGATCTTCAAAAACAGGGCGCAAAACATCGAGTGTTTGGCACGTAGCGCCGTCCTGTTGAAACCAAATGTTGCCAATGTCCTCCTCTTCAATTTTTGTGAACAAAAATTCGTTCAACATGGCCCCATAACGATAGCCATTGACTGTAACGGCCATTCCTTGCTCATTTTCGAAGAAAAATGGCCCAATTATGCCTCTGGACCAAAATCCGCACCAAACAGTGACTCGTTTTGGGTGTATCGGCTTTTCAATGTATGCGTGCGGGTTTTCTGTGCCCCAAATGCGACAATTTTGCTTGTTTACATACCCGCCAAGATCAAAATGAAAAAATCAAAATCAAATGAAAATCAAAATCAAATGAAAATCAAAATCAAAATTTTCAAAGTAATGTCGCAATATTTCCCAGCATTGTTCAAGCGTATACACAACCATATTCGTTCAGCGGAAGGATACAACTAATGGTGTTTTCTTTTGTGCCAAAAAATGCTAAATTTTTTATGCCTTTCGCCCCAAAAATGCCTTTTTGTCTTCGATTGTAAAATAAATGCTGCACTGTGAAAGGGTTTCGTTTTCTTTTGTGAAAAATGTCGCACTTGCACGGGGCAAAAATGCAACATTTCAGCCCTGTATTTAATCGAAGGACGCTGTCCTACAAAACAGATGTTTTTTCGGCGTCGAGCGAATAACCTAAATAACCGCGTGTGTCCGTGCGTGCTTTTTTATAATGAAGTTTGGTCAGATGCTTTATTTAGGCGGCGCCGTGGAGTATTCTTTGTTTTTAGTTTACTTTTAGTGAGTTAAAAGGCTAGTTTTTTGCATTTTTGTTATCGATTCTGACAATAAAAAATGCAGCAGTACAAGAGGGTGTAGGCGACATTATTAAAATGCTGCTCTCTGACAGGGCAACATCTTTTTTTAGAAAAGAAAACACCATAATTATCTGTCAAATCAGACATGAGCTAAGTGTTACCATTCACGAAATAAGCACTAGTTGAAAAAAAACGTTAGATGGCGGACCCTTTATTACCCGCACAATGGGGCAAAAACGGATAAATATGGTACTATCGCCAAATCTAAACGGAATGAGATAGAATCGTGTAATTTGGTGTGGAGGTATGTAGCCCTTATGAGGTAGACTCAGAAATGAACAGGATTTTTCGAAATTCGAACATTTACGCACACAGTGGGGTAACAAGGGATAAATGCTGAATCCAAATGACAAGAGATAGAATCGTGAAATTTGGTGTGAGAGTAGCTCTGGGGACGTAAACTAGATCAAGGAACGATATTTTGAAAACTTTAGAGGCACAGTGGGACAGAAAGGGATAAATATGGTACCACCGCCATATTTAAGGCCTAGAATTAGAATGGTGAAAATTTAAGCTAGGGATGTCCTTAGAACAACGGATTGGGGTAGTCAGTTTTATTGTATTCGTACTTTTTGAAGCACAGTGGGGCTAAAAGTGTAAAATATGGCACAGTGGCTTGGTCGCATAGTTTGTAACATACATAAACTATAGATCAGAAGTGATTTTTAGAAATGTTTACTTTGATAAGCACATTGGTGTATACAGGTTAATTATGTTACATTGAGGAAAATATGAATCAATCTGGCAAAATTGGAACTTAAACTTGAGATATAAAGAGTTGTCATGCTTTTAGGAGCACAGTGGATCAAAAACATTGAATAATGTGGTGGAAAAAAATGGTACAATGAATACAATGTAGTTCCATATGGTACAGTGGGGGGAAAAGGGTTAGGTATGGTACAGTGGGCAAAAATTGTTATACATGGTAAAGTGGGACAAAAGCGGGTAAATATGAAACAGTGGACAAAAGGCGTTAACTGTGAACATTGGGACAAAAATGGTTAGATATACTGTACAGTCGGGGCATAAATGTGTTACATATTGTACAGTGGAGCAAACAGGGTTAAATATGGTACTGAGGGGCAAAAAGTGTTACATATAGTACAGTGAGGCAAAGGGTTGAATATGGCACATGTTAACAGGTTAAAGGGTTAACTATGGTTTAGTGGGGCACAAATAGTTTAATGTGGTAACGTGCGACAAATAGGTTACATATTGTACAGTGGGGAAAAAGCGTTAACTATGGAACAGAGGTGCAAAAATGTGTTAACTATGGTACAGTAGGACAAAAATGGTTAACTATGGTACCATGTGACAAAAATGGTTACAGTGTGGTACAAACAGTTAAATATGGTAACGTGGGACAAAATGGGTTAAATATGGTACAGTGGGGGCAAAAAGCGTTAACTATGGAACAGTGGGCAAAAATTTATTAACTATGATACAGTGGGGCAAAAAGGGTTGAATTTGGCACAGTGTGGTAAACATTTTTAACTATACAGTACAGTGGGGGAATAAATGAGTTAAATATTGTACAGTGGAGCAAACAGGGTTAAATATGGTACAGTGGGGCAAAATGTGTTAAATATAGTACAGTGAGACAAAGTGTTGAATATGGCACAGGTTAACAGGTTAAATATGGAACAGTGGGCAAAAACTTGTAAACTATGGTACAGTGAGGTGACAGTGGGGTAAAAACAGTTAAATATGGTAACGGGGGACAAAATAGGTTAAATACGGTACAGTGGGGCAAAAATGTTTTAACTATGGTACAGTGGGTCAAAAATGGTTAATTTTTTTAAACAGTATGACATAAATATGTTGCATATGATTCAGTGGACCCAAAAGGGTTAAAAATGGTACAGTGAGCATTTAGTACAATGGGCAAAAATTTGGATGCAGGGAGAGAGGATAACTTTTGGAACATAAATATGAGATAAGAAGTGTAGTTTCAAAATGTATGCTCTTAGGAGTACTGTGGTGCAAAAAGGTTTAAATTGTGGTGCAGTTTGGGCAAGCAAAAATTGTTCAATATGTTACAGAAGGGGGAAAAAGTGCTAAAAATGTGGTTGAGTGGAGCAAAATGGTTAAATATGGTACGGTGAAGCAAAAAGAGTTATATATGGTAGAGTGTGGCAAAAAAAGTGTTAAAAAAGTAAAGTGTGGCAAAATATTGAAATATGGTGAGGAAAAAGGGAAAACCGTGGAATAAAAAGTGTTAAATATGGCACGGTGGTACATAAGCGATTGAATGTGGTCCCAGAGTGCGAAGGAAGCTCTTACAATATAATCCAATGCAAAGCATTTTTTTAAATAAATAACTCTATTTAAACCGTGGGGAAAAATAATTAAGTACGTTAGGGTATGGTATGATAAAAAGTTAAACATGGCACAGGAGGGGGGTATTGTACGGTGGTACAAAATTGGTTAATTATGTCACATTGGGCAAAAGGGTTAAATGTGGCACAATGGAGCGATTCACTTTAGCATCTTAAATTTGTACCTTTATAGAAACGGTGAAAAAATATGGTTTTATATTGTACCAGGGTGTAAATGTAGCTATTGGAACATAAACTAGGGAAAAGAAGCTAACATCCAAAAAACAGTTTTTCAACATTCAGAGGTACAGTGGGGAAAGGGATAATTATTGTACCATGATGTCAGGGTAACTCTTGGAACATAATCAAGAAATGAAAAGGAGGTTAGTATTTTATCGTTTGATAGTAATCAAATCTACGTCATTTTGCACCATATGTAATAATCATGTAATTTTGAAAGAAGGAGGTATAACTATTCTACAGTACCCTAAACAGAAAATAAATAAAGCATGGGGGCTGCGAAGCGCGCCGGGTTAAATCTAGTCTAATATCAAATATATTCGAACTACGCATAAAATTGTGAAGTTACATCACAGTTATAATGGACAATACAATACAACATATTTATCCCCTCACCGAGGAGGGTATATATCATCTGCTTCGAGCGAAAAGTGTAACACATCAAAAGAGTGACCTAAGGCCTCAAGTATGTTTGGCGGAAATTCGATTTGGGTAATTTTAAGTCATTTGAGCAGTGTCCGTCCAGCCGTCTGTCTGTCTGTGGGCGTTATTAGCAACTCCATTGTGATACCTCCAACACAAATGGACCATTTTGCACCAAAAGTTAACAATTCGAGTATACTTTAAAGTTATTAAATGCATTTTAAAGTGATAATAATTTAATTAAAACGAAAAAACTAAATAAATTTACGAATATTTTTTTGGGACTGAAGCTGAAGGGATTCTTACGTCGGTTTACCCCACTGAACTTTCGTCCTTTTTTTAAATATCTTTGTAACAGGTCCCGATGGAATGTGTTTATACCAGGGATGTAACGAATATTCGCATCATTTTAACATTCGCTTTCGCAAAAATGTATTTCAGTATTCGCTTCCATTTGTAAAAATTGTTAAATCTCCTTATTCCCTGCAAACAATTTGAAGATATTAATACCAATGAAAACGTCTGCCACTTCCCTTCAAAACAGTTGAAAAAATATGTTTGTCCTTGTGGTAACAGGAGGTACAAATATGGAAAACATTCTTAATATGTACTTGAATGTCCTGGAAAAGTCAATTCAGTTGGTACTAAAGGGTCAAACTATTATTCGCTTTCGCAAAAATTCACATTTCACTATTTGCATTCGCAAGAAATATATTTCAATGTTCGCTTTCGCATTCTCTTTCGTTAAAGTCACTTTCGTTACATCCCTAGTTTATACAAATTGGAGGAGTAAAAATCTTCTTCTGCAAAAATCTTCGAACGAGGATGTCATTGGATTCCATGCCTACACTAAAAAAAAGCGTACTGAAAATCAAAGAATTTGTCGTAAAGTTTAAGATTTCGGCAATGATTTTGAGCCAAAGACAATTGTTATAAAAATAAGAATGTTTTATAGTTAATTCAAAGACATGAATAGTACTTGTTTTCATGATGCATTTCATAGAATCAAGAACATTTGGTAATAAAACTAATTAAGTTTGGTCTTAAAATAAGCACGTTTTGGCGTAAATCGAAGTATGACTCGTGCTTATGTGTAGTAAAATATCATAAAATGTAAAACATTATCGTATCAAATTTTAAAATGTATGTCCTTGATATAAGCATATGCTGGTAAATAATTTAAAGCATAAATAAAGTTTTTTTTTAAATATGTAGGGAAAATGCCTTACATTGTTTTTATTCTAATGCCACTCATACTAAAGAATCATTTGTTTTAAAGCCACAGAAACCATTTCAATATTCATAGAAATTATGATTCTTGTATACAAGTTTCCACGATAAATTCAAAACACAACACTTCCTTTTTCTAAAAATTGGTTCTGTTATTTTAATATAAAAACAACAATAAATGTATAATACATATTACGGATAACTTTCAATATTTTATAATCTAAAACCTTATTTTAGTTGTATGTATAAAGATAAACCGTCCAACACACCATCGAAATATTTGAAGTTTCGTATATTTGTTATCGATTTCCACTATAACTTATAGTGGATTCATCTTTCTATATGATCCCCAAACATCCATGAACAATTTTCGTTGGAACCTTTAATGATTTTGAACATTGAATTTGGCTGAAATTAAAATAAAAATATTATAAAATTGTATACACGCTGAAAAATTGCTTCTGTAGTATATTGCCCCAAACATATTCAGCTTGAAACATACAAATGTTTACGGTACACTCCAAATACCTATATAATATCTGAAACAGACAAATAAAATTCGTTTGGGAGGATATTGTTCTAAACTATGATTCCATCCTAATATTTTTTATTTAGAAGTAATATTTCCGAAATAATGATTTAATTGTATTTAAGTATTTTTTGGTAATTTATCAGTGCCTTAATTTAGGTACAAGTTTTCTGTTTTTCAGATGTTGAAAGTGCAAACAAATTTAATATGTTTGTAAAATTCGATTTAAATTTTTTGTAGCTATAAATTGCTTTGATGGGTTGTCAAAAAGAGATGAATAGGAATATTTATTAAATAATAATTAGCTAATGCTGCTTATGACATTCTTAATTCTGCTGTTAGACTGGAAAATACGTACAAATCCTAGATTAAGACACCATTTAGTCCATATTAAATTTTCATACAAAACGAATATTTAACCCAATATTTTATATTTATTTTTATTCAATACTTCGTGACAGAAAGCAGCTTATTTACATATTATTTTCGAACAAAAAAGGCGTATTTTGATGTCAAAAAACAAAAATATCCCTTGGACCAAAGGAGACAATGCAAAAATTGGATCAAATGGGCCTAATCTAACAACAGGTTTAATTATAAAGTATAACACGAAATCTAGTAACAATTTAAACTAAAATTCGAAAAAATCAAAAAGTTTTAAAGATCTTTTTAAAACACCTTTAACAAAACTTTGTTTGTGTGAAAACACATACATATATTATTTGTGAAAGTCAGTTCGCAAATATATTTTGTTCTAATATATTAATATATACGTTCCAAACTAAATTTCTTGATTTTCAAACAAAATATATTTGTTCACAAATACATAATACTTACAAATTTGGTTTCCAAATATATTTTCTTTCAATTCAAACATTCCCGTGTAGGTGTATGCTCACTTATTTGTTGTAATTTATAAATGACATTCAGCACTGTATTTTTCATATATCCATAACATTTATCTTCAAATATTGCGCGATCTAAAATTAAAATAATTAAATTTTTTCTGAAAAGAAATCAAATAGAAAAAATTCACATAAATTTTATCGTACCACAATTGGTAAACATGAAAACTAAGAGAAATATTTCAACCGTTCATATATAATACTTACGTTGAAATATTTGGTAGAATTTGTCACTCTTTTCCCAAAAGACCCATTCTAAAATTGTTTGTTTTATATGTATAACATATAACATATTAATATCACAATAATTTTACATTTCTGCATTGTGCGTTGTTAGCAGTTATTTTAAATAAACATATACTTTCAATTAAAATGTGTTATGTTGTGTTGTGTTTTGTTAATTTTGTAATTGCCAATAAGTTGTTTATTTCAGGGTTATAATATTATATTTCACGTATATAAACATTTTCCTAGTGTCTCTTTCAGTATTACAAAACCTATTACTCACATCTTTATCGTTCATTTTTTAGTGTTCGCATGCAAAAATAACTATGACGCACGCACTCTCTTATCACCAAGATCGATGGTGACGCCGACGGCATAAAAACATACATACACACATGTACCCGACGGTTGCATTTGTTGTTGTTACTATGCTTTAACAATAATAACTGTTAACAGCCCATAATAAAATAATTTTCGGTGCAATATGTACGTATACATACATATCCGCCGCAATCTCATTTTTTCACAATCCGCGTTCACACACAACCGCCTCCCTCCATCGCTTGTAAATAACTGACGATTTAAAACAGCGATGGGCACCCAATACTTCTACAAAATGTTTATGTATGTGTGAGAAGTGTTAACACTCTCTTTATGCACTGCGAGAAATGGTATTTGCATTTTCCTAACAGATATTTGTTGGGTAAGATAATAAATAAAGTGGACAACGAACATCATAAGTAGATTTGGGGTTATTATACGCGTACATAAAGAAATCGAATTTTAAATATGTTATGATTAGCCACATACGTACATATTTATTATGTTATATAAAGTAATCAATCCAAATTTTCCAATAAAAGTATTGTATACTCGTATTGATTATGCCATATTCTCTATTTAATTCTTTATTTTTTCTATTAACCGTTTTCGAGTGTCCAACTTTTTTTTTGGTTAGTATATTTAGGTGTTTATAAAAATTTTATTAAAAAAACGTTAAAAGATAATAATATATACATTTAAAATTATTTAAAAAAAATGTTTACTTTATTCAATTTTGACAAAAAGAAAATAATATATACATTTCTGCAGTAACATAATAAATAATTTAAACTTGTATTTAGAAATTCTTCGGTAAAAATACAATACATACTAAACTTTATTCCTATACTTGAAGTATGTATTGTAATAATTGTATCATCCATTTTTTCTTTATGTGCACGCTAAGCAACAAGCGACGACACAACCTCGTCGATCGAATGTCCAAGCGCGACTGAATGATAGTGAATTCTCATTCAATGTGTGTGCTCATGTACACGTGAGAGGAAAAACCCCGAGTAGTGCTTTTGCCCATCGCTGATTTAAAAGAAAACGAACAACAGAATTATTTTCTATTTTCAGAGAGTAGAAGAGCTCTCGCATCACCATAACGCTTATTGAGGTACACATTAACAAACAAAACTGATTCTCCGAGCGAGAGAGATATTGTATAATTCTCTCGTATGTATTCTTAAGAATAATGACAATTGTCATAAAATTTATTACAATGACAGTCTTTCCTTTAAGAGGAGCATAGCCTTAAATTTATTACTCAAATATCTCATACTGTCAATTAAGTCCGATTCGGCATTAAAACTATGACATGTCTACATCATAGTTTTAATGCAGAAAATCCTTAAAAGTATTGAAATATTACTTAAAATAATGTCACAAAAATTATGATTAGTTTCTTTAATTTAAAGGCGTACATTTAAAGAAGGGCGTACACAAAACTAATGATTAGATAGTCATTAATTCAAATTCAAAAACTTTAAATTAAGGAAAATTTCGTAAAAAAATGTAAATTTTCATTATTCTTATGAAAATTGTGATTGCATTAATGCCGAGGTCGCATACTTAATTTAAGAATGTGTCGTCATTAATTTTACTACTATTTTTTTTTTCTGTGTAGGTAAATTTATTGTAATGTAAATATGTATGTAAATTTTTTTAACTCTTATGAATAAAACAGCACATATTGTATTTTCGTTTGTTTTATTTTGGTGGATTTGTTGATTTGTAACTAAGATATTCTCCTGCACAAGACCATCTTTACCTCTATAATATTATTCAAACTTTTTACAGCTCAGCTCCTTGTATTACAATTTCATGGTTGCTACACCCACCAATCATTCGTCAAGGTTCAACTTTAAAACACCAGCTCTAAGAAGCCTAGCTTCCCCCAAACGAATAAGAAGTATTCTTCATATATGGTATTTTAACTCAAAAATAACCACGCCAAGTAATGTATTTGCCGCCGCAGCTTCCAAGAGATCGCTTCGTTTTTACAACGTGAAAATGTTAAGCTTACACTTATTTCAACTGGGAACAATTTTGCACAATATCATTTATTTATCCATTAGAATAAATATTTCCTCTAATATAAAGAAACCTAGACTAAACACAATGGCTACGGGTATCGTCAGGTATGTACTCGTATGCTGTGCAGTATGCTGAATAAACTGTTTATCGAAATGAAATGTTTTAGAAAATAATAATTTAATAAAGAAGAAAATAATAAAAATTCAACGTACGTGTAAACAATTAATTAAAAAAAAAATATTTTGCGAAACAAATTTTACACCTTAGGAGAGTATACCATTTTTCTAAAGAATTGCAGAATTTACTTAATCTAGAGTAATTTTATGTTTTTAATGAAAGCACAAGGCGTAATTGATTCAAAAATCTTTCAAAGACTTTTGATGACCTGATTTAAAGATGATTAATGTCTTTAATTGTCGTACAAGATGTAATAGTCTTTGTCTTTGGAGCCAAATCAAAGAAAAATCTTAAAAGAAGAAAATTTTAATGATTTTCACCTCGAAAAACAGATGCATATTTTAAATTTTTTTGCATATGCAAAAAATATGCTATTTAAAAAATCATGACACAAAAATGGATGATTTCAAAAATCATCCAAAAAAGTGCCTAAATATATGGAAATATTTATGAATTTAGATTTGGATGAAATTTTGCACGCGTATACTACAAGACAATACGTAATTATGACCAAATTCAAGGCAGTTTAGATTTTAAAGGGTGTCAAATTGGTCATCTAAACGTTTTTTTACAAATTTAGCTATTTTGAAGTCGATATAACTTTTTAACGGAATATCAGATTTGATTGATATAAACGGTCTTCAAATCATGGTGGCGGCAATTTCATGGTCTGCGGATGCTTTTGCGGTAACGTGGTTGGACCCCTCTATACAATAAACGGAATAATGAACTGTATGTACTGCGAAACCTTTGAGAATTCTATGCTGCTCTATTACGACAATTTCAACACGACAACCACCCGAATAAAACCGCGAAATGATTCAATGATTGAGTTAGAAAGGAAGGGGTTGACGTTATGGAGTGGCCAGCTCAACCGTACACTTGAATCCCATTGAAAATTACTGGGAAATTCCCAACAAAGAGATAAATCGAGAAAGCGTAGGTGGGGAAAAAATGAGCTACTTCAGGCTATTGCAGATGCTTAGAACTCCACAGATACAAAGATAACAAGAAATCTTATTGATTCCATGCAAAAAGAAGCAACGCCGTCCTTGATAATAAATGGTTTTCCACAAAATATAAGTAGAAATGCATAGTCCAATATGTTTTGTCGTGCGAATTCTAGACCTTTTTGTTTTATTGTGAAATAAATTTTTAATTTCAAATAATTTAAGCAGTAACGTAAATTAAGTAACGAATTGTTGTGTATTAAGGACATCAAAAGGAAGAAAATGTCCTTATTTCCTGAAAAGTCCTGGATTATCCTGAAAAGTGCTAACGATAACCCTGGAAAGGAGTGACCGAATGACTTAACATTTCGTACGTGGTAATATTTTATTCAAACCCAGTTTATGTTTGATGGAAAACCATATTTGTCTACTCTTTGTGGTACCTCCCCCACAAATGGTTAACCTTTTTGGGCATGTTAAAACTCTAAGAACTTCTATACTACTCATGGGAATTCTGTAAAATTTCATAAATAGTAATCATTTTACCGTCTCTATAAGCTGGACAAAAAAGAACGAAAATGCCACGCACCTTTTGATACCCCCACACACTGAAAAAAAATAGTAATAAAACTAATGATGGCACATTCTTATATTAAGTATGCTACCTCGGCATCAATTCAATGACAATTTTCATTAAAATAATGCAAATTTACACGTTTTTTACGAAATTTTCCTTAATATAAAGTTTTTTGAATTTGAATTAATGTCTTGGTAATAAATTTTATGACTATTGTCATTATTTTTAAGAATACATACGAGAGAATTATACAATCTCTCCCTCCCTCTCTCGCTCGGAGAATCAGTTTTGTTTGGTAATGTGTGAATCAATAATTGTTAAGGAATGCTAGAAGCAGTGATGCCAGTTATTGAAAAACAAAATGCGCGGGCGGTGCCTCAAATTGCGACAAAATGCGCCCAAACTCACAGACACAAAATGCGACAAAAAAGCCAAAGCTCATTTCATTTAAAGTCTCCAAATTTTTTATGAGTGTACATAACATACATACAATTTGTACTTTTTAGTAGCATTTTAATAACACTGGGAAGTGTTTTTAATGACACTGGGCATAATTTGTCTTCGGAATAACATTGCATAGTGGATGTTGATATACATACTTATACAATAATGCAGTTCCCAGGATATAAATTGAATTCTTTGAACTGACTCTGTTTCTCGTAATAAACCGCTATATGAAAAAATGGAGAGATTGCACCACATATTTCTGTACAACTCGAGAACCATCCATCTCAATTGTTTAATAGTATTAAACATTTGGAAATTAAACAACCCTTAACATTTATTTGTAACATTTATTCACCAGTGCAACTGTTTCGAAGATATATGACAATATTTTGCAAAAAAAAATTTATTTGTTGAGACAATTTTGATAATCTATATATATAAAAATGGAAAAATGTTTGTATGTATGTATGTGTTTTATAGAAGCTTAAACTACTGGACCGATTTTAAAATTTTTTCTTTTGTTTGAAAGCAATTTTGTCTGAGATGGTTTTGGAAAAATCATTTTTCCAAAAAGTGGGCGAGGAAAATGTGGGCGTGGCAAATCGTTTGTTTGTCTGTCTGAAAGTGAAATTTGTTAAAAAATGGACGGTATCGGAAATCTAAATCTGGGGCAACGAAGTGGACCGGGTCCAGCTAGTTTGTAAATAAATTTGTCATTAAAACATAACAAAGAGAGCGCCTCAGTAGGTGGGTTGGTAGCGTGCTCGCTTTGAGTTTGAGTGTCGTGAGTTCTATTCCCAATAAAGCCTCTAGTCCGTCGCTACAAAAATATAGCAAGCTACGTGGTCATTGCCACCCGGCTTTTCCTGGACCGCAAAATTAGAATACAAATATACATTAAATTGTAATTCGTATAGATATATAAAATAACATAACAAAATGCAAAGCTATTTTCTTTTCATAATTGTTTTGTAAGGTTTCATCGACCATGAATAAAATGAGACTATCTCGTAGAAAATCGATACATAATAAAAAAAGTTGTCGCTAATTTAGCGTATGGCTTTTCTTCTAAATTGCGCCAAATATTGCTGTTCCTCAGGATCACCCAAGCATGAATTATCCAGTTGATATCGAAATGTAGGACAATTTGGTATGATCAACTTAATTTGAATTTGGAGTTTTAACGCTCTTGCACTAAATGAACGATATTATGGAGGGAATAGTTGTATAAAGTTGTACAGATTTTCTGTAATTAGCAATCCGACAAAAAAGGCTAAATCCGCCAAATTGAAAAACAAAAGGAGCCTCTACGGCGCTTTTTTCTGTAAAAGCGCTTTTTATAAATATGGCGCTTTTCAGGTATTCAAAAAGCGCTAAATATGGCGCGAAAAGAGCCAAATTGGCAACACTGGCTAGAAGAGAAAATAGAGAACAGTTCTGTTGTTCATTTTCTTTTAAATCGTCAGTTATTTACAAGCGATGGAAGAAAACGGTTGTCTGTTTTCGGGACGCGGATTGTGAAAAAATTTGATTGCTGTGAATATGTAAGGATACGTGCATACATACGTGCATATTGCACCGAAAATAATGTTAATATGGACTGTTAACAGTTATTTTTGCTAAAGCATAGCAACAACAACAAATGAAACCGTCGTGTACATGTGTGTATGCATGTGGTTATGCCGTCGGCGTCACCATCGATCTCTGTGATAAGGGAGTGCGTGTGTCATAGTTATTTTTGCTGTATGTTATTTATGGCGATGTATGTACATGCGTTTTTGAAGGAGATTTTGTTTGTACGTCCTGTGAAGAGATTTGTGCCAAATGGATGACAAAAATGTGAGTAATAGATTTTGTAATACTGAAAGAGACAATGGGAAAATGTTTAGGTACGTGAAAAGTAATATTATCCTGAAATAAACACCTTATTGGCAATTACAAAATTAACAAAACACATTTTAATTGAAAGTATTTATTTATTAAAAATACCAGCGCATAATGCAGAAATATAAAATTATTTATGGCAATATAGAAATTTGTTATTAATATTATATTATACATATAACTATCTTTTTTAATTTTTTTAGTAAAACAATTTTAGAGTGGGTGTTTAGGAGTCTAGGAGTTGAGCTGGAATTGCCTTTCGAAAAAAGAACGCATAATTTTTAATTTTTTCACAATCTTTATTTTTTTCTTTCAATTCATTTGGCTTTTGGTAGGTTAGTGTGTACATATGTATGTGTGTGAAAGTGAACAGTGTGTGTATAAATTCAGTGGTTTTTCGTTTATTTTCGTAACTTTGTATAATTAAATGTTTTCATTTAATTTGTACATTTATGTATGTTAAATTTCAATGTTTTTTTTTTGTTTCAATTTGTGTTGTTCTTAAAGTTAATTATTTGTTCTTATTGTAATTATTAAATGTTGGGTCGTTTGAGTTCACTGTGTTAATTTCAGATTTTGGCACTTGTATTTTTTCACTAACACTTATCACGGGGGAGAGGCGCACGAGTTTTGTTAAAGGATCGGTAAAAGACTGATTACTTGCTCTCTTGCTCTCTCTTCTAAGCTCACCCAACGACTTTCGTTAAGCTACAGATGGCAAGCGACAAGTCAACAAATAAACAAAAGAGAAATTAGAGTAATGAGTGCTTTAGAGCAGCGATGGGCACACAATACTTCTACAAAATGTTTATGTATTTGTGAGAAGTTTTAAAACTCTCTTTATGCACTGCGAGAAATGGTATTTGCATTTTCCTAACAAATATTTTTGGGTAAGAAAATAAATAAAGTGGACAACGAACATCATGAAGTAGATTTGGGGTTATTATACGCGTACATAAAGAAATTGAACTTTAAATATGTTGTGATTAGCCACATATATATTTATTATGCAATGTAAAGTAATCAATCCAAATTTTGAAGAAAAGATCTGCATACCCGTATTTATTATGCCATATTCTTTATTTAATTAATTCTTTATTTTTTCTAGTAACCGTTTTCGAGTGTCCAACTTTTTTTTTTGGTTAGTATATTTAGGTGTTTATACAAATTTTATTAAAAAATCATTAGAAGATAAAAATATATACATTTAAAATTATTTTATTTTAAAATTCGTTACTTTCATTAATTTTGACAGAAAGGAAATAATAATAATAATACAGTAATATAATAAACAATTTAAACATATATTTAGAAATGTTTATAAATTCTTCGGTAAAAATATAATACATACTAAACTAATACTAGATGTATTGTAATAAATGTATCATCCATCTTTTCCTTATGTGTACGCTAAGCAACAAGCGACAACACAACCTCGTCGATCGAATGAGCTAGCGCGACTGAATGAAGGCGAGCTCTCATTCAATGTGTGTGCTCATGTACACGCGAGAGGAAAAACCCCGGGTAGTGCTTTTGCCCATCGCTGCTTTAGAGTGATGAGTGCTTTAGAGTGATGAGTGCATAAGTTATGCATGTATGGGCATATAAATGCATTTATACACCTACACATATAGTGGACGTTTCACACTGATGTTCAAAAGTGAGATGTCACCTTTGAACATTCTCCCCCCCCGTGATATAGTGTAGATTATTCTATCTTAAACTAGCTTAATCTAAAACTGCAGCTCATTTGGCTCCCGTGGATGAAAACCCCATCCAGTTTTGGGGCCTGTCCCGGATCCAAGGCTTGAACAATAAGTGTTGACGGAAATGCGATGGCGGGTCTTAGTAGGGTCGAAGTTGTAGGGTAGTGGATACCACAGCATCTGTCTTCAGGGTATATGGGCTCTCCTCGTGTCGTGTAACGGTACTTCGTGAGTTGGATGAGTCACGACGCTGGGTTGGGCTTGGCAACTGAGAAACCTTATCTAGAATAGAAGAGATGTGAGTACCAAGTTCTTCTACATAAAAATAAATTGTAAGTCAATCTGAAAATAGTTTGACGATTTTCGTTATCGGTCGACTAATTACACCGTTAGCTGTCCGAATGTCAACGACCCTAATGTTGTTATCAGTTCCTCGGTAAGTTTTTTCTATACGGCCCATTTTCCATTCAGTCGGGGCCAATCTCTCATCTTTAATTACAATCAAATCATCTTCTCTCAAATTTTCTGTTTGGTACTTCCACTTATATCGACGATGTAGCTCATTCAAATACTCAGTTTTCCATCTTTGGCAAAAATATTGAGAAATAATTTTTAATCGTTTCCATCTATTGGCAAGGGTGATGTTATCGTCTGAAACATCGGGTTCAGTTGGGGTCAAAATTGAAGTACCAATCAGAAAATGAGCTGGGGTGAGAGGATGTAAGTCGGAAGGGTCGTCACTGGCTGGACTTCGAGAATTAAGACAGGCCTCAATTCTCGCTAAAATGGTCGCGAATTCTTCAAAGGTAAAATTCATTTGCGGTATACATTTTCGTAGATGTGTTTTGAATGATTTAACTCCCGCCTTCCATAATCCTCCCATATGAGGGGCACCTGGAGGAATAAAGCTCCATTCTAAGTTCTGATAAATATTGTTCTGGGTGGCGTCCTTTTGCAGATTCTTCATAAACTCTAGCCTATCTTTTCTTATTAATTCTGCTGCTCCTACAAAATTAGTCCCATTATCTGAGTAGATCTTGGCTGGGCTTCCTCGTCGCCCAATAAAGCGAGATAAAGCGGCTAAATAAGATTGAGTTGATAGATCACTAGTGGGTTCTAAGTGAATTGCTTTTGTGGAAAAGCAAACGAAGACGCAAACATAACCCTTTGTTATTAAACAAGCTCTTCCTGTAAAATTCTTTATGTTGAAGGGTCCTGCAAAATCTACTCCTGTGTTGGTAAAAGGTCGAGTCAGCATAGTTCGCTGGGGCGGAAGTGAGGCCATAATTTGCGTTTGAGTCTGGTGTTTATACAAAACACAAGTTCGACAATTATGAATTACCTTCTTGATTAAGGGCTTCAATTTAAATATCCAGAATTCAGACCTGATTACTCGAGTCATGAGTTGATTTCCGCCATGCATCGTAATTTTGTGAACAAATTCTACTAACAAAAGGGCTAATCTCGATTCGTATGGGATAAGAATGGGATGGCGCTCGTTATAGGTAAGTGCTGGGGACTGAACAAGGCGCCCATTTGCCCTAATGATTCCTTTTGAATCAATGAATGGATTGAGAGATAAAAGACTGCTACCAGATGAGAGTCTTTTCTTTTGGGTTAACGCCAAATACTCCTCTGCGAAATAATGTTTTTGTGTTAAAACAATAAGACGATCTTTGATATCTTGGATTTCACCATGGGTGATTTCTGCCGAAGAAATTCTAAGTCGGGTCCGATTGACGCCGGTATTTCTCCAAAAACGAATTGCAATTGCTAAGACTTTATATGCTCTTGATAGAGAAGAAAATCTATCCAAAGGATCTTCAACTGTTGTGGTCGCGAAAACTTTAACTGCTTTTGCTTCTAACTCTGTGTCGCTCATAATGTCGTGTCTAGGCCATCGGTCTTTTGGAAACTTCAGCCATTGGGGTCCAGTCCACCACAAATGATGTGACTGCAAATCATTTGGCGAACATCCTCGACTGGCTACATCAGCTGGGTTGCTTTCTGAATCTATGTGCTTCCAATTTTCGTTGCCTACATTATCTAAAATATCTGAAATTCTATTTCCTACAAAGGCACTCCATGAACACGGTGGTTTTTTGAGCCATGCTAGCACGATCGTTGAGTCGGTCCAAAAGTGTGTTGAAATATTTTCAATTTGTAAGTTGGGAACCACCGCTGTGGTTAATTTTGCTAAGAGAACGGCTCCGCATAATTCTAATCTAGGCAGAGATATTTTTTTGATGGGTGCTACTCGAGTTTTCGCTGCCAAAAGAAACGTGTCGACTGTTTGATCTAAATGTTCTACTCTAACATAAAGAGTCGCGGCGTAAGCGCTTTCTGAAGCGTCACAAAAACCATGTACTTCAATTTTACTTGAGGGTTTGAATCTGATCCACCTAGGTACTGAAACTGAATCTATTGAAGGACAATTTTTAATGAAATTCTTCCAATTCATTCGAGTGATGGGCTTCAACGCGTCGTCCCAATCTACTTTATCCAGCCAGACTTGTTGCATGATAAGTTTCGCTACGATGATTACTGGAGCCAGCCATCCACATGGGTCGAAAAATTTGGCAATTGTTGAAAGGACTTCTCGTTTGGTGCATAATTCCCTTTCTTCCGTGGGTGGTGATGTGAACGTAAAGTTGTCAGCCGAAATGTTCCATCGGATACCTAGAGTCTTCGTTGAAGTTCCTGCCGAAATATCCAACCAATTGACCGGCAAGAGTGAGTCAGGTGGCAGATCGCGAAGTAGATTGGGGTCGTTTGAGCTCCATTTTCTCAATTCAAAACCTGCTGAGTCCATGGCTGCTACTAATTCTTTCATAGACTTAAGGGATTCTTCTACAGTGTGACCTCCAGCTAAAACGTCGTCGACATATAAATTTTGTTTTATAATTTCCGAACCTAATGGGTATGTTTCTTTAACATCTTCTGCCAATTGAATTAGGGTCCTAAGAGCGAGAAATGGGGCGCAATTAATTCCGAAAGTGACTGTTGAAAGTTCAAAGTCCTCAACTGGGTCATTTGCTGATTTTCTGAAAAGAATTCTTTGAAATGGGGCCTGACTTGGGTCGATTTGTATTTGACGATACATTTTGGTAACGTCCGCGTTAAATACGTATTTAAAAAACCTCCATTTTAAAATCTGCAATACTAAATCCTGTTGAAGAATAGGCCCTGGATGTAAAATGTCGTTAAGACTTTTCCTATTTGATGTGGGACTTGACGCATTGAAAACTACCCTAAGTTTAGTAGTAACCCTATCTGGTTTAATAACTGCATGATGTGGCAAATAGTAGTGAGGGGTCTTCTCGATTTCCTGGGGTCTCAGTTTCCGCATGTGTCCAAGTTCCAAATATTCCATTATCGCTGCGTCGTATTGAGATTTGATTTCGGGCGTTTTTTGCAACTTTCTTTCCATTCGATAGAATTGCGATATTTCGAGATGCTCCAAGTTCAGCACAAGATTTGAACGGCATCGTGACAACATATCGTCCATCTTCATTTCTTCGCGTTGTATTTTTGAAATTTGTTTCGCAAAAGGTGTCTTCTGCTGACCTCAAAACTTTTTTTGGGGTTTCCTCCACCTCCCAAAAACGTGTGAGAATTTTCTCGATCGAAACTGTATTGTAAAGTGAAATTTTCCTATCATTTGTGTTTGATTTTTCAAGGGGTCCGCCCACTATCCAGCCAAAAACGGTGCTTTGCGCTAGTAAAGATCCTATAGATTTCATTGGAGCTCCTACTGTGTAAATTAAGGGTCCTATGTCTAAACCTATCAGAAGATCTATGGGTCGGCTTTCGTAAAAACGAGGATCTGCTAACTCGAGTTGAGTTGTTTCTCTATGTTGATTTTTATCTAGGGTGCGCGACGGCAAATTAGAAGGAAGGGACTTCAAAACGGGTGCCCAAACTTCTAATTCAAAACTAGGGTTTGTACGAGAACAAAGGTTAAAAAGACAAGCTTTTGTTGAAGTTTCTGAAACGGTTTCACTTAAACCGGTAACATGAACAAGATTTTTCCTAGTTGGAAGCTTCAATTGGTTTGTAATCTTCTCTGAAATAAATGTTGATTGAGATCCAGGGTCGATAATCGCTCGTGCGTCATATCGCTGCCCTCTAGATTCAATTTGAACAATCGCTGTGAAGAGTAGTGTTTCCTTCGATTGCTGCTGGCTAAGTTGTGCATTTTCCTTGAGAGTTAGAGTCGTTATACTAGTAGTTTGAAAACTAGGTGTGGACTGTAAACTAGGAGTGGATTGTACTAGGGTGGTTAGAGCTGCCGCACTGGTACTAGGTCGTACGTCATCTCTAACCGGTTGTGAATTTGTAGGTCGGGCCTCGTTACCCTTATGTAATAAAGTGTGATGTCTTTGATTACATTCCCTACACGTGAAACGACTCTTACAATCTCTTACACCATGATCCGAAGTGATGCAGTTGTAACAAAGATTGTGAAGTTTTACTAAGTGAATGCGATCATTCACGTTTTTCTCAAGGAATTGTGGACAATTTCGTAACAAATGGTTTGCCTTACAAATTTGGCAACTCGGTCCATTTGTACGATTACTAGGTTGCGTAGATGTGCTAAATCTGTTGCTATTGTTGAATCTTCTTTGCGAACTTTGAGTCTGTTGCGCAACATTAGTTTGAAATGACTTAACCCTATTTTCCTTCCTACTATAATCGGGTCTAGGCAGACTATTTTTCGAGAAATGGGGCTTAATATTTCCTACAGATTCTAAAGTTTTGAATTTGTGCGTTAAAAATTCGTTCAAATCTTTCCAAGACGGTAGTAAGGAACAATCTTCCAAACCGTTTTCAAATTCTTCTAAGAAATTTCTCGGCAGTTTCGTAGAGGTAAGGTAAACTAAAATTGGGTCCCACCCCTTCACATCTACGTTGAGTGTTTCTAGTGTCTGAACGCAACCATCAATAGTGCGTTGAAGTTTCTGGATCGAAGATCCTGAATCTGCCGAAACTGGTGGTAAACTAAGTAGAGTCTTTAGCTGTTCATTAACTTGCATTCGTTTATTCTCGTATCTGTTTTCTAAATTTTTCCATGCTAGATCAAAACCTTCATTTGTTAGTGGTACGTTACTAATAATTTCCCGTGCCTCCCCCGCGGTTTTTTGTTTTAGATGGAAAAGTTTTTCTACTTTACTAAGTCTAGAATTATTTCTGTACAAGGCCGAAAACAAATCCCGAAAAGTAGGCCAAGCGCTGTATCCTCCATGAAATGTGTCGGTGTCGCATGGTGGTAAACGTAACGATGGATGGTTGTTTGGCTCAACTGTTTCCTTTTTTCGGGTCTCCGATTCTCGTTCGAACTTTTCCTGCTACCTTTCGTCGGTTAGTGCTAAAATTTCTCCATTTACTGCGCTTAAACATCGTTTGTATGTCTCCATTGCCTCTTTATAATGGGTCCTCAACTTTGATTTATCGATTGGGGCCTCATCTTTTTCGGGAACACGGTCTCTACAGTCTACATAGGCCCTTTTCACCTGATCCCAAACAGAGTTCAATTCTACACGTGTCACTTCTAATGAGTGAATATTATCATCGGTGCTAGTAGCAGAGTAACCACTCTCAAAGTCTATCAGGTCATTTACGCAATTTACAAATTTATCACGTAAAACTTTATCCATATTTCCTCCTTCTTAAATATTTTCTTTGTCAAATTTTAAACTGGCTAAAATTTCAAGAAACTTTTAAAATTGAGCTTTTCTTTTAACAATTTCTGTAAAAACTTACTTTGCCAATATTTGCAAAATAATTTCAGAAAAACGCTAAATATTTGTTGAATGGGGCCAATCTTTTACAGTCCGACTTTTTTTTTTTCACGAATAGATATAAATAATGGCAGTTTACTTTGAACTTGTGTCGTTTGTGCGAAAAGTAAGAAATTTTAGCGATAATAATTTTTATAGACCTGGGTCTTTTGGAAAAAAAAAAATTATATAAATAACAATTTGGACGAAAGTAATTCTTTGTCGGCTAGTGTACTCTCAAAAAAAAATTATCAATCAACTCTTCTTTGACAAAACAAAAAAAATAAAAAAAGCGTAGGAAAGTGATTTTTCTATCAGAAAAAATTCAATCAAATCAAAAAACAAATTTTGTAAGAAAGTGTTTTTTGCAAATTTATAACAAACAAAAAAAACAAACTTTGTAGGAACGTGTTTTTTCAAAAAAAAAAATACCCAAATTTTGTAGGGAGGTGTTTCACTTAATAGATTTTTCGAGCAAATTTATTTTTCGTAGTAAAGTGTAATTTCCAAAAAATTAGCACTTAATAAATTTCTGAACAAATTTATTTTTCGTAGTAAAGTGTAATTTCCAAAATTAGCACTTAATAAATTTTCGAGTCAAATTTATTTTTCGTAGTAAAGTGTAATTTCCAAAAATTAGCACTTAATAAATTTTTGAGCAAATTTATTTTTCGTAGCAAAGTGTAATTTCCAAAAATTAGCACTTAATAAATTTCTGAGCAAATTTATTTTTCGTAGCAAAGTGTAATTTCCAAAAATTAGCACTTAATAAATTTTCGAGTCAAATTTATTTTTCGTAGTAAAGTGTAATTTCCAAAAATTAGCACTTAATAAATTTTTGAGCAAATTTATTTTTCGTAGCAAAGTGTAATTTCCAAAAATTAGCACTTAATAAATTTCTGAGCAAATTTATTTTTCGTAGTAAAGTGTAATTTCCAAAAATTAGCACTTAATAAATTTTTCGAGCAAATTTATTTTTCGTAGTAAAGTGTAATTTCCAAAAATTAGCACTTAATAAATTTTTCGAGCTAATTTATTTTTCGTAGTAAAGTGTAATTTCCAAAAATTAGCACTTAATAAATTTTTCGAGCAAATTTATTTTTCGTAGCAAAGTGTAATTTCCAAAAATTAGCACTTAATAAATTTCTGAGCAAATTTATTTTTCGTAGTAAAGTGTAATTTCCAAAAATTAGCACTTAATAAATTTCTGAGCAAATTTATTTTTCGTTGTAAAGTGTAATTTGCAAAAATAAAAATAAATTTCAATAAATGTAAATTATTGTGTTAGTTCTGTTTAGCTTTTGCCGAAATGTCCGTCCGATCCCATCAACCATCAAACCATATGTCGGAACACGTATTTTCTAAAGCAAAAAAAAAAAAACTTATTTTTTTTCTTTTAATTTATTGATTGGGATTGATTTTAGCGTCTCCAAAGCATATGCTAATATCATACGGTCGATTTCTCCCTCAAAAAAGACAAAAAAAATATATATTTTTTTTTTAAGTTGCAAACTCGATGTTTAAGGTACCCAAAAATCACGAAGTAATTTGTAGGGTTCACAAGCCAGTCAGCGGATGAGTCGAGCCAATAAATTTTTCTTTTTTTCTTTTTTTTTTTCAAGCAGCTAATAATAATAGTAATAAGAATAAAAGTAAGCTTAATAAATATAACCGCGATTTAAGCAGCCGAAAAAATTCAAGAAATTTTCGCTCTTTTGTTTCGCAAGAAAGTTGTCCGTCCACGCGTTATTCAGCACAAAATTATCTAGAATTCTTGCTGAGGTTTTCGGAATAAGTCAATGGGTGTCCGTCCGCGCGTCCGAAACAAATCTTAATAATCTTATCTTAATAATCGTATCTTAATACTCTTATTTTAATAATCTTATCTTAAAAATAACTTGATGGCATAAATCGACTCGACTAGCCGCTGGCTTTCAGAAAAATTCATCAGAATGCGTAATAAATTATTTGAACAAATTATCGAAGGGTTTTCAAAAAGGTTGGGTCGCTATTTTCCTAAAGTTTCGAAAACTAGAAAACAGTAAAGTCGCGCGTTGTTACCGCAAAAATCGTCAAAAAACTTTCAGAGGTTAGAATGCATGTAGGTTATGCAAGAGGTTAGTATATATGTAGAAGGGTGTGTATGTGCAGCAGTGTGTAGGTAGGTAACTGCAAGCTAACTGCACTTATGTAAGTATGTATATAAGTATATGTATATAAGTGCAAGCTAACTGCAGTTAAGTGTTCAGTTATTTTTGTATATATGTAAAAGGCAAAAACCAAGCCAGCGTCGTACATAGGGCCAGACCCGCCAAAATCTCCTTCATATAGCAATATGGCGGAGTTCGAAAAAAAATGGTTTTGGCACCCTATGTAACAACGCTACCTGCACAAATTTTGGGTACTCACGTTGATCCTTTTATGTGTTTGAGGTACCTGTTGTTGGCGTTGGTCGCTGGTTCTTCCTTCCTTCCTTCTAGGGATTCAAGGGTGATGTTGTTGGGTTATGTTTCCAAGGGGTCTTGTGTTGCTGGTTTGTGTTGGGTCACTTTGGGTCACTGGTTTTGTGGGTCACTTTTTGTTGTTGTTTTTCAATTTTAAGTTTTCGCGTACCGTACCGAAATTTGTTTTATATAATTTATTTTAATTTCACCGATCAAATTAAATTTTCACTACAAAATATTTTCCACACAACACTTGATTTTGTTTTTTAATAATTTAAAAAAACACACTTTTTATCCGGTTCGCATAGGACCAAATGTTTAGGAGTCTAGGAGTTGAGCTGGAATTGCCTTTCGAAAAAAGAACGCATAATTTTTAATTTTTTCACAATCTTTATTTTTTTCTTTCAATTCATTTGGCTTTTGGTAGGTTAGTGTGTACATATGTATGTGTGTGAAAGTGAACAGTGTGTGTATAAATTCAGTGGTTTTTCGTTTATTTTCGTAACTTTGTATAATTAAATGTTTTCATTTAATTTGTACATTTATGTATGTTAAATTTCAATGTTTTTTTTTTGTTTCAATTTGTGTTGTTCTTAAAGTTAATTATTTGTTCTTATTGTAATTATTAAATGTTGGGTCGTTTGAGTTCACTGTGTTAATTTCAGATTTTGGCACTTGTATTTTTTCACTAACACTTATCACGGGGGAGAGGCGCACGAGTTTTGTTAAAGGATCGGTAAAAGACTGATTACTTGTGCTTGCCATCCATCTCTTCTAAGCTCACCCAACGACTTTCGTTAAGCTACAGATGGCAAGCGACAAGTCAACAAATAAACAAAAGAGAAATTAGAGTAATGAGTGCTTTAGAGTGATGAGTGCTTTAGAGTGATGAGTGCATAAGTTATGCATGTATGGGCATATAAATGCATTTATACACCTACACATATAGTGGACGTTTCACACTGATGTTCAAAAGTGAGATGTCACCTTTGAACAGTGGGTCTTTTGTGAGAAGAGTGGCAAATATTACAAAATATTTCAACGTAATATATGAACGGTTGAAATATTTCTCTTAGTTTTCAGCGTTTTCCAATTGTGGTATGATAAAATTTATTTGCATTTTTTTTTGTCTATAGATAATTTTATTTCATTTATTTTCAGAAAAAATTTAATTATTTTAATTTTAGATCACGCAATATTTGAAGATAAATGTGATGGATATATGAAAAATGCGGTGCTGAATGCCATTTAGAACTTGCAAAAAAATAAGTGAGCATACACCTACATGGGAATGTTTGAATTGAAAGGAAATAGATTTGGAAACAATATTTGAAAGTATTATGTATTTCTGAACAAATATATTTTATTTGAATGTATTAGAACAAAATATATTTGCGAACTGACGTTCACATATAAAATACGTGTTTTCACACAAACAAAGTTATTGTTAAAAAGTTTTCCAAATATAATTTATTTAAAAAGATTTTTTCCTTTTTTTTAATTTTAGTTTAAATTTTTCCTTGATTTCGTGCTTCATAAGTACTTCATAATTAAACCTACTGTTAGATTAGGCCCATTTGGTCCAATTTTTGTATCGTTTCCTTTATAAACGGTAATATACATATGTATGTACATATATTGCCTTATAATTTTGTCCAAGGGATATTTTTGTTTTACTAAAATAAAAATAATAAGCGTTTTTGCTCAAAAATAATTGTAAATAAGCTGCTTTCTTTTCACGAAGTATTGAATAAAAATAAATATAAAATATTGTCTTCCATATTCATTTTATATGAAAAATTTAATGTTGACCAAATGGACTCTTAATCTAGGATTCGTACAGATTTGCTAATCTAACACCAGGGTTAAGAATGTCATAAGCAGCATTAGCTTATGTTTTATAGAAGTAATTTTAAATAAGTTTTTGTAGTTTTGTTTGGTAACAAAACTTAAGATTTTAAAATCTTAGTCACGATTGATTTTTTTGAGAAAATTATTTTTGATAACTCAATTTATATGAAAAATGTCACTTTCGCCACTTTCAAAACAATCAGTTTCTATTATTAATAATATCTTACATAAATGTTTTTTTAATTTTAAGTACAGCAAATTTTGTATGGATCTATAATGAGAATTTGTGTCGTAGAAGAGTGACTAAATATTTCAGTGTAAGTAAGTATATTCCAAAGATTTTAATATATCTCTTATCTTTCAACATTTTGTGACAGTTATATGATAACATTTATTTTAATACTTTATCGTATAGAAATCATTCTGTTTGATTTCTATTCAAATTATTTTTATTTTAGTTCGCGCAATTGAACTTTATTTGGATATATGAAAAATGCAGTGGGGAATTAAAAATTTACAAATTGCAGGAAATGAGTGAGCATCCAAACTATATGATATAATAATATAATATTTGTTTTTATATAATTTCTATATAAATTCCAGCCAAATTCTAGGTTAAAAATCATTAAGGTCGGTTCCGATAAAAATTGTTCATGGACAACAAATAGAGAAACGAATCCCGCTACAGAATCGATACATAACAATACAATATTCGAATAAAAGTCAAACTTCACAGTGTATTGGCCGATATGTCTTTATACAATTACATATTGTTTTAAATTATAAAATGTTCAAGGTTATCCGTAATATGTAATATATATTTTTTTGTACTTTCCAATATAAAAAATATCAAATAAAATATTTATTTAGAGAGATAAAGTGTTGTGTTAATGAATTTTCTATGAATAGTAAATGATTTCAAAGAAAATGATTCATTTAAAAGAGTAACATTATAATCTATATAATGTAACGAATTTCCCATATATATTTAAAAAAACTGTATTTAAATTCATGTATGCCTTAAATTAATTACCAGTATGTTCTTATATCAAGGACAAACATTTTAAATTTTATTACGATAATGTTTTAAATTATATGATATTTTACTAAAAATAAGCACGCGCCATACCTAAATTTACGCAAAAATGTGCTTATTTTAAAACTTAATTAGTTTTATTACCCAAAATTCTTAATTCTATGAAATTCATCCTCAAAACAAATACTATTTACGTCTTTAAATTAACCATAAAACCTTCTTATTTTTATAGCGATTGTCTTTGGCTCGAAATCATTGCCGAAATCTTAAACTTTACGATAAATTCATTGATTTTCAGTACGCTTTTTTTAGTGCACAAACTGACCAATTGGTACAAAAAATTAACAGCTTATAACATTATTACCAGGGCATACAAATACTTGAAATTTTGTACAGTGTAATGTTTTTATAGTACTTACAGTACAAAGTGGCCGTTATTGCCATGCCCCTTCTAGTACCTCTCACACAAATGGTAAAAAATTTTGTGAAATGTTAAAAATGAGAAACTCATTGAAGTAAATATATAAATAAAGAGTTGTAACATTTCACAAAATTGTTACCATTTGTGTGAGAGGTACTAGAAGGGGCGTGGTAATAACGCACACTTTGTACTGTAAGTACTATAAAAACATTACACTGCACACAATTTCAAGTATTTGTATGCATGGCATTAATGGGCCGGCCACGCGCTGCGAAGACCTCATGCTGACCCTATGTTCCTTATAGGAACCAAAAAGGAATCTAAATATGGGTAGTTCTTTCCCAAATGTCACAGGTCAAAAATTCGATCTTTCTCAAATTCTCAGAATATGTTGCCCTAGTATGTGGTAGTAATGACCCACGCTATTAAAAAAATAAATGAAAATTGGAGGCATGGGAGAGGTTAAAGTTAAAAAAAATAATTTTTTCATCTGTAATGGTTTTTTGAAGTTAATTTTAATGCTACAAAGCATAAGAATTTAAAAATAGAAAATATAATTTCTTGAAGCTTTTTTTCGTTATTTTATCATTTTATATAAAACATATTATTTCGGTCACCTTTCACGGAAATTAAAAATAAAAATTGAGATATCTCTGAATCGATTTATTTTTTTCCTTAAATTTTTTATAAAAAATGGTCCATATGTACTCTACCGATGGTGTAAATTTTGGAGTGGGGATGACTTTGGTTCAGAAGTTACATTATAATAACTGAAAATCTTCACCAAATTACAAAGAAACAAGTAAGAAAGTTTAGTCGGGTAAACCGACTAATGAATACCCTCACCTTGAGTCTCAAAAAAATATTAGTAAATTTATTTATTTTTTGTTTTATTTATATTATTATCAATTTAAATTGCATTTAATAACTTTAAAGTATGTACTGGTATTAAAGTTTTAAGCTGTTAACTTTTGGTGTAAAATGGTCCATTTGTGTGGGAGGTACGAAAAGGGGCGTACTAATTACGGCCACTTTTATCTACTACAAAAGCATTGCACTGTACGAAATTTCAAGTATTTGTCTGCACTGGTTTGAAAATTAAAAGCTGTTAACTTTTGGTACAAAAAAGATCCATTTGTGTGGGAGGTACCAAAAGAGGTAGGCCAATAACGCCCTTTTTCTCTGGACTCTAGGTACTATAAAAGCATTACACTGTACACAATTTCAAGTATTTGTATGCACTGGTATTAAAGTTATAAGCTGGTAACTTTTGGTAAAAAATTGTCCATTTGTGTGAGAGGTACCAAAAGGGGCGTAGACACTTCGCCCATTTTTTTTAAGGTAATAGTGACTAATAAACTGTGTGTATAATTTCAGAGGATTTAAATAAGTAGTATAGAAGTTATTAAATAATCAATATTTCACTAAATGTTAACCCTTTGTGGGGGAGGTACTAGCAGGAGTGGACTACTATGGCCCATCTTCGAACTTAACCGGAGATAGAAGAAAATATTACCACATACCAAATTTGAAGTCATTCGGTTACTCCTTTCGAGAGTTATCGTGCGCACCAGCCAGCAGACAGACGGACGGACGGTTATTGCTCATTCGACTCAAAATGACCCAAAACGGATATCCGCCGAACATACTTAGGGTCGTAGGTCACTCCTTCGATGTGTTACACTTTTGGTTCGTAGCAAATGATATATACCCTTCTCTCTAAGGTGAGGGGATAAAAAACTCGTAGGTGATATGGTATTCAAATGAAGGAAATTCCAAAAAGTAAGAAAATCCTTAAAATTTGGGTTACCCAAAAAAGTCTCCGGAGGTAAAGGATTAAAATTAATAAATTAAAATTTTTAACGCGTACTCGTAACATATTCAATTCCAATTGTTTAATAGTTTCACTTCTATACAACCCTGTACCACAGTGTGGTGTATGGTATAAATGTTGGGACTTTTTGTCCCACCGGCCACCAGGGACTTTCGTTGGCCTCCAAATTTTACGCCCTGATTTTATTCTTTCTTGGAATCCTGATGAATCTCCCTACATTCACGGATGGTCCACATATGGGACGTTATTCATCCCAGTAAATAGAACAAATTCTATCTCATTTGGGTTTAAGCCCAAACCGCTGAGTCTGGCCAACTTATTCGGAGCCACCAGTAGGATGTGTCTGAGGACGTTTTCGAATTTGCCACTCACTCGCACAGTGTAGTGAGCGTGGCCAAAAACACCTACAGTCGATGTTGGAATTGTGTGTACAGAAAAACACTCTTGTTTTAAGTGGACCCTTTTTGAGTGGACCGAAAAAGTAATTTATAACGACAGTTCACCAACGATATTTTTGATTTTTAGCTATAATGTAGCAGTTTTAAAATAAATAAATTCTAGCTGCGAATATTTGCGAATTTGGTTACAATAAATATTTTAATTTGTTATTTTTTCGAAAAACTTTGGTTATATCTGAACTATATATTTTAAAAATCAAAATTTTGATAAAAAAATTCATTTCGAATTGAATGAAAATCGAAAGAAATTATATTTGTGACAATAAAATATGCCGAATATTACATTTGAAGTCATTTTTGCATTATTTGCTTATATTACTAGCAACCAGGGCTGGGGAGTCAGAGTCTTGGAGTCGGAGTCGAAAAATTATGGTCGACTCCGAGATGGACTGTGCAAAATGTATCATTTATGCGATATTATTTTTGCACTCAACAATGTTTGGAAAACAATTCTGGTACAAAAAAAGGATAAAACATTTGAAGCTTTTAACCAAATAACTTGTATATCCAAAATATCTATAAAGTCAACCAAATTATCGACTTTTTATGTAAAGACAGTGAAGAAAGTTGTAGTTTGCACTTTCTGTAATGAGAAAAACCTAGACATGGAGAGAGAGAGAAGGCACGTAGTTTCGTGAAAACTACTACACGAGCGAACACGTAATGTTGAAGTGATTGCCTTAACTATGCGGGGTAAAAAATAAGAGACCAAGTTAAGTTTTATATTAGTATTTATTAAACCTGTCCTTTTGAAAAGAGATGTGGTTCCCTCGGCTGCCGTGAATAAAAGAGGCAGATGCAAGATTTTGTTTATTTGAGAAACCTCGGTTTTTAACAGAAATGGCGGAGATCAAAATGAAATTGGCAATTACAATTAAGCCAAGTTTTAGAAATATTTTACAGAGCTGGGAAATATAAATTTTAATGTGAACTTAAATTTCTATTACAATTAAAGAAATGTTCAGCGATCACCCATCATATCGGCACAAAGGGCCAATATGATGGGTGGAAGAGGGAGTCTGTAAAAGAAGAGCATTGATTGATCGTAATGATTCCAATGTAGGTGAGTGGTGGTGTGTTGTTTTGCATTGTGTTGATAATGCAGTGCATTTAAAATCTCGGAGTTTCAGAGATGAAAGGTGGCAGTCTTTTGTCCATGATTTGGGATAACGAGAAGTATGTGGAAAAGCGAGCAATGTGACTTGCGCGCCCTTGGTATCTGCTAAATATACAATGGGAATCGATTTGAATTAAAGCACCATCTATATTGGCTGAGTGTATTTGTCGGCTAGAATCGTGGTATTGTGCCCTTGTCTCGTTTTAATAAATTAAGAATTACGCCGCGATGTAAGTTTGAATAACCATAGGATATTGTTGGTTGTATTCAATTTGTGTGGGATTTGAACCAAGGACCATCAACTCGTAATTCCAAAGCGCTTCCACTGCGCTACGATGCCAGTTGGAATTAAACCGTCTAGAGATGTAGAAAGAGAGAATAAGTAAATGTTAAAATTGGAAATATTTTATTTATTCAGTAGGACTTCTTTCTCGTTTTAATTTCCGTCCACATAACAAGGTGAATTGACTAAGTCGCAGTGAATACTATTTGCCGCGTTTTTAGCAGCAAATGTCTTCCCGGGCGGGCCAGAATTTCCATATCCTCAGCAACCTTAGTCCAATAAGTTTCATTCTGGGATCCACTGAACTTTCCATTCTTGTTTTATTTTAATAAAGACCCGTGCTGAAAATATGAAAAAGGATATTGTTTGTCCTAGAGTTGAATCCGGAGCCTCATCTTGCCGGAGGCGCTATTTGTGTGTTCTTCTCTGTTGGCATTGAAGTGATGTTGATAGATTGTACAACCCATTTGCTACCACATATTTTATTTTAAGAGACGAGTCGAGACGAGAGTTTGAGTTATTTAATTACCATAAAGAAACTACGAAAGAGTATGGCACGTGAATAGACGTTTGTTTGGCTGCTCGTACGAAAATAATCATATCTTGTTGACGGGTGCGAATTTGTTTCTTTGACTTACACCGAAAGACAATAAAGTGATGTCTGTTTAACTGTGAAATTGAGGTGTAATAATTTATTAAGACAAATGATGGAAAATTAAAAAAATAAATATCGCTATTTGAAAATTGTCTCTGGATTAAACCACGTTCTGCAACAATCTCTCAAAAAAAAAAAAACGAGAGGGCACAAATTTTTCTCTTTAATTATCTCTTAATCATGTTGATCTTATCTAATGTGCTAATCTTTGAGGGTTATCAACATAATTTGAATTACAAGTGTCATTAAGTGGAATGACAACAGAGCACTTATGTATATCATAGAAATAAAATAATAACAAGTGTCAATGAAGTAAATGTCAAATGAGCAAAATTAAAGGAACAATAATAAACAGTGGAAGAGATAAACCGCTACACTAACTTAAAGTTACATGGTAGTAACAACAACAACAAATATCTTCCAAAATACTTATAAAACACAGCTTTGACAGAACTAATAGAAAAAGAAAATCGCAAAGAAATTGATAAACGTTGTAAACAATGAGTGGAATGGCAACAGAACACTTATGAAATATTAAATGAACGAATCAAAAGAAACTACAAATAAACAATAGAAGAGGTGAACCGGTATACTGACTCTAATAATAACAACAACAAAATCTTCCGCAATTACTAAAAAAAACCAGCGTTGAACTGATACTAAAAACAAATAAACAGGTAAGAAAGTTTCAGTCGGGTAAACCGACTAAGGTATACCCTCACTTTGTGAGTAATGTAATATATAACATTACACCAATAAATCTGTCAATTTGTGTGGGAGGTACCAGAAGGGGTTTTCCAAATACACATATTTTTCGGTAAACAGTACATTCTTAAATACATTGCATTGTGCTGAACTATAAGCGTTTGTGTGCACTGGTATATTAAAGTTACGAGCTATGTAATTTTGGTATGATTTGGTCATTTTGTGTGGGAGGTACAAAAAGGGGCGGGGTGATAACGCCCACTTTTTACAGGACTATAGGCACTACAACAGCATTACACTGTACAAAATTTCAAGTATTTGTATGCACTGGTATTAAAGTTACAAGCCGTTTACTTTGGTACGAAACGGGCCATTTGTGTGGGCGGTACCAAAAGGGGCTGTACAATGATGCCCATTTTTTACCGGACTATTGGCGCTACAAAAACATTATACTGTAGAAAATTTCAAGCATTTTATGCACTTGTATTAAAGTTATAAGCAGTTAAATTTTGATGCAAAATGGTCCATTTGTGTGGGAGGTACCAAAAGGGGCATGCCAACTTCATCCATTTTTCTCGAGTTAATAGCGACTAATATACTAATATTATGTGCAGAATATCAAAAGATTCGAATAAGTAGTATAGGAGTTATTAAAGAATCAATATTTCACTAAATTTTAACCCTTTGTGTGGGAGGTACCAGAAGGAGTAGACCAATATGGTCCATCTTCGAACTCATCCGGAGATAGATCAAAATATTACCACATACCAAATTTTAAGTCAATCGGTTACTCCTTTCGAGAGTTATCGTGCGCACCAGCCAGCAGACACACAGACAGACGGACGGACATTGTTCATTCGACTTAAAATGACCCAAAACGGATTTCCTCCGAACATACTTAGGGTCTTAGATCACTCCTTCGATGTGTTACACTTTTTTCCGTAGCAAATGATATATACCCTCGTCACACTAAAGTGAGGGTATAAAAATGAAGTGTTTTGGTTGCAATAAAGACTGTGCTAGAAGTAATATTAAATGTGCACTATGTGACCACAATTTTCATATTGCGTGTGCTGCTGAAGATGTTCCGAATATGACGGTGGCTATGGTTGAAATTATTAAAAAAAGTCAAGGAGCTATAATTTTTCGATGTGGCCGATGTAAAGAAATACCTCCTCAAAGTTCATCTGCAAAAGGTGTAGCTGCTAGTACTTCTGTAACCGTAAACCCTGCTGATGTTAGTGGCAAACTAGACGGTTTGGAAGCTAAAATCGAGCATATATCTAAACTGCTATCTGATAATGTCTTGCCGCAACTGAGTTCCATTAAGGCCGACATCGTGAACTGCATGTCTCGGATTGATAACTGTGAGAAAATAACAAGTGCCAAGATTGAAAAGTTGATCATAGAGAATAACCAATTAAGAATACAGAATTATAGAGGAGATTTTTTGGTCAGTGGTCTACCATCAACATTAAATATAAATGAATTGTATACAGCTGTGGACAAAATTGGCGATGCTTTAGGTGTTAAATTGGAGCCATACGATGTTAGCTTATGTACCTGGATATGAAATAAGAAGACACTACTGGTCAAATTTAACACAATAAGAAGCGCTTTGTTTGATGAAATTGTTGCAAACTATTTGAGGACCAAAAACCTTAAACTGAACCAGATTCTGGATACCGATATAGAAGCTAGAGTTTACATAAATGACCATTTAACACCTCTAGCGGCGCATATGCAATTTATATGCCGAAAGCTTCAGAAAGAAAACAAAATATCGAAATATCGCATCAAACACGCAAGTATTCCAGAGGTGAAGATTGTTTTTATTGATGGAACTGAAAAAACTGCAACATATGACAAGATTAAGGATCTGTTTCCGGTTGGCAAAGCCGTAAATTAATTTTGATTAAACTTATCTTATATGCTTTGTTGAAAACATGTATTTAATGAAAATGGAAAATATATATTCATAATTGTTGTTGTGCATTAATCTATAAAAAGGTTTATTACACATTGAAGATTATTCTTAATTTCGGAACAAGTTAGTGGTAAAACGATTCGTTTGACTCAAATGCTCTTAAAATATTTGGCTTCTCAAATTAAAGAATTGTTTATTACATAGATAGTTTGGTAATTTTCTAAATTAAGCCCTTTGCAGTAACGAAAATCGAGAGTGAACATATTTTCATACTTATTATTGACTCTTAATTTTATACATTAAAAAATTTTGATAATTTGAAAAAAATCAAATGTACTGATTTTCGCACTGTCCGAGAATGTTATTTTTAACGAGTAGTAATTATAAGACTGTTGGAAGGATATTATGTTAATATATATATTTAGTTTTAAGAATAATATTAAAACTTTAATTAAGTCATGGATATGGGGGGTTTCCTTATATGTTTATTATGAATAATAATCTTGGACCTGTCATCAACAGAAATGAGATCGGGAATCTGAATTTGAATCCTAATAACTTAAATACTATTCATTTAAATGCACAAAGTATAGTTCCAAGGGCATCATCAGCCAAACTTGATGAAATGCGCGACCTTTTTGAGTCTCAGGATTTTAATATTATCGGGGTGTCGGAGACATGGCTCAACAAATGCATTTTGGATAATGCTATTAACATAGATGGATATAGAGTGTATAGAAACGACAGAGAAGTTAGGAGAGGAGGTGGGGTTTGTATGTATGTTGATAATAAGCTGAAAGCAAAGGTAATACATTATATTATGATCGAAGGGGTAGCCGAAGGCATATTTGTGGAAATAGATCTGGTTGGAGCAAGTAAATTTCTGGTAGGAGTATTGTATTTGCCTTATGGTGGAGTTTCTGCGTGTGAGCAAGTTTTAGCAGAATATACAGTGCAGTACGAGAACGTAATTATTATGAGCGACTACAATATTGATTTGTTCGAACATGGAACAGAAATGAGGGAAGCTTGTGGAAGAATGGGGCTGGATATTATACACAACAGCTTACCAACACACTTCAATTTATGCTCAGACAGAAGTTCGTTATTGGATTACTATCTAGTATCAAGCTCAAGCATTGTTGATAACAGCAAGCAATTTCAATTTCCTAGCTTGAACTCTCATCATGCTCTAATTTTTGTATCTATATCTATTGTAGTGCTCAAGGAATGCGAAATGAGATGTTACAGGGATTATAAGTCCTTCAATTTTGATGATTGTGCTGCAGATTTTGATGTGGTAGATCTATCTGGGGTTTATAACAGCTCCGATGTGAACGAACAAGTGGAATGCATACCTACAGTTGTTATGACATATTTGTTTAATAGACATATCCCATTGAGACGTAGTATCATATTTAAAAGTATGGTTTGGATGAAATCTCCTGTTATTCAGTGTGCTCGGGAAAAAAGAGATATTGCTTATAGAGCATATTTGGAAAGTAGTTCAAACGAGCGGTGGAGTGTATACTGTAAGTATAGGAATAAATTAAAGTCTATTGTTAGAAAGCGTAGAAATCAATATTTTCAAAACCTTTTTAATTTTTCCTCACATGCTCGTATGTGGAAAGAAGTAAGGGATTTAGGTATCATAGGAAATGATAATAATGCCTATGTTAACCAAATTGATGTTGAACAATGTAACGATCATTTTCTGTTGCCCTCGCCTACTGACCCACCTAGAATGATGTATCTTTATAATGAAGAAAGTATGACGATTTCATTTTCAGAATGTAGATGAAGTAGAGGTATGGAATAGTTTGAATACAATAAAATTTAAAGCGACTGGGTCAGATGGGATATCTATTCGATTTTTAAAGTTAATTTTTCCTTTGATTTCAAGACATATGGTGAATATTTACAACAATGTCCTAATGAGATCAACCTATCCCCGGTGTTGGAAACTTGCTAGGGTGGTTCCAATACCTAAAAGAAATAAACCTCGCAGTCTAAGTGATTTTCGACCCATAAGTATATTACCCGTTTTTTCCAAGATATTGGAAATTCTAATGAACAAACAAATTATGGCTTGTCAGACTGTATCCAGGCGTTTCTCGAACTTCCAATCTGGGTTTAGAAAATATTACAACACCACGACTTTGATGACAAGTTTGCTAGATGATGTTAGGAAAAATACTGACAACAAATTAGTTTCAGTATTGGTTAGCCTTGATTTGAGTAGAGCATTTGATTCCGTATGTCATGAAATATTATTAAACAAGTTGTTTTTGAATTTCTCTTTCATCATCCTGTGCTTTGATTGCATCCTTTTTACTTGATAGGAAACAATTTGTGAAAGTAGGAAACAACTTTTCCTCTACTGAGAAAGTTGTCAGAGGGATTCCCGAAGGTCCTAATACGGACCATTATTTTTTAGCATGTACATATATAAATGACATTTTCGATAGCATATCTGGAATTCGAAGTCATCTATATGCTGACGACCTTCAATTACTTGCCTCTTCAGAGAGAGACAATGTGAGTGGTTTAATATCTAATGTACAACAAAACATAGCATATATAGAGAACTGGTGTTTTCAAAACTTATTAATTGTTTTAAACATTTCAAAATCGGCAGCGATGATTTTCAATGGAAATGGAATTGATGTACCGTATATTTCAATAGAAAATGAAATTATTGGCTATGTGAGCTCCATTAAGACCCTTGGTTTTCAAGTTGACAATAAATTGAGTTTTGATGCCCATATTAACCAAATTTTGTCAAGACTTACGTTTGGGTTACGCAGGCTGTATAGTATAAATTGCTCCGTGTCTATTAATATGCGTAAACTTCTAGCTCATACTTTACTTATGCCTATAATTTTATATGGACTGGAAGTATATACAGGTACAACTGTTGTGAATACATCTCGTCTTGAGCGATATTTCAATAGAATTATAAGATACGTGTATGGGCTCCATGTGTATGAACATGTCACTGCATATGTGTATGATTTTCTAGGATGCTCTTTTAGCAGCTTTATTAAACTAAGGTTAATAACCTTATTCTATAAAGCTTTTAAGTACGGATCCCCTCCATATCTTACATCAACTTTTTATTTTGGGTCATCTTCTAGATCGCATACATTAATCTGCCCGCGGTTTAATTCTCTTATAATGCAGCGTTCATTTGAGGTGAGGGTTTGTCGTATTTGGAACACTTTTATTCCATATGCTGAGAGACACTTTGGTCACTCTATTTCCGTGTTTAAAAATAAAATCATTTCCTACTTATAACTTTAATATTCTCATTGTTGATGATGGGTTAGATGTTTTTTTTAGTTTTACTGGGGGACAACCCATATCCATGATAATTAGTATTAATACATATTTGAATTTTCATTGATTTACGAGTATATAAAATGCCATAGTATATAAGTTTCCATGTAATCAATTTGGCCTAATTTTTGGCTTAAAGATTATGAATAAATTTAAATTGAAATTGAAAAGCGGAATTGCTATATCCTACATGTCGAATTGCATGCATGTGCAACATATTGGTAATGCATAAGAAATTTTTAAACGTTTCAAGAATTTTCGAAGTTTGCGCCTTGGTCGAGATTTGAACCACTGACTTCATTGGTTATCAATCAGTCCGACGTCCTATGCACTAAGCCTATCATAAGCTGTTGGCCCAAGTCGGCAGTTGTGGTATTTGTGAGTGGCCGATTTAATTGTCACATATTTTGTTAAGCTGTTGAGACGAAGTTATATGCAATTTTCTTCATAATTATGCATTTTCATGCTTTAAACATAACTTTATTAATTTTTTAACTAGAAAAATTGCTTTGAAAATTTTCCCTGAGTGGGGATTTAACCCACGACCTCCTGGTTTCCAGTCGGATGTTCTAGCACCGAGCCACTGGCGGATGCTGTAATTGCCTGGCTATTGAAGTGGCTGTAATGATTTGCAAGAGTCTTTTGACATCGTAATCGCATTGATTCTATTTATAGAATTGTATGGGAATGAGATGAAACTAATATGTATGTAAATACATAACAAAAGAAAATATTATACATATATATGCATGTTATGTGTTTTTGTAAATACATACATGGTAAATTCTATATATAGAATTCAGGAGGATGTGAGTCCGGAAAATATGCGTTAAGTTGAACTGGAAAAAATTAAAAAACAGAAAATTTATTTGCACGAATGGAGGATCGATCACTCGATTATAATAATGACAGTCGAAGGAATACACCACTGCACCATGAAGGCTGTGTTAAAATTAGCATTTTAAACTTTAGCAAACTGGCGCATATATTGCAGATTTTATACATAGGTATAGAAATAATATTTGATGAACTTGCATTCATCGCAGACAATAAGAAACTGGGAAAGGTCACAAAGGAAAATATGTTATGAAATGCACTTTTCACGTTCTTAAATTTATTTTGGATTAATAATCCAATTTAAGCAATTTTAAACGAAAAAGGAAATTGATGTGGCCGTATTAACTTGTAATTGTTCGCACGGTTTCGATTTTTTAGCAAATTTTCTTCGTACAATAGCGAATTACAGGCAAATACCGGTATAACGAACGATATATTGTCAGACCAATTCGTTATACCGAATAATTCGTTTTATCGCTAATTTTTTTTAGATGCGTTTCATTGGATTTTAAACATAACATTTAATTAATTTTACGATTATACAAATTGTTTTGCTTTAACATACAAAATGGCATAGATTTGTGAAGTTGTGTTCCATTTTATATATAACTAGCTGGACCCGGTCCACTTCGTTGCCCCAGATATCAGTTTTTCGATTCCGTCCATTTTTATTGAAGATTTAGAAAATAACTCCACTAACGTGTGTTCCAAATTTCGTTCTTCTAGGTTCAACACTTTTTGAGATAATCGAATTTTAAGTAATGCCACGCCAACACCTGCCCCGCCCACTTTTTTCCAAAAAATTTTTTCCCTAAACCATCTCTGACAAAGAACCTTTCAAACAAATAAAATCGGTCCAGTGGTTTCAGAGTCTATAGCATACATACATACAAACATTTTTCCATTTTTATATATATAGATATAGATATTTAAAAAACCCCTTCATGTAGCTTCCTTTGTAATTATATGGCTTTAATTTTAGTGCTTTTCCATTTACTGGAACATCAAGAAACCACCGGTAGTTTCTTTTCCATCTGTGAATTACCTTTTTTAAGAATTCGACGATTTTTGATACATTGTTATTTGCTTATAAATTAGAGAACATTTAATTTCGCATTTCTTATGCTATTCATATTGATGCTTTTGGAATCCAATTTTTCTTCGAAATCTCTGAAATCAAACATTCATCTAAAATTGAAATTTTTTGACTTAAGGAAATTCTGTTTCTTCTGTCCATTCTAATTAATGATACTCTTTCGGCTATGTTAAAAGTTCAATTACAAATTTCGCTATCGGTGTGTATGTAGGTATGAGTCAAAAATGAGCAAGTAATAAAAACTAACGGTTCTGCAACGACTCTAGAGTGTTTTTCCTTCTTCTTACATTATTTTATTTTAGTTTTGTCTTTAATTTTAATATTTTTTTCCCAATCGTTCTTTATGTCGAGTACAAATAATTGAAGCCGTTCGTAATATAAGGTACTCAATGTAAACATTTTGATCGTGCGTTAAGCGTGGTACTATGTTCATTTTTCGCGTTGAAATCCCATATAAAAACAAAGTCGCGAAAAAAACTGCGAAATTTTTTCGTTTGTGGTACTATGTTTATTTCAACGCGAAAAAGTAACATTGTGCGCCACCACAAATTTAACGCCGTTACAAATTGAACGCCGCAACAAATTTAATGCCGCCACGGTCACATTTGTTTATATTTATTTTTGTCCGCAAGAAACTCAACTGTTGTCAATATTAGAAATAAAATTTCCTAATAAAGAATAATAAATTAAATTATCTTCCGAAATAAAGAAAAATAATGCAAAGATGTGATAGGAAAAATAACTATGTGTATGGAATAAACCACTTGGATTGCAGTACAAAAGCAAACAAAATGTGTAAAACACTGGAAGGACGTGTGACTAAATGTACACGGGGCAAAATCACCATTTTTGATATGTTTGAATCGAAAGAAAATATATTTGGAACACAAATTTTTAAATATTATATATTTCTGAACAAATAAATTTTATTTGAAAATCAATAAAATGTATTTGGAACGCATATATTAATATATTACAACAAAATTTATTTGCAAACTAAATTTCTCAAATAAAATATGTGTTTAAATACAAATAAAATTATTGTTTAGGAATTTTTCCAAATATATTTTATTTAAAACAATTTTCAAAACATTTACAGACTTTTTCGAAATTCAGTTTTAATTTTTCCTTGTTTTCGAATTATACCTCCCAGTTATGATACCATATTAACTTCCGTTTTAAATCAATCATTTAAATTTTCTGAGTATTCCAAGCCATCATTAGTTGTCAATCCTCTAAGTAATTTATTTTAATCCAAGATTATACGATTTCAATTATTATTATTTTACGAACATTAAACATTTCTAAAAAATTAACTTTGAATTACTGAAAAATTTAACACAATTTATGTATTTTCCGAATACTTAAATGCAAATAAATATTTGTGTCGGAAATAATAGTCCCAAATAATAACATATTGGGATGTAAACAAAGATTTGTTTAGAACGACATCTTCCCAAATATATAATTTTTGTATATACCAAATACTATATGTTTAGAGTGTACCCTAAATATATATATGTTTCAAGCCGAATATGTTTGGGACAATGTACTACAGAAGCGATTTTTTTTCAGCGTGTAATAATGTGGAATTTGTCTTGTAATTAGATATGTACATTTATGTTTGTATGTTTAGAACAATTGTGTCCAAAAGCCAGGAGAAACATTATGGACGGCTAACGCTACTAAAGCAGTAGGACAATGGAATTGGACAGTGCCTGTGATCTCGATTTGGAAATGGTTGTAAAGAACATACATAGTTAGTTCTTGCCAGCCATAGAAGTTGGAAGAAGATATTCCGTTTGTGGATGGAAGTATAATATATATGTCAACAAATATAATGTAAATCCTTAAATATAATAATAAAACATATTTTTCGATTAATCAAAACATCATTTTATTTATTTATATTCGTACAACAGTAGGAAATTATTTCGTTATTTATAATATTGTACTACCCTGGCTTTTCATGTCTCACAAACATCGCCACCGCAACAACACAAAATAAATAATTTATGTATAACATTAGCACAATGATCTCCAACAATATTTCCTTTCTGACATTTAAATGAACATTAGCACAATGATCTCCAACAATATTTCCTTTCTGACATTTAAATGAACTATTTTGTAAGTCGGCATTATTCCAATAAATTGTTTATTGATTCGAATTTTATCTTTTGTTTGTTTTCAAGAATGTTAGCAAAAAGAAAAAATGCACATGCATATGCACACATACATACATATAAAAGTGACACTTTGACACACACACTTCCAAGCTGCAATGCAACTTTATTAAAAAAGCGTTCCATTTTTCAACTCGAAATAACATTTTGCAAAATTTTTTCGTGCCGAAAAAACATAAAAACATTTTAATCGGGTTTTCGTTATACTGCTGTATTGTTATTTTTACGAATTGTATGAATAATTTGTGTGTTTTGAGCGAAATAAGTATTATTTGGTGTGTTTCACTGCACTGAGAGATGAGAGAACATATGTATGCGAAACATGTGTTTTTATACCCTACACCACACTGTGGTACAGGGTATTATAAGTTTGTTTCACGGCAGATATTTGTAACACCTGAAAATAACACAGCTAGACCCACCTTAAAGTATACCGATCGACTCAGAATCACTAGCTGAGTCGATTTAACCATGTCCGTCCGTCTGTCCATGTAAAGTTGTTCGTCGACTACAGGTCGCAATTTCACTCCGATCGTTCTGAAATTTTGCAGTTTAGAGTATTTCGCAGCTGTTAAGATCGCTATTGAATTTGGTTGAAATCGGTTCAGATTTAGATATAGCTCCCATATATATCTTTCGTCCGATTTGGCCCTTTAGTCCTACAGAAGCTGTATTTTACATCCAATCGTTTTGAAATTTAGAATGGTAGAGTTTCTTGATCCATGAACCAACACTGCCGAATTTGAAGAAAATTGGTTAAGATTTAGCTATAGCTCCCATATATATGTTTCGTCCGATTTGGCCCTTTAGTCCTATAGAAGCTGTATTTTACATCCAATCGTTTTGAAATTTAGAATGGTAGAGTTTCTTGATCCACGAACCAACATTGCCGAATTTGAAGAAAAACGGTTAAGATTTAGCTATAGCTCCCATATATATGTTTCGTCCGATTTTGCCCTTTAGTCCTGTAAAAGCTGTATTTTACATCCAATCATTTTGAAATTTAGAACGGTAGAGTTTCTTGATCCATGAACCAAAACTAACGAATTTGAAGAATATCGGTAAAGATTTAGCTATAGCTCCCATATATATGTTTCATCCGATTTGGCTCTTTAGATCCAATCGTTTTTATACCCTACACCACACTGTGGTACGGGGTATTATTTAAGTATAAAATGTCCCAAAAGTAAATTGATGTAAACAATTTATACATGAATTACAAAATTTATATATCAGAGTTATTCAATATTACGAGAGTGGTGTAGGGTATTATATAGTCGGCCCCGCCCGACTTTAGCCTTTCCTTACTGGTTTTAATCTGCTGATGAGATTTTGGATGTGTTTAGTTGGTTTTGATCGTGCGGTGTCGCACGCGATTAGTAAGTTGGTGAAATGGACTGTATAAATAATTGGTTTTTAAGGTAAATAGAGCGGTGTTCTATACCAGTTAGTTAGTCGGTATAGAGATAAAGAGAATATAATATACCTCCTATTCGGTATATGCTCAGTTATCCACGACAGCGAGAATTAAAAATGATAAGAGTAAGCGGGTGTTCCACAGTGCTGCTTCAAAGGAGGCTCGATAGGACCATGAAGATAGTTGTAGTTTGCACTTTCTGTAATGAGAAAAACCTAGACTTGGAGAGAGAGAAGGCACGTAGTTTCGTGAAAACTACTACACGAGCGAACACGTAATGTTGAAGTGATTGCCTTAAGTTTTATATTAGTATTTATTAAACCTGTCCTTTTGAGAAGAGATGTGGTTCCCTCGGCTGCCGTGAATAAAAGAGGCAGATGCAAGGTTTTGTTTATTTGAGAAACCTCGGTTTTTAACAGAAATGGCGGAGATCAAAATGAAATTGACAATTACAATTAAGCCAAGTTTTAGAAATATTTTACAGAGCTGGGAAATATAAATTTTAATGTGAACTTAAATTTCAATTACAATTAAAGAAATGTTCAGCGAGATTGAACAGACAGTTTTAGGAAACTTCTATTTATATACTTATGTGATAGCAAGATGAAAATGCTGCTAACAAAATAAGAATTTTGCAAGACTATACGCTATTCCTAAGCGGGTAAAAAATCAGTAAGGAAACACCAATGACTGGCGAAGCCAACTTTATGATATCGTTCACCACATTGTTAGAGCAGAATAAGATCAGATATAGTAAATATAAATAATAATTAAAAAACTAAATCTAAACTCAATTTGTTCAAATTCGACAATATGCGTTCTTGCATAAATAAACTCTACCCTACGAAATTTCAAAATGATTGAATGTGGAACTCCCATAGCGCTACAAAGCCAAAGAAACATTTATATCTGGGGCAATATCAATCTGAACCAATTGATTTGACCAATTTCAATAGGTTTCCTCCCTGTTGTGAAGGAGTTGTTATTGCCAAATTTCAGCACGATCGGAGTGAAATTTTAACCTGTACTCAACGAAAAACTTAAGATGGGCAGACAGACGGACTGCTAGTGATTCAGAGTCGAACAGTTTATTTTAAGGTGTGTCTATCTGTAGTATTTTTTACAAATCTGCCAAAAAACAAAGTTATAACACCCTGTACCATAGGTTGGTTTAGAACACAATAACTAACGAACAAACTGGACGAACATAATTTCCAAAAATTGCGGTATACGGGTATTAAAACAGGGGCAGTGATTGCTGAAAATTTTATCATGATTCCATTTTAAAAGAATTTTCATATTAGTTGCAAGTCAAGCATCGATAAATAATTAATAATGTTTTATTTAATTGCTGGTATTTAATAACTACTTTTTTAGCAAAGCAATATCTTATTTTCAATAAAATAAATTCACGTCTTAGTAGAAATATAATTTCAGAAATTTATGTTATTTAACTGCCGGAGTCGAAGTCGAGCCATTTTAAAATCCGACTCCGGAAGTCGGAGTCGAGTAGTTTTGGCTCGACTCCGCAGCCCTGCTAGCAACTCCCCAAAGGGATATTTTAAAGATAGTTTAATCCTTGCTGCAATTTCAGTGATTACATGCATTAATTTAAAACACCTTAGTATTATCATTAGCAAAACTTGCTTGCATTTGGTGGGCGTGTCCTTTGACGGATTTGGTTCAAAATTTGTTTTTACCATATTTTACATATAAAAATTACTTATGCAAAATTTCAATAACCTACATCTACACTTTCCATTTTTGCCCAACCGTACAGAGAAATCACGACACTGTGCGTCGTCTGCAAATGCCATCACCTTGCAGCCACGACGCACAGTGGCGCCATTTGAGTTTTTTCGTTGCAAAAATCATATCTTTTGAACCGAATAAGATAATTGAACAGTTTAAACAGCATATGATAGATAACTGTTCAGCCTATGAAATGAGCGTTTGGAAAGGGTGCTACGCTTTGTAGGGGCCTACTTATGGGTTATCAAAGTTAAAATTTGTAGAAAAATCAATTTTATGGTAACTAAAAAAAATTATTTTTACATTTTTAGATTGTTTTTATTTTTTTTTCTTTAGGGTTTTATGTTTTAAATTATTACCCAACAAATTAAAAAAAATTACTTCTTTTTTAAATTTATTTTTTCAATTTTCTGTAAAATATTCATCACAATTCGTAGGAGAAGGTATATCTAAAAGACTAATCATTTCTAAACTATAATTATTTTCTAACTCTATTCGTGACTTCACATGCCGCAGGGAAGAAATAAGTGGATCGGAAGATGCTGCCAACATGTTGAAGAGGTCCTCATTTTGCCTTACCCTTGATGCTTTGAATGTGTTCTGCAATCTATATTTTTTATAAAATTTGTTAAGAGACTCCTGTGCTTCTTCAGAAAGTTCTCCAATTGGCAAAGACTGGTACTCAATTATATATTTGCCATGCGCCAATATTTTATGGACGGTCGGATTCAACTTCTTCTGTGGATACATTTCTTTGCATTTCTTTGACATTTTCTTTGCAGTTTAAAAAATTCAAGATCGTTCTCAATCTTTTCACAATTTGATTGTCAATTCCAGTGATTCTAGTTACTGCCTCATCATTTTCAAAAAATCTCCTAGAAGTGTTTCCATCGTTTGAGTTACCGTATCCGTGCTTGGGACAGTCTACTTTTAGTCCAACTTGTTTAAAAAAAGCATCCTGTATTTGCTTCTTTCTGATCTTTTCCTTATCCTTTATTGATGTACTTTCGTCGAAGTTTTCCTCCTCTTGTGGTAGGATATACGCCAGTTTTAGCAAGAACTCCATACACCTTATCCTTGCGTGCAATGGTGACATTCCATATTCGTAATTCTCCTCGTTTGTAGAATCGTTTAAATTACCAAAGTTCTTCTGACTCCTTTTGCAAATCGGGCATGACAATGTTGAGGTTGTTCCTGTCAGTTCGTTTACGACTTTTCCGTCAACCATGGTCAGGTGGAACTCGTAATTGCATTCAATATATTTTTAATTTGCAGCTTTGTAGGCTTAATCTTGCTTATTTGTTCTTCAATGGTCCTTATGAGTTCTGCCGATTCCCTTGCAAACTGAAACATTATTGGTCGGCAATAATGCACTGATGACGGACGTGGATTTTTCCAGTGTAGGGAAACATCAGATTTTAGCCGCAAAGGAACAACAGATGCCATAAACATATTTCCGTCCGATATTGTAGCGTCATCGGAAGATATCCTTTGCTTATAAACGCTTTGTCCGGATGATCCATCGCAGCCCCATTTGCTGATCAATGTCAATTTCTCAGGAAGAATTTTCACCTCATTTTCAGGAAGACTCTCCAACAACCGTTTTGCGACCTCACTCTTTCACTATCCTTTGTATATTTAATAGACAGCGCCTCCGATAAATGCTTCGTGGTCAAGTCATTGGTGGCATCGGCAAGTTTCCTCTTTCTTGTGAAAATTGAACACTCCTCAATACTTTTTTTTGGCTTTCTTTTGGTCCTCTAGTTGATGTGGTGGGTTTATCTACTGCCAATATATCCAGGATGGTGTCTTCATTAAGCCAGTCCTCGTATTTGGAGTTGAATTTCTGAATGGTTCGATTAGATTTCACCCATTTTGCCTTAATATTTGCATATATCAGATAAAAATTATTTTTTATAATTTCGCTTCTCTCAATATTTCCGTATAAGCTATCAAGTTCTTCTAAAGCAGCTTCCGTGAAAAACTTTGGTGTGGTTGACTTTCTAAACATTTCAAATAATTTTAAACGCCATGTTTTCAATAACTCGCGGTTAGATGATTGGTCAATAATAGCACAATCAGGTTTGTTGAAACCACGCTAAGTGTTTACACTTATATAGTAGCTGTGCATGACGCAAGTTTTTACCACCACGTTTTGGTCACAGGTAAAATAGGTAGAATTTTCCAGTGTGCGCTTGGGTTCTTGTGGGCGGAGTCTTAACGGGGTTGGACTGTGCGTGGTGTGGTGGAGTGTTAGCCTACCTGCCTACCTACAGGGCGGGTGACCAATCACATCGTGTACAGGTACACGAAGCATCTCCCTAAGGTATGTTTTGTTCTAAAAATACGAATGCGTGTGGACTGGATGACAATTGTTGCGTCCATTTTATCACGTAATTTTATTTTCCCAAGAATTGTTAGTTCTTTCCACAAATTCAGACAAAAAAGGGTTTTCATGTTGGAAATGATGGCATCCCATGCTGTCCGTACAGCTAATTTTCCCAATAATTCTATCATGAGTGCCAGTTACAATAGTTTACGCGAGTTGTTTTTATTGTTTTACAAAATGAATACACAGTTGGTCTGGCCTGACCCATGTGTTACGAATGTGACTATAGAAACATGTGTATGACGAAGGGTTAATGATTTGATTTTTGCCAATCAAGAACCACGTCTTTTTTACCTTTTTCACCTCTAGAAGCCAAAGGGGCGCCTAGAGGCAAATAAAACCTTTGGGATTATGTAAAGGAATAATCACAGAACATATTTTGAAAATATGGCAAATATAGAAAAATATAGATTTTTTTTATTTTCCGTCAAAGTTGAAAAATAGTGAAAAAAAACGGATAGTTTTTAAATAGTGTTTTATCAGGAGAAACACAAAGCAAACAGTTAATTTTTTTATCATTATACATTTAATAAATATATCAATAAATACAAACAAAAAATAAGGCGATTCGTTACCTATTTTTCGTGATATTACACCTGAAATCGCAACAAATTGACTAAAAATTGTGTGTTTTTTTGAAAACCGAAAGTCGGTCAACTTTGAACGGTTATATCTTCTAAACTAAAAATGTGATATTATTAAGAGTAGCATATTTGAAATCGTTGAAAAGTTTCTTATAACATGGGTTTATTCAAAACTTTGTCGGCGCACATGAAAATTTTGATTTTTGCAACCTCGTTTGCTCTACGGGCGCCACTGTGCGACGTTCAAGATCTAGCAGGATTTCATTCACCGCCAGCTTCAAAATAAGTGGAGAAAAATCTTGTTTATAAATCTTGCTAGAATTGTGGACCCAAGACTTGTTGTTTAGCGTCTTCTGTTGAGCAGGCATTGCTTTAGTATAATCAAGCTAGATGTGACAGTGCCGAAATTACCATGTCAGGAACATAAGTTTTGCATCCAAGGTTTCCCTAATGAAGGAATCTAAAAGTCTTTCCAAACCTTTCAATAGGAAGGAGGAATGGCTAAGTCTGAAGTCTTTCGGCGTAGTGTGCGATACCTTTCCCGCTTTGAATATGAATCCATCGATTCGGGATGTACGAAAGCGTGACACAGCCTACATAAATTTCCTCAAGCCAGAGGATAAAGTACATCAACATTTTCTTCAATTCTGTTGGAGTGATGCTGTCTGGTCCAGGTGATTTTGAGGGCTAAAAGCTGTTAGTAGCCTAGCATATTCTGGATTTCTCAGTCAACAAGCTAGCCTAGCTAACAGTTCACTCATTCTGTTGTTGGTCCTGATGATCCTGGGGTTCTGTTGGTGAGTTCCCTGGAAAATGTGTGTGAGCAGTACATTTCACTGTTTTTGTCCAGTTATTTGTCTCATCCTGCAAATAACCCACTGTACAGAGCGCAGTGTATAATAATATACCCTAATTTCACGTGGCCCCGAAGGAAGAAGTCGCAAAAGATCTCGGTGGCCAATTGTGATCACCTCTTCGAGAGATAACATGGTCCGGAAACTTTTCCCGTAACAGAGCAATGGTTTCGTTGCTTGTGTGGCACGTAAGGCACAACTAAAAATACGAGTATTACTCTTTAGATCATAAATCAACGGTCCGATTTGCTTTTAAACACTATGAGACAATTTAGTTGAATCTAAACATGGTATTCCGAAAGCACAGTGAGAGTCATTACAGTTTTTTATTGTGAAAAAAATGAGAAAAATCAATGGCCACTGTACAGGCAACGAAGCCGACGAAAATTATCGGCGACGCATGGAAAAATAAGAATCGGCGGCGGCGGCTGATCTGCTGATCGTCTGAGCCGATCAAATTCCAACAATCGGCTGAGCCGATGAATTTCCAGCAATCAATGGCGCATAAATGTCATTCCCCGGCAGAAACAGAAGTAAAATGTCAAAAATTGCCAGCCCTGCCTTAGCAATTCGTCCATAACTTTAACAAATATTGAGTCCCCCAAAAATCCAATAACTGTTTTGGGTTTATGAGTCCGGTGTATTTGTATTTAAAAGTGTTTAAATTAAAAAATCAGCAAAAGTTATTAAAAATATGCAAACAAAAAACCCCATAAAAATGACGTTATGTTCTTTTTCAAATAATATAAACTTCGTAAAAATCAACTCATTCGCTCATCGGCCATTCAAAAGCAATTACAAATTTCGTAAAACCCAATTTAATTTTTTTAAATTTCATATCCCCATAAAATTTTGGATATTTTTAAAAAAAAAATTATTATAGCGATATCACATTTTACCATTTAGCAACATTTTATTCACTTCGTAAAACAAAAATAAAATGCATAGTTAATATAAAAAATTCAGAACCATCTACCTATGATACCACTTTTGAAAAAATAATTGTATTTGCAGAGCGTTATTTGTAACATTTTTATTTAGTTAAGATTCGTAGACATTTTCCAGCTTTCTTAATTTGGCAAAAAATAAAAGCAAATATTGCAGAAATGATTTTGTTCAGTTCCTTTCGTTCATCTATTTACAGGGTGGTTGATATGTAATGCAACAAAGTAAAGCGCTATATTTTTTAATTTTTTTTTTTAAATTTTATTGTTCAAAAGCAAAAAATGTCGGAAATAACATAAAATTTTAGAAACAGTTTAGATTTGTTTGAATTGGCCACCTTTGGCACGAATTATGGCCTTCAAACGGCCGACAAAGCCATCACACGCTGCACGAAAGTGGCTCTGCGGTATTTTGGCCCATTCCCGGCGAAGCGCCGTCTTGAGATGATCGATACTTTGGTATTTTTTAGTGCGAACCTTACTCTCTAAAATGCCCCAGGCGCAAAAGTCCAACGAATTGAGATCCGGAGATCTTGGTGGCCATTGTGCGGTAGAAATGAAGCGAGGAACCTCCTTTTAAGCCATTCTTGGTTGACGCGTGTTGAGTGCGATGGTGCTGAGTCCTGTTGGAATGTCCATGGTCTGCAGCCGAAATGTTTGTCTGCCCAGGGCTTCAATACTGTCTTTAGGACATTTTCTCGATAATATTCGGCATTTATTTTGACCCCATGGTCGATGAATACGAGCGGGGAGCGACCATCGGCCGTTACGGCGGCCCACACCATTACCATCGGCGGCGCTTGAGGTCTGGTGGCCAATCGAAGGTGTAAATTTTCAGCTGACCTCTTTGGCAAGTAAACCCGATCATTTTGCTTGTTCACAAACTGCTCAATTTGGAATGGCTTCTCATCGGAGAAAACCAAATTCGGTAACTGGCCACTTTCGTGCAAGCGAAGCAACTCCTTGGCTCTTGCACTTTTTGGAACTTCAATGGCTTTAGTCCAAGCTCATTTCTTAATATGTGTTGTTTTTTTTCGTCCACTTTTTGGACGCGATGCAACACTGCCAGTATCACGGTAACGAGCAATGGTACGAGTAACAAAAGATTTATTCACATTTAAATGCTGGAGGGCTCTAACGATAGCCACTTGTGTTTTTCCACCCAAATATAAAGCAATCACACTATCACGCTTGAATTCCATCACGAATAACTTTTTTCTGAATGCAATAGATCAAAATGCTTTTGTAAGCTTATAAACAATAAAATGAACTGCCACTGAAATAAATCTGTCAGCTATCAGACTAGCGGTTTAGAAATGATAGCAACCTGAAGTTGGTTGCAATACATATCAGCCACCCTGTAGAGGTGGCCAAAATATTTCCGAGTTTCGGGCAGAAATGAACTTCTTATTGACTTCATAAATTTGGAAATTAACTTCTTATATATTTCTTAGCATCATTTTAGTTTTTAAGCAGGATTACTTATTATTATTTATTGTGAAAGACACTAATATATAACTTTGTAGTCACTTTTCTAATTTCCATGATTATATAAAGCAAATCATTTTAACTCACTAAATAAACTTCGGCGGCTGAGTTTCAACCGATGTGAGCCGCTAGATTTGGCGGCGGCGCAGGCTGGGAAGAAATTGAAGGCGGCGACGCGCCGTCGATTGCGCCGCGTCGGCTTTGTAGCCTGCCACTGTACGTTGTTTTTTTTTTGGCAAAAAATAGCAACATTTATTTTGAGTTCATCCCCTTTTGTTGAACAGTTGACATATATTTCCTTTGATAAAATGGATTCTACGCAATGTAATCGTTGTAGTCCCCTGTGCCATAATTATATACATACTCGTGTGTGCTATAAGGCGGGTAGAAAAAATAATATGCTGTCCTTATCGAATACAATGCAAGATTAAAATATATTATAATATATTAAATAACTTCATTTTAATTAGATATACATATACTCGTATATATACAATAGGATGATGGGGTATAAAAACGCTGCTGTTATCACTCTACAATATACAATAATTCAGTACCTACACGCTGAAAAAAATGGCATCTGTAGTATATTGCCCAAACATATTCGGCTGGAAACAGACATACAGGGTTGCCCATATTCGACGGACCCATGTTTTTTTCGATGACTCGTTGGGCCCATTCCAATCGACGAGGCTTATCCGCAGGCAACAATCTTTGCGTCAATTAAATTTTGTACGGGAACAAATCCAAATCAACGCGAATAATCCGTTGTAAAGTGGACCGAGCCATGCCCAACTGCTGAGAACGGCGTTTTTGGGATGTTCTTGGGGACCTCTCAACACTGGCTCGTACGGCTGCGATATTCTCGGCCGATCGCCTTGGTCGACTTTTATTTGGCCTCTTCGGATTAGAAAGAGCCTCACCAGTCGAAAATTTTTCGTATAAACGCTTAATGGTGTTCTTAGAAGGCCACATTTTTTAATATTTTAAAAGCACGTTGAGTTTTCACAATTGACTTCTTCTGTTGAATGTAAATTTCAACTATTTCAGGCGCTCGCGTGGCGTGTATTGTTCCATGGTAAAAATCTGCTTGGACTGACGCTTCAAACGCGGTATGTCATTAAGCGATCTGACATCTCTGTCAAAAGTTATGGCGTTGCCAGATGGGTCCGTCGAATATGGGGGACCCTATATGTTTAGGTTATACTCCTAATATATAGTATTTGACACACTTTAACAACATATTTTTGAGAGGATGTTGTTCTAAACAAAAGTACGTTTTCATACAAACATATTTTTTTACTTGCGACTAATATTTTCGAAACAAAGACCCAATTTACACGTTGCGACTTGTCCCTGGCACTTTTTATTTTTTATTTTAAATTCTCTTTTGAAATCCCTATGTAAAATCTTGCTCGTTTCGACGGTGAGTCTTTAATTTCAGCAAAAAGGGGACAAAATATATGTTTTTTTATTCGTTCACTCACATTTATTTTATTGAATTTGTTTTTCGTATTCAGTCACTCATAAAATTAAATGTCAATTGTCCCTTGAATATCTATTTCGTGAAACCTTTTTTACCCCGTAAGCTTCCCTACACCCTTCGTCAACAAACCCGTGTCGCAAGCCTCATGTCGCATGGACATGTTGCACCGTGTATATTGGGTCAAAAATAAATTTGTATTTAAGACCCAATTTGCGACTTTTTTTAATTCTCTCTTGAAAACCCTACGCAAAATCATGTTCGTTTAGACGTTGAGCCTTTGTTTCAGCAACCAGGGGACAAATTTATATTTTTGTTCGTTCATTCATATTTATTTTTCGTATTCAGTCACTCATAAAGGGAAATGTAAATTGTGCCTTGAATATCTATTTCGTGAAACTTTTTCTACCACGTAAGCTTCCCTACGCCCTTCGTCAACAAACCCGTGTCGCAAGCCTCATGTCGCAGGGACAAGTCCCACCGTGTAAATCGGTTCTAAGTACTTTGACAATTTATCAATGCCTTAATGTAAAGCCTAGTTTTCTTTTTCAGAAGTTCAAAGTGCAATTTTTTTAACGTTTGTAAAACTTGATTGAAATTTAAATCGTATAATCTTGCGTAACTATAAATTGAATTGATGGATTACCAAAAAGTGACGATTTGGAATATTTATGAATTAAAAATTAGTGCTGTAAAACCAAATCTAATGCTGCTTATGGGGTTTTTAACAATAAAGTATAACACAAAATCTAGGAAAAACTAACACCAAATCTCGAAAAAATCAGCTAAGTTTTAAAAATCCTCTTTTTAAATAAAATATATTTGGAAAACTTGTTAAACAATAACTTTGTACACGATAACTTTGTTAAACAATAACTTTGTACACAAACATACGAGAATCTGTGGGCTATCAAAAGCTTTAAACCTTTTAAGTCGCCAGGACCAGACAATGTCTCGCCGGCAGAGCTACAACCAGTGGCTGATTGAATTGCTCCCTGGCTCAGAGAGATATACACATATTGTACTCGTATCAATCAGGCATACATACCAACCAAATGGAGAGAAACTAAGGTTGTTTTCATCCCAAAAGCGGGAAAGCTGTCTCACACTGAAGCTAAGGATTTCCGGCCAATTAGTCTATCTTCATTTCCCTTAAAACTCAGGAGCGATTAATAGATAGTTACCTTAGGACTAAAATTGATCACAGGATACTGTCCAATCAACGGCATGCCTACAGCAAGGGCAAGTCCACCAAAACCGCCCTGTATGATCTAGTCAGCTTTGTTGAAGGATCCCTCTCTGTTAAGGAATATACTATGGGAGCTTTCCTAGATATAGAGACGGCTTTCAATAACATAAATCCAGCCGCTATAACTACGGCGTTAGAAACCCTTCTAATTAAGAGACGCATTTCAGCTAGTTTAGGGTCAACTGACCTCAGGTGCGCTAAGACCGACACCGCTAGATATTATAGCAGTGCAATATGCGCATGTACTGCGATCAGGAAATGGCTACGGACATAGTGTCATTCTAGACAGAATGCCTGACCTTCCGGGCACTGCTGATTACACTATTACTGAACCACTCTTTGACAAGAAGTATCTCACTCTTATACCTGATAGATCAGAATGGAATGGTGGTATCCCAGGACAGAGGAGATTTATTAACTTCTATAGTGACGGTTCCAAATTCAAGCTGCTATCAAGTCCCTGGAAACTATATTCCTGAATTCGAAAACTGCCCTGGACTGTCACAGATCTCTTAACGAGATGACTGAACAGTTTAATATTCACCTGACATGGGTGCCGGGCCACAGGTACCAGAGAACTGCAAGGCAGATGAACTTGCAAGACTAGGAACTATCTTACACGCTCCAGAACATGTGGGCATGCCTCTAGCAACCTGCAAGCTCCTCTTGAGAGATAGTGCACTTACGGCAATAAATGACAGGTGGTCATTAGTCTGGAACTGCATATATTCCAGGCTGATGTGGCCCAGTTTAGACTCAAAACGGCACCAAAGCACTGCTGTCGATGTCGAGAACGGACTGTCTTTTTGAACGGCACGCAGAGAGATTAAAGGTCTTGCATAATGACTGTTGAGAATATTTTAGCTCGAGCTTTAAATAGAAGCCTTCTCGAATCTTTATCAAAAAAAAGAAATTTAAATTGATTTTCAATTCAAAATATGTACAGTTTTATTGCTATATTTTTTCATGTATACATACATTTGTATGCATACATATGTTTAGGCACAAAACGCTGTAAATATGTTTACAATCGTTAGGAGGGTATACTTAGTGATGTTGCTTCGTCTGCAGTCCAAAGAAGAGAGAGTGAAGCAGTTCCAATAAGAATATTACAACCCAACTTGAAACTCATTCTATAATTATAATTGAGTGAATATTCTCATTCGAACAATTCTATTCGGTTGACTGCACACGGAACACACCAAGAGCTCGTTCGAGCGCTGGAAAGTTAGCAGCAGCGAAGAATGCAATAGAAGATAATGGTAACGCAATTGAGAGGTTTGCGTAGCTGCATTGCAAAAGTAAACGATATGTGTGTACGTACATATGTTTGTCGCCTGATTTGCTCGATCACTCTCATCGTAATTGAGTATAAATATCTCATTTTGCATATGTTGAGATATGATCGTGATAAATGTTTTCTGAAATAACCCTGCAGTCAGCCAGGCACCATATGTCTCTATGTCACCACTTGTTCTATAGTGACAATTGAACAAGGTAAAAAGTCTACAACTTTACTTTTATGCGCGAGTAGAAATACTTTACGTTCGTTTTGTGAAAATAATTTTTGTGTGTTAAAAAGATGATAACAATTATTTTATAAAAATAAAAAAATGAGTAAAAGAAATTATAAAAGACTTGTAAAAAAACAAACAATCATATAAAAGTAGAAGTTAGCAATGTGATCAAGAAAACAGCGAAATGCATATTGTGGGAGAAAGTGAAGATTTTGTGGAGAATTTGGAAGATTTTGGCGTTCCGAAATTGACGTTGCGGGAGAAGTTAAAGCAGTGGTACATAGAAACAACTCCTCCTTTGGAGAAACTATTGTCAAAATTAAATGCATTTAATTTTAAATACTTTCCAGTATTTATTATTTTTTGTTAATTAAATGAATAAAAGGTTTAGCCAGCCTCGAAGAAAGTGAGCATATAAATATATGTGTTTAAGTGTACTGCGCCCACCTTTATAAAGATGTAGACCAGGGTCACTAAAGTTTACTACTGAATCTTTGGTTCAAATGTCTCTATATGAATTACTTTGACAGTTAACATGTACTAGTGAATCTGTTCCAAATGACAACATATGGTTAACTTTGACATTTAACATTTACTAGTGAATCTTTGGTGCAAATGTCTACATACATATGGTTTACTTTGACATTTAACATTTACTGCTGAATCTTTGGTTCAAATGTCTACTGGTGGTTTTTCAATGACGGCTAATGTTAAATGTCTATAGGAGATTACATGGGCAGGAGCACATTTTGTCTGTAGTACTACTGATAATGTCACAAGTAAATCACTACAATTTTACTAATGGCATTTCCTACAGGGAATCTCTAAACCACACTGTGGTTTATGTTCATATTATGTAAGATAAAGAAATAATGTTAACAATATGTATATACATAAATCTTTAAAGAAGAGCTGTAATTTAAAATAGCAATAATTTTAAATGTTAAGATAGGTTGGAAGAAAATGAAGATTTTTGCCAACAATGACTTTTGCAGAATCTGTGGAGACGAAGAGGAGGAGGAATCAATAGAACACCTTCTTTGTCTGTTCCCCGCTCTCTCCAGAAGGCCGCATACATCGTTGCACGCTGAAAAAATCGCTTCTGTAGTATATTGTCCCAAACATATTCGGCTTGAAACTCCAAATATATAATATTTGACACACACAAATATTATATGTTTGGGACGATATTGTTCTAAACAAAAATATGCTCCAATACAAATATTTTTTTATTTGGAATTAGCATTTCCGAAACAAAGATAAATTTGAAATTATTTATTTTGGCAATGTATGAATGTCTTAACTTAAAGCTAAGTTGTCTGTTTTCAGATGTTCAAAGAGCAATATTTTTTGTAAATTTTATACGTTTGTAATATTTAATTAAAACTTCAATCGAATAATTTTTCGTAGATATAAATTGCATTGATGGATTGACAAAAAGAGATGAATTGGTATATTTATAAATTAAGAAATTTTTAGCTATAAAGATTAACAAGAAAATTAGGAAAAACTAACTATAATTCGAATAAGTCAGCAAAGTTTTAAAAATCTTTTTAAATAAAATATATTTGGAAAACTTCTTAAACAATAACTTTGTTTGTGTGTAAACACATACGAGTATTTGTGAAATTCAGTTTGGAAATAAATTATGTTCGAATATATTAATATATGCGTTCTAAACAAAATTTCTTGATTTTTAATAAAATTTATTTGTTAACAAATATATAATATTTAAAAACATCGTTTCCAAGTATATTTTCTTTCAATTCAAACATATCAAAAATGACGATTTTCCTCCGTGTGGGCTCTTATTACTTTGAGGAGTTAGTTACCTCAGCTGATGTTGGAATCCGCCAACTTTTGAGCTTTTAAAAGCAATCAACTTGGTTCAACGGGAGGGACTAGGGATAACTTACGTTTTCCCTTACGTCCCTGTGGTATCTCAATGGACTGGATAGTCTAAGTGAGACTGTTTTATAGTCTGCCACTCTTAACCTAACCTAACCTACCCAATAAAGCATATCCCCAATTGGGTTTCTTAAATCCATAGCCACCACAAATTGTGATCGGGCTTAAATCGCCATTTTTATATGTTTAAATTCAAAGCAAATATATTTGAAACCAAAAATTTTTAAATATTATATATTTGTGAACAAATACATTTTATTTGAAATTCAAGAAATTTTTGTTGGAACGTATATATATTAATATATTAGAACAAAATATATTTGGGAACTAACATCCATAAACAAAATTTGTGTTTACAATCAAACATAGTTATTGTTTAAGAAGTTTTCTTAATAAATTTTATTTAAAACAAACCTACTCGAAAAAAGGGCATACAGTGGCTTAAAAATCGAAAAATATTCTGTTCTGTTTTACAATGTTCTGTTAAAATGTTTTGTTTTAGTGTTCTGGTTTATACGTATACGTATTACGTAATACGTATACGTATTTTTCAATATTCTACGGATAGATATTTTATGACTTTGTGGGCATTTTTGAGCCACTGGGTGTATTTTTATCGGGTAGGTTTGTTCCGCATTTTTCTCCTATTCAATATCTACATCTTTGCTACAGACACTAAAGAGCTATTCCGTACGGTAAACCGAGAAAAAAATATAGAAAAATGGTAAAAATCCACCTTGTGCAAAAAATCGTATGGCCCTTTTGCCGATTACGAGTATTAATTGAGACAACTTGACTAAACGAATGATGCAGAAGTTCTTATTTTTGGGGCTAGTTTCACGTTCTCAGAATTGAGTCCCAAAATCATGTGTGTGTTATTACCCCATATAAACCAAAAATGTCTACAAATCGGACAAAAATTATGGTAATTTGAGTATTTTTAAAGACGGAATCATTCGCACGATCAAAGAAAGGTCCAAGCTCCCATATTCCCTTATTTGAATATTTTATATTATTTTCCAATTTTCTTTATTATAATGTGAAATGCGATGGTGGAAAGTTTATAAGATTCGGCATGTCCGAACCTATTTGTTTTAATTTAATTATACAAAGTGACATTTTGGTCTTGCCGTGGTTAGAACCTAGAATATAATTAGCATAACAACACACCTTAACGAGCCCTGCCAAAAACGAGTTCGAATTACCATTGCCCTGACAAATGTATGAACATTTTAGCGTATGACTACTTTAACAAGTAAAAGCGTTAAGTTCGGCCTGGCCGAATCTTATAAACCCTCCACCATGGATAGCATGTGAATGGTTTCAGGCACAAATAAAGTCATATTACAAAATTTCAGCCCGATTCGTTGAAATTTGTGGTTTTTGTTGGGTTAAGAAGTAAAATCTAGAGGAACTTTTGTATGAAGGCTATATCAAAACATGGACCTATGGCTACCGTTGTTCGTGTGAGGGTGCGGGTATAAATTAACCGCAGTTACCAATTTTCAGCCCGATCAGTCGACACTTGTGGTCTCTATGGCGTTAAGAAGTCAAATCGGACAGATGCTATACATGGGAGCTATATCAAAATGTGGACCGATATAGCCCATTCTCAATCCCATGTTACCTGCAGATATAAGAAGTATCTACAGGGTCTCCCATATTCGACGGACCCATCTGGCAACGCCATAACTTTTGACAGAGATGTCAGATCGCTTAATGACATACCGCGTTTGAAGCGTCAGTCCAAGCAGATTTTTACCATGGAACAATACACGCCACGCGAGCGCTCTGAAATAGTTGAAATTTACATTCAACAGAAGAAGTCAAGTCAACGTGCTTTTAAAATATTAAAAAATGTGAGAAGTGCGCCTTCTAAGAACACCATTAAGCGTTTATACGAAAAATTTTCGACTGGTGAGGCTCTTTCTAATCCGAAGAGGCCAAATAAAAGTCGACCAAGGCGATCGGCCGAGAATATCGCTGCCGTACGAGCCAGTGTTGAGAGGTCCCCAAGAACATCCCAAAAACGCCGTTCTCAGCAGTTGGGCATGGCTCGGTCCACTTTACAACGGATTATTCGCGTTGATTTGCATTTGTTCCCGTACAAAATTCAATTGACGCAAAGATTGTTGCCTGCGGACAAGCTTCGTCGATTGGAATGGGCCCAACGAGTCTGTGGGTCCGTCGAATATGGGCAACCCTGTATACCAAATTTCATTCACCTAGCTCAAGTATTACAGATTGTAGCGTGATTACAACAGACGGACAGATGGACGGACGGACAGACGGGCATGGCTAAATCGTCTTAGAATTTTAAGACGATTGAGAATATATATACTTTATGGGGTCTCAAATCAATATTTAGATGTGTTACAAACGGAGTGACAAAATGAATAAACCCCTCATCCTATGGTGGAGGGAATAGGTTAGGTTAGGTTGAAAGGGACGCCCGTCAGAGTACAACTGACGAGTTCACTCGGGGCCGACAATTCGGTCAATTGTGTTTCCCGTGAGCAGAATAGAAGAAATAGTTGGAGGTTGGCAGACTAGGAAGTGGGAGAGAAGATCTTGTGACTCATGTTTTCATTTGTCTTTGTGGCTTTACTAAACCAGAGAGATTTTCTGATGAATTTGAGAAGGGGTTTGAGCGGAGCATCTGCTAGGTCGTCTAGGTTTTCGAAGAGCCTGTGCCCTAAATAGGCCAAATGGTACTCTTGCAGTCCTTTACATGAGCATAGCAAGTGCTGTACTGACTCCTACTCTTCTTCGTCCAAGCAGCTTCTACAGAAGTCTTCGTAAGGAAGCTTCATGCGTGCAGCCATATTGCCTATAACGCAGTGCCTTCCTGCCTCCTGACTCCTGTGAGGATGCTAAGTGTGTTCTTCCTGAAGGACAGCAATTCTTTGGTACGGGTCACATCAATGGATGGCCAAAGGGTTCTTGCAGTTTTGTACGATATCCCACCTCGATCTGGTTAGTGCTGCTCCCCGTTCGTCGATTTGGTGTTTAAGTTCCATGAACGGAATTTGCACGTCCAGTGTCGCGGTTTCATTTCGCGCACCGGATCCTATCCTGGCACATTCGTCTGCTTATTCGTTGCCCTGTATGTTGCTATGTCCTGGCACCCTGCAGAGCGTGATTTCGTGCGCCTGAATATGGGTTAAGGCTAGAAAGCAGTCCATCGTGCCTTGAGAGCTGCCATACTGTCGACGTAGATCTTGAATTTTTTCGGAGAAATATCTCGTTCCAAAATCTGTTTCGCGGCAATGTTAATGTCATAGATCTCTGCCTGGAAGACCGTGCATTCATCTGGGATTCTGGTGGAGATTCTGAGATTAAGGGTATCGGAATATACTCCTGATCCCGTGCCCGTCTCCATTTTCGATCCGCCCGTGAAGATTGAGATCTCATCGTCCTCTATGACGCTATTTGATGCCCAGTCTTCACGGCTTGGAATCGTTACATTAAAATTTTTACCTCGAATTGTTCTTGGTGCCAAGTAGTCCGTTGGCCTATTGATTTTGTCTGTTATGCCCATGCTTTCCAGGATTGAGCCATGTCCGTGTGTGGTATTGATGGCTATTCCTGATTCCCTTAGCCGAAGGGTCACTTTCGCTGCGGTACACTTTATGTATATATCGATTGGTTGAAGGTTCAGGTGGAGGGTATAAATGAATATACCCCCCATCCTATGGTGGATGGTAAATGGTAAAAATTAATATGCATAAAAGAAAGTCGGCTTTCATTTTAGGTAGGACAAATCGTATATTATTTATTGTCCATATCCGACCGACCCGCCCTAATGTACTCATAGCCTCCACACGCAGCAAAGCGGGCTAATCGTTTTTGTTTTTTCCCCCATTTTTGTAAAACAGTTTGTAAAACAGTTTAGACATCAACGCAATATTAAGACGGAAAATATGTCCAATATAAAATATTTTTGGATATTAACATTATTATTGTTTTCGGAACAATTTGGTAAGTAGATTATTTTTAAACAAATTTGAGCGCACTTTAATGACTTTTATGGTTGACATTTTTGTGGTTCAGTTCTGATGTTTTAAAGAGCTTTTATTTTAAATTGACAATGATGTAATGTCGTAAAAGATTTATCACACTCAACAGTGTCGAAATTAATGTTTAATTGAAATTTATTACAACGATGTAACATAGTTTATTTTCTTCGGTGCAAAGCGAAATTCAGATAAAACCAGAAACACCAAATTTCGTGTGAGGGTTCCCCTTTGGTACGTAGACTCGGAATAAAATGATATGTTGTACTTTAATTTGCTACGACTGACTGACCTTTACTGTTTTGAGAATAACTTTCGATTGGGTTGACGGATAAACACCAAATTTTGACTAAATATAATTCCGAATATTTAGAAATTAAAAATGCACTAAAAACATGTTAAGTCGACTTAGCATGTTTTAGAATAGAGGTATCGAATTCATCAAGTGCTAAAAGTACTTTTTTTAGTTTTCGGTGTGTACATATACCTCTTCACATAAAATACAACATTTACCAATTTTTGGAAAATATACGTGTAAATTGATATACCCATAACATTTGACTCAGTGGGTACAGTGTGCAAAATCGCCCTTTTTAATATGTTTGAATAGAAAGAAAATATATTTGGAACACAAATTTTTAAATCTAAACTAATATTATATTTTGAAGTGCCTTTTTTATGTTCGGAACAATCTTGAGAATGGCCCGGCTGATTTTCATGAAATTTTTTATAATAAAAAGCTCTCGACCTGGTGAAGGTTTTAGGCCAAAAAAATTATTAAAAAGTTTATTAGAAAAGGAGATTCATGGCTTTTAAAATCCTAAGTAAAATTCACCACGGACATGAACGACTCATAGCGTATAAAAATTGTAGTTGTGGTAGTTGCGGTAGTGAAAAATAAAGCAGTGTGCGGCACATCGACACGATGCGAGTGTTCCAATATTTTACTCTCCCATCCTACAGTGAGTATTGCTTTGCTGAGAATAGCAATGTGATTTGTTTTTGTTTTGCCTACATATGGCCGAGCGAGTGTGTGCTATGGATACAGCGTTACCAGATGATAAGTTTAAACTTATTTTTCAAGTTTTTACGAGTCAAAAAAGAACTTTTAAGTTTTTTCTTTCACAAATAAGTTTTTTTTAATTCTGTAAAAATGTAATATTATATTATTATCTCAGAAAAACCAAAACCTTTCCCAAACCAGCTAATTTTAGGTCAAATTTTATATGAATATTAAATTTTGAAAATATAATAAATCATTTACTTGAAAGAAAACGAATAAATTTACTGTAAAATGAAATACACATTTTTTAACGAACAAGAAAATAATAGGGCTTAATAAGAAACACAAATTTAATCATTTTCAGAAATCACATTTTCCAATTAATGGGGTTCAAACTTGCAATTTAGCGGCGTAAAGGGCGGAATTCACCATGGAGTTACAGGAAAAATTTCTTTTTTGTATCATCTCTTTATTTTGCAAATTATACAATAATTGTTTTGTATATTTATACCTTTATCGACTAAATTTTATCCTGATGTGAGAAATACTCGTATGGCCCATCGCCAATTATTTCATTTAAATTTCTTGTACTATTTGTCTAATTACCATTTAAATCGAATCCATATTAAGGGTCTCAAACAGAGAGGCACTCCCATTTAATTTAAGATTGAATTGCTACTATTTTAATTTTTATTTTACAAAATAGATATAATAAGTTTTTTTGTTGCAAAATAAGTTTTTTCATTGCAAATTTTAAGTTTTTTTCCCAAAAATATCTGGCAACGCTGTATGGATAGCAACAGAGAATGGCAATGTATTTTGTTTTTGTTTTTTTTGTCGTACGCTATGCGTGGTGACGTGAAAAAAGACAGAGGCAAGCAAAAACAAATATTGCCAAACATTACCATGCTGCAGTGATGTTATGTTTGGTTTGAGTTTATTTTATTTTTGCCTTTGTTTTACTATTTTCTTGCAATGCGTTTACATTTATTTGCCGTTATTTTTCAGAGCAGAATATCAAAATTTTTTTCAATTAAGCTCATTTTATGTGTATGTAATAAAAAGTAAGTTCTTTTTGTGCCCGCGAACGGAATCGCTATCTAAATTCTAAATATCTAAAAAGTGCATTATGCCTAAAGTGCGAACAAAGCTTTCTAGGAAAACTCCTGACGCGACTAGAATGAGTCGATTGAGACAGACTGTAGTGCATTTACCTCGTACTTTTACTTCAAGATGTGCCTTTTTTACCAAAGTAATATTGACTATTTAAGCTTTACTGATATTCAAATTGGTAATATGGACAAAATATGTCCAAAGTGTAATGCAAAAAAATTGAATTTTATGTCGGCTTAGCCGCCTAGACGCCGCCGCCGATCTATAATTTTCAATGGCAGCCGCCGCCGCCGATCTATAATTTTCAATGGCAGCCGCCGCCGCCAATTTTGTCTCGGCTTCATTCTCTGGTCGTGGAGCTACAAACAGGAACGATGGAAACAGTTGGCATGACACCCCCATATAAATAAAAAATGTAGAACGCAATATTTGAAATAGTATTGCGGCGTTATCTTTGCAAAAGAGAGTGATAAGGCCGTGGCGCCGATATGATATTTCTAATATCATTGCAGGACAGTTTTCAAAATTTGCATGAAAATAGTGCCGATACTCAAAACCAAATATAGAGAGGCGTTGCACTCATCGTCTTGAAGTTTTTAGTGGATGCTTTTGATAGCACTCTACGGAATCTGATTAAAAAGCTGATCAGCGGAAGTATCTGTGCATACGACACGCTTGCTGAAAACGAAATAACTGGAGACCATTACATCTAGATTGACGCTTTACCAAGTGTGTTTAGTATTCAAGTGCCTTAAAAGTTAGCACGTGACTCAACAAAATTGAGAGATATCGGATTAGAGGGCGTGAATACGCGCATGCGGCATCGTTGTAGAAAAAATAAATACTGATAGAATTATTGCACTAATTGGTATGACTGTATTTCACAGCAATCTATATGCCCCAACAGAGAATGGGCGACGTAGCCTCCCAAGGTGATTTTACGGGTATTGCACTACACTAAATTTGTGCATTTAAGTGCAATATGGATGACCCGAAAACACCGCCGTTCTATTTCACTGAAACGTACTTTGAGGGCAGCGAAGCGCACCGGGTCAGCTAGTATTATATATTTTTAAGCAAACAAATTAATAAAATTTATTTGCAACGCATATATCAATATATTACAACAAAATGTATTTGCAAACTAATGTTCTCAGATATAATATGTACAAATAAAATTATAGTTTAGGAATTTCTCAAAGTACATTTTATTTACAAAATATTTTCAAAACTTTGCTGACTTTTCAAACTTTTATTTTAAATTTTCCTTGATTTCAAATTATACCTCCCAATTAAAAATGGTATATGCAGCATTAACTTCTGTTTTAAAGCACTAACTATCTAAACATTCCAAATTGGCATTACTTGAAAATCTTTCGTTTAATTTATTGTTTTTCAAGATTTTTACGATTTCAATTATAAAATATTGTTAGAAACATTAAAAATGTCTGCAAAATTAACTAATACAATAAAGGTATCGGTATATTTTCTGAATACTTAACTGCAAATAAATCTTTGTTTCGTAAATAATATTCCGAGATAAAAACATATTAGGATGCAAACAAAGAACAACGTTTACAAATTATTCAGTTTTATTATCAAAATAATCGTTCTCCAATTGCAACTTTTCGTGTGCCAAATCCATTTCAAAAATCCAAACAAAACCACATTCCAATTGTCCTACGACCTTGACACCCATGAGCAATATTTTAGCTCTCGTTAAGAGCTATCTTTTTGCCATTGACCGATTGTGGCTACGTGCCACACAGCAAATGAAACAATTGAATTGTTGCGAGAAAAGTTTGGAGATTCGATTATTTCAAGAAATTGTGATATTGAATGGCCTCCAAGAAGTTGTGATTTAACACCATTAGACTATTTCTTGTGGGGTTTTTTGAACACGCTGAAAAAAAATCACTTCTGTAGTATATTGTCCCAAACATATTCCGCTTGAAACATATATATGTTTAGGGTACACTCTAAACATATAATATTGGGAACACACAAAAAGTATATATTTGGGAATATGTTATTCTAAAGAAATCTTTGTTTACATCCCAACATGTTTTTATTTGGGACTATTATTTCCGAAACAAATATTTATTCGCACTTATGAATTCAGAAAATACGTTAATTGTGTTAAATTTTTTACTAATTCAAAGTTATTTTTTAGAAATATTTTATGTTCGTAAAAATTATAATTAAAATCGTATAATCTTGTATCAAAATAAATTAATTTGCAGGATTGACAAGAAATGTTACTTGGAATACTAACTCAGAAATTTTAAATGATTGATTTAAAACATAAGTTAATGCTGCATATGGTATTAGTACTGGGAGGTACAATTCGAAGCCAAGGAAAAATTAAAACTGAAATTCGAAAAAGTCAGCAAAACTTTTGGAAATCGTTTTAAATAAAATATGTTTGGAAAAATTCCTAAATAATAATTTTATTTATATTTAAACGCATATTTTATTTGAGAAATTTAAATTGCAAATTTATTTTGTTGTAATATATTAATATATGCGTTCCAAATATATTTTATTGATTTTCAAATAAAATATATTTGCTAAGAAATATATAATATTTAAAAATTTGTGTTCCAAATATATTTTCTTTCGATTCAAACATATCACAAAAGGCGATTTTGCCCCGTGAAGTCATTGGACTTTCGAAATAAACCAGACTCTCTTCAAGCTTTATAAGTCAATATTGAACTTGATTTAGTGGAACAAGTGCTCGAAAATTGGGTTCATCGAATTCGTTCCTGCAGAAGAAGTCGTGGAGGCCATTTGAATGACGTTTTATTTAGAACTTAATTGTATCGATTGTACTTCACATTAAATAAAAAAATTTTGAATTTCCTTAACAATAAGTGTGTTTTTTTTCAAAGAAATCATATCACTCTTATTGGAAAACCCTGTATTTCAATGAAATATTTTTAAATTTGTACACGCAGAAAAATATCGCTTCAGTAGTATAACGTCCCAAACATAATCGGCTTGAAACATATATATGTTTATGGTTCACTCTGAACATATAATATTTGGTACACACAAACATTTTATATTTGGTAAGATATTGTTCTAAACAAATCTTTATTTCCGAAGCAAATATTTATTTGCATTTAAGTATTCACAAAATATCCAAATTGTGTTAAATGTTTCAGAAATTCAAAGCTATTTTTTTTAGAAATGTTTTATGTTCTTAAAAATAATAAAATATAATAATTGAAATCGTATAAACGTGGATCAAAATAAATTACTTGGATGATTGACAACTAATGATTTAAAGCAGAAGTTAATGTTGCATATGACATCATAACTGGGAGG